>OX402528.1:26459465-27071774 GCA_948098885.1 Drepanosiphum platanoidis
AATACAAATAGTAATACGAATACAAATAGTTTAAAAACCAATCAAAATTAATCCGGAATAACTCATAAATGATAAATTTATTTATAATAATCGTAACAATTTTAAGGCACGGAACGGTATTTATAATTAATAACGATTACAAACCTAAACAAAAAATTCTAATTAGGAATCGAAAAAAGTATTCAATAAAAAAAATGTATTTAAAATACCGTTCAAATACTTTAAAAATAAAATTATTCAATACATCAAAAAGTATTTGAATACTTTTATTAAAATATTCTACAACACTGTCTTGTATCTATATGGGGACATATGGGTACCGCACACCTGCAGCACCCACCCGTTCGAGCTTTTTCGAGGTCTCAATAAATCACTGTTTGGCACGTCACTGAATAGGTTACAAATGAAATTACATATAATAATATGTAGGTACAGTATTCGCAATACACTTCCGTCCTATTCGGTCACATTATTTTCGTTTTTCTCTATTGTATGGACACGATTTCAAGACATGAAATGTCACGCGTTCTTTTAGAAAATATAGTATTGAAATATTTCGATTTATTTTTATTTTGTCTTTTTAGAAATAGTAGTTCGTCACTAAAATAGTAAACGAGTTGTAGAGGAGTCTTGTCGATATCAACGTGGTATCGTATATCAACATACAATTTTAATAGTAAATCTTTGGTACAGCTTGTAAAGAAGTAGCCAACTAAAAACAAAAATGCTGTGAAACCTGTCTCTAATCGAATAGCACGAATTCGCGACGAAACTTTCAAACGTACGGTAGATAGAAGATATACGATAGAAATCTGTAGATTGTTGAATTAACAAGAAAATTCCATTTGTTAGTACAACGAACCTCGTCAGTGACCACGTAGTTAAATAAGAAAACTTATGAGGTAGATCGATTTTCTAAATCATAGCAATACCGTCGTGTTTATACCATTTTTTCCTCAGAGAATTTATTACGTATGCATTTTCGTCGTTTATTAATTTTAGGTAGCTCATAATCCTATCATATTAGAATCTTGAAGTTGGTGAGGGGGATACTTAGAATATGTACCTATTTATTTATGCTTTTAACGGTGTTTTAGATAAGAAGCTGGAAAACCTGCTAAATTCGTTAAAGAAAGATTTATTTTTATTTAAAAAATGCATGTCATTTCGTATTATAAATTACCGGGTAAATTATGTTTTAAATTAAATAAGTTTTAAATCTGAAAATGACACACCTAATTATTTCCAAAAACAGGTAATAATTATGGTTTTTTTTTCGTTTACATCTGCAGCAATGAAACGCGTTATAACATGGGTTTTGTTTCACAATAATGCATACAGTATGCACTCTCTTAAGTGTAGTGAAAATATAAGTTTCTAATTTTGTAATTCAATTCACGCGTATAAATTAATTTTCCGTGATTTGAGTGATAATTACAAACATGAGTTTAAGATGAGAAAGAACACTTTGAATTATGTGCACGTTATTATATATAGGTACACTATACATATAAATATTGAACAACCCTTGTTGAGTCGAGAGTTGTTTTGAACGAGACGATGTGTCATTAATTTCAATTGTATACTAAATAATATTTAACTATAGAACACGGTGAAAACAACAATATGCACTCGACCCCTGCAGTGTCTTTCCGGTGTGGCTTTTTAATTCTATTGCTATTATAGTATCGTTATATAAAAATGGGCATTGCGCAAGATATGAATTCTAAAACGTCGCGTTATTTGTGCCAAATACATGTAGGGGTAGATATACCCATAATGCCCACTTGATAATAAAAATAAAACAATAATAATATTACGATACTGAATTAATTTTGTGTAATTTTGCTTAAACAAGTAGGTAGATAAAATAACTCTTCGTTTTCCGTTACGTATATATTTTACGAATTAGCCATGTAGACATAACATTGCACTGTAGAAATGTATACCGATATTACGTTAATTACAGGTTTTCTAGTAGTAATTACGAGAGTTCATTTAAGACAGGTTTTACTGTATCGTATAAAAATACATCAACAATACGCCTATAATATACTGAATCGATTATATTATATAGATTATTATTGGTTGCCATCTAGCGTAAATCTGTATCTATTATACTTAAAGTTGACGAGACATAACAAATTATCAATAAATTTTTAAAACAATACACACGATTCCTACCTACTCGCGCGTATTTTTTCTCCAATGCTGTAAATTGTTTATTATCGAACGCGTATAATCGTCTTTTATTATAACTATACGATAATAGTCGCTGTATTGGCATACCGACTTATGATGTTAAAATTCTTATGAGTTATGAACATTTTCAAATCTCTAACACGTCGATATTCATTTTAATTAATTTAACCTTAGACACAATAAATTATAATCAGGCACATAATGTTATGTTATAAAGTGAAATAAATCACGATCCTGCGTATACATACAGCAGCTGCTTACCGCTAAATAAGTCGGTACGCAGTTCTAAATGTGTATTGAAAATATTAATTTCCAAACTTTTTTCTGTTCTTTTACGGGCTTTTACCCGAGTTCAAGAAACCCAAATGTACATTTTATAAGAGTACGAATGAGTTTTAAAATACAATTATTTGGATCGTTTGCTTAGAAATCGAACGTGTAAAAAACAATCTAAAACTTTAATTCTCCTCGATCCCGGAATGTGATCTGATTTGTTTTGACTTTAACGCGCGAATTCGAAATACTAACGGAATTATTTACACGGCGGCGCTGGGTTTAACGTAGTGTTAAATATAATACGAGTAATAATATGAGTAGTAATGGCTTTCTCGTTTGAACGTTGAAAACGGTCCCGGGGATGCGCCAAACGGCGGCGTTCAATTGAAAATCGATTCCGAGTTCAGTACAAGAAGACCCAAAGACGCGTGCCGAAAACCGTTGGGGATTCTCGAAGACGCGACGCGACGACGGTTGTCATTGTTAACGTTAATTGGATGCGGGTGGCCTCCGAACGGCCATGTACTTTTCATTAGCGCCCATCCGACGACTACAGAGTAGGTATGTGTGTACGCACGTTTCACGGTCTCGATAATAACTGATGATAATACACCCGATCGCCGGTCGACTTCTGTTAATATCTCGGGATGACTTTGCGCATTTGTTTGTTGTTTATAACCACCCAGCTCTCTGTATATTCATCGAAACTACACCTCGTCGGTTTTTTTTTTTCTTTCTTTCTCGAGATTCCTTTCATAAACCCAATCGTTTATAATAACTATAACTATTATTTCCCCAACCTCCCCAGTGGGGACCGACGTGAAATAATATATATATATAATTTAACAACGTACGAAATATAATATACAACGATACGTATATTATTATAATCTCTGGTGGTGCAGAACGGGTTCGTTCCGGGAACATCAATACGTCGTCGTACTTCTTAAATACGTTTGGTTTTGTTTTTTTTTTTCTTTCTCTCCAGTCGTCAAATATTATTGTCCCACGGTTAGAGATTGTCTTTTCAAATGTCGCGATGCGTTTTATTTTTCCAATAACTCCGAGTGTATTATATCTACATACACGTGGTAGGTACTATCTAAAATGAACAATGTCTCGAGTATGTGTAGTTCATATTGTTAATCGTAATTTACGTCGTCCGTGGACTCTGCCACATATTATAATTTGAAACACCCGCAGCATATTTACAAATATCTCACTATACGTATCTTTAATCTCGGTAATATGTATCACCTTATCTTATACGGTGCCGTTTACTGCAACGGCAATGACTGCGTTGCTTTTATTCAAAACCGATAAGATATTTCGTATACGAACGTTTTAAAGTAAAAACTCGACGACTCTTTCAGTATTTTTCTTTTAATTTCCTGAATTGCTATTTATTATTATCGCCTATTGATAATACGTACACACACACGTGCATTCGCGCCACATTTCGGCCCCACCGAGAACAACAGTCATCGGAGCGATCGTGATCGTATCGGTCGCACCCGTATCTTAGCAGCTCATTTCCGTCTGCACGGACCGTACACATTATATTCCTATGGGATTTCCACTGTTGCTTTGCTGACCAAATGCCTTTATTTTCCGGTTTTATGGTCGTGTGGCTGAAAACACTCGTAAATTCCCCTTTTTCTTACGCCGTACAAGTCGTATTTTTTTTCTTTAACGACCAACCCATTACCTGAGACCATGTCGATATCCGTGCTACCGGATGACGCGTTTTTCCATTTTCTCTCCTCCGACTCGATCCGATTTTAATTCGTTTAAAATGCAATTAACGTTTTATTTTATTCTCCATATATCATGTAAAGTTTTATATTTTATACTCGCGACGAATAACAACTGCCTGCAGTTACAATTAAATCTAATTAGTAATGTAATCGATTCCATATTGTATAGATAAATAAACTCCGCCGTGAACATAACGTTTTAACAATACAAAAAGCATATTATTTGTTTCAAAAATGTGTTGTGCAGAGATTCTGTATTTAATTAAATGTGACATTTTAACTTCCATTTATCATTTGTATGGAGTCAATTTAATGATATCTTTAAATGTAAAAACCCTAACAGTTTTACGTTAGTTTGTTATTTGTAGGTATGCGACTTGAAGCCAAAAATGCATATCTCGTTTTCATGGCAACGTTTTGCAATAATTAGAAATCAAATATAAATGTGTGTCTATTTTTGCGACGAGTTATGTCCAATTCACCACGCCTTTTTTACTACATTGTGAAACTAGTATATCAAATGATGTCAATTGTGTGCCTTCTCGAGAAATATTTAACCAATGTAGCAATCTAATCGTTTGTTTTAACAATATTTAAATTTTACAACTTTGTAATATTTATTTATAATCATCGAAACGTGAAACGACATAAGTTTTAAAGTTGAAATCGAGTTGACAGTAGCAAGGAGAACTACCCTTTTAAACTCAACGATTTTTGCACCCTCTGGAGAGACCAGGCTATAACGACTTTGAAACGGCTGATTAAAAATGTACCCACCATAAAGTTCATTTTTACGAGTGTTATTCTCGCCCCTTTCTTTTACTCAACAATTGTAATTTGTGGAAAGATTTTTTTTTTTTATAATATTAACACGTGCTAAGAGTATTGTTATAAACATTTGTATTTTTAATAACAGACAGTTTATATTGTAAACAAAAAACAAAGAACAATCTCGACGCATTATTTCATAACTTAAAATAAGCTACCTATGGATTATAAAATAAACAGACAATTTCTACGTGCGAATTAATACTATAGGATTATAGTTTCCAAGATGATTCAATTTGTATTGTTCAAAATGATCGATTGAGTCAATGATTCATCAAATATACGTATCTATTAATATTAAATGTGTAGGTGCGGTTGGCAAAAAATTAAAACGTGTTAAAAATCGTCAATGTTCATTTAAGAATAATTGAAAACATTATACAAGTATTATGTGTCGAGGACTTTGTCGCCTTGTTATTGACGACTTATATATATAAATTGAAATAACGATTGATAGCGCATACAAAGGAATCGGCGGCAAATCTGCCATCCTAATTATTATAAAATTGTCACGTTCATGAATTTTATTTCGTATTAGACAAAAATTGTTTTTAGAAAATATTCTTTAAAAAATATTAAGTATAATAATTATTGTTCATAATCGATAAAACAGTTTGAAATGTAACTCGATGCAAAATGTAACTCGCACGAAATAATATGTTAATATTACTTTATACAATTAAATAGCTGTTCAGATGTTTCCGTTTTCAAACAATTAAATATACGTTAAATAAAAAATAATAACAAGAACAATAGGTAAATAAAATAGCCACGAATTCGACACGGCCTGCAATATAAAAACTTGTAATTTCGACAACGTTCGTTGCGAACGAATTCCGTCGTACAGTCGATGAGCGTTGTATTGTATTGTTCGCGCGCATCTCGTCGACCGTATTATCATAGTAAGAATATCTCGACGGCATGATTAGGACTTGACATTGGAAGGGAAGGGACGTGTATAAAAAAAAAAAAAAAAACGCGTATTCGGCCAATCGTCGTCATCGCGATCGCGCGTTATTTTTCTCGTCATGAACATTTTGCGAGACGAGAGTCGCGTGAAAAGGAATGAGAGTCGTTTTCCCCGAAAACGCGCGATCGAAAATTTCGCGTCGCAGAAGAAAAAAAAAAAAGGGATTTCGATTTCTCGTCCGCGGACGGAAACGCAGAGGTCAGTTATCGCGCGCGAAGACGTGATTCGGCGGCGGTCGCCTTGGGGGAGGACAGGCGTCTCGCCGCCCGCGACAGCGCCTTCGCACGTACCTATCGACGCCGCCCGAGCAACGTACACGTCGGACGTGACGGCGGGCAGGCACGTGATACCTTCTCCGCGGCGGCGCGTCGTCGTCGTCGTCCTCCGGTCAGCCGCCGCGTGCCGAACCTCGCGCACGAAACGATAATATTATTATATATTTTGCGCGCGAGCAGTGACGTTGTGCCCCGAAAACATACGAGCTTTGCCCGCGTATAATTTGTGCGCCGATTACACCGCCGCCGTGGTCGCGCGATCGGTCGCCGCGACCGTTTTTCCGTTCCTTCTTGCTCGTCTCTGTTATTACACCGCTGTTGTGCCGACGAAATCGCGCGTCCTTATATAAACACACACGCCGACGAGCCTGCGAAACAACACACGACGCGTTCCGATGTTATTTGCACGCGCGGCCGCGCGATCACGCGCGCTTACGAAAACGTTTCTCCTCCGACCGCGGCCGAACGATTATATTACAGTTATGTGCTGCGCGATGTTTTCTTTTCTTTTTTTTTTCTCACGTAATAATATAGTGTAGTAGTGGCGGATATCAAAGTGGGCGCTGCGTTTGGTACTGCTAAGCCGCGAGGGTCGTCTCGTCGTAGACGGCAGCGCCCCACGGTCTACCGCGGCACTGTCGTCGGCGGAAATCCGTCGGAAAAAGTCAGGGAGAGGAGGTCTTCTTTTTTTTTTCACACGGGCACTAAGCCTCGGGGACTTACGGTTTTTTAACTCTTCGACCCGATCGTCGTAATTCAATATTCCAGTCGTCGCATATACTCGTACTGTACCAGACGTTTAGATTAGTACTAATCGTAATAATTCGTAATATGCTTAATAGAGTATTGTGTTTATAAACTAATAATATTTTATCATTGAGTTGTTAATGACAAATTATACTATTAAAATCGGCGTTTCACTGTCCCACTCTGTATGTGTTAAGCTTAGCATGTGAACTATAGTTTTCTCATTAATACAACGTAATGATCAACATTATCAAATATACTGATCATAAAGTAGCGCATTATAGTTTAAGCACGAGTATATAATAATTACTATACTGATTAAAAACTATTTTGTGCGTTAGATCATTTCCTGATAAGATAATTTTTTAAATTCAAAGTACTGGTTTTCAACATTAATAATGGTTATATTTAATCAATCCTTGACACCTTATTGCCGGTCGAATTATAATATAATATTTTGCTACTAACCATTGGTATAACATTTTCGTTTAGAGTTATTATGTTATTATTATGTTATTGTCTTGCTCGTTAGTGCGATAAACGCGCCGAGCGCGTAACAAGGGCAGTGATAGAACCGAGTTTTTAAATAAGTTCAAACTATGCAATCTTAATGGAAATGTTTTAATTCATTATTTATATTAGGTATTATTATCTGTACACAAATTTTAATTGAATATTAAGCTGCAATACGTGTTCATATTATTATAATAATTATGAATTTCATATCTAACCGAAAATGTTTGTGAATTGTGCATTTAAAATTGACCGTTTCTATTGGTAAAAAATTTTTCTTTAAAAAACTAACACACATATACTACGTCGTTATATTATAATAATACGTTAGCTATTGTATTTTAATGCTGATAGTATACCGAGTTCGATTTGATTATTCGAGACTCGGCTACACGTATCGATTATTAAACAAACATATATTCCACGACACTATAATATTATGCCATTAAAAATGTAAGACCTATTCAGTAAACCGTGTTATACCTGATGACAATAGCTAGAGAAGCTATAATAGACCATACAAGGAAAGTGTAGACATATCTTCACATTATCGCTATTTAATGACGGAAGCTTCCATAATATTTTTATTAGCATAATATTATTATAGTTGTGGGTAGTATTAATCAAATTATAATTAGAACTACAGATTGAGCAATAAAAAAAAAAAAACACTGCTCAATAAACCACTCTATTGTTATTAAAAGATTTATGTATAATAGTCATTAATGATTTAAAAAATTTAGTTTGAAATATTAATATAAATATGTAATTATAATTTATATAAATTTAAAATTATCTTGGAAATATGTAAAAATACAATTTATGTGAAGATTGTCGTATGTTGATTATCAATTAAGAAAATAGTAAAAAATATGGCCTAAAAAATAATTAAAAAACTATATTATGGTACTCTACAATTTCATTAAAGTCATACGATTTCTCATATTACATCATATAAATACCTAAAAATGTATAGTTTGTACTTTTTAACTATTGCAAATTAATGTGTTTTGAATATATTAAAGTACACCTAAAGTGTTTCTCTATCATATTCAAAATCAACTAAATTATAATTATAATGTTTTATAAAATACAATTTTTTTTCATTCGTAAGACTTTACAATTTTATTGTGCCTAAACATATAGTACAATTTTGAGGTTTACGACTGAATATTAAAAATAAGAAACTTTATTACAACGAAATAATAATTTTTCGTTACTGATATCCAGTAATGATTTGCTAATAAACCCGAAAAAAAAAAATGAAAACTTACATGTAGTTATTGAATATATCCTTGATTCAAATAAAAAAAATAAAAACGTTGCATATTTTCAGCAAATAGATAAAAAGAACATTAATTAGTTATTTTATATGCTGATAAAATAATCATAGTAATATAATACTTCGACAAATATGAATTTAAATCATAATTAAAAAAGTAACTTAATCAGAAATTGAATAGAAAAAAAGCGAGCAAGTGAGATACAAGACTCGGGTGAGATATAGATGATGGGTGATTGGTACCGGTGAATTATTAGTCTTGTATATTTATAAAAAAAAACAATTCTGAGTGAAAGAGGTTGATCAATGTGGATCAATTTATATTTCTAATAAAAAATCTAAACAATTTATATTATGTATCACTAGAAAATGATTATTTAAGTATTTGGTGAAAATGTCCAGTCCCTACGGATATTACTTTTTGAATTACAACGAAATAACTAAAATAAATTTTTAATAAGTTAAAACGGCTTATTACATGTAGTGATCATTACACAAAAAGATACATTCTTGCTCGTCATTTAAACGATCTAGAATTTCAATTTCAAATTTCTACAAATAGTACAAAAAAAAGTGCAAATATTTTGGAATTCGTACCGTCTTTATAAAATGCTTTTATAAATATTCAGTGAAAATTTCAAGTCTCTGTAGTTTTTATAACAAAAAATGTCGAACCCCGGATTTTCAAGATTTTTTTTTCAGTAAGAACAATGTATGAGGAACTTTGCATTAAATTTTCAAGCTTTAATAATTTACCGAAAAGTTTTTATCGAAATTTTACGAAAAAAAAGACTGTTGAGAAATTCAAAAAATGAGACCTTCCCGATGCACCAAATAGATGTCATTTGGGACCGAAGAGTTTTTGATAGGACCACGTTTTCTAGGAGAAAAGTTGACAAAAAAACATACACACATCAAAGTAAAAATAAATCTAAAAATACTTTTTATAAAAATCTGACAGACAATCATATCCAAGGTCCACTGATATGTGAATACCATCGGTGCCACTAGAATAGTGTAGTGTAATGAAATGAAACTAGTGTAATGTAATGAAACTCTAAACTAAATAATATCACTCTTACTCGTGGTACAAAGATCAGGCGAGACTACAAAGTTTTTCAATGCACATGAGTCATATTACTAAATTTTAAATATATCATAATGCCTATTAGAGCGCAATGCACGTTTATTGTTATTGAAATTTATTCTCATATTAATAGTAACAATGGCAATAATAGTAATAGTAATAACAAACAAACAAATTATTTTTAGAATTTTAGTATAATGTCATTTTAGACCTATGAAAATTACGTCTGACCCCTAGGTTGAGTGAGCACACCTGCGATTTATCTCAACATCCAGTCTATAGTCCCATATGCATTACCATAAAAAGTTTATCAGTTTAATTGGCTTATTTTATAATTGCATACTCTATAAAAAGAGTTGCAATCAACATAATAGCTGATAGCGTCTGAAAAAAAAAAAATAAAAATATTCCTTTACTAAAATATTTTCATTAAATATTTACGTTTTTCATTCACTTGCTTCATTGTTGAAATTTTTATCAAGCGTGATGTTTATATTTTCAAGAAATACGAGTGCATAAAAAATATTCAATAAGGTTAGTTTATTCGTATATTTTTCATTAAATAGATCAATTTATTAAATAATATCATAGAAAAGTTAGTATCAAAATATTTTTATTATATATTTAGTATGGATTTTGCGTAAAGTGTCTCTACTTTCTTAAAATTTAAATTTTGCACTATTCGTTTTATTACAAATCGTTTTTAAAAAGTGAAAATAATTTTCAAAACAGTGATATACGAGTTGGTATACTTTTTTCTAATTAAGTTAAGATGAACAAAAATCAATCTATTTTATTTTTTTACATTATCATTATTAATAATTAATAATGTTTTTTTACGTATTACAAAATATTAGTTTGTTTTTATTTCATTTGGTTGCAATAAATTTATTGCACAACGAAATTTAAAAATATCTTGTATATATTGAATACCAGCTGTTTTAAATTTACATTTTTTCTGTCATTATAATACTTTATTATAACCTAGCACAAAACTTATATCTGATTTGTACAATGTGTTATCGAGTATTCATATTCAATATTAATAATTATTTTTGATTTGTTGTTTTAAAATAATTCGGACATGTTTATCAACGTTCTTATTTTCGTTTTTTTTATTCACCATACTTGATATGAAATATACTATTCGATTCGGTGTAGTTGTACCTATTTTATGTATTCAAAACCATTTATAACCCATTCATATCAGTTTGATATAATGAACCTAAACGGAAAATTACTTACATTATTACGAACAACAACGCTAAAGTGAACTATGATATTATGTTAAATATATTAAGTAATATAGTGATTAAAGTGAATATTCTAGAATTATTATATAATATCTGCTGGACGCTGAGTAGAGTGACAACATAAAATCGTCCAATGGGATTTTCTCACTCTGGAGAGGGTTTGTAAAAGTTGCAAACACAGTCCCACGAGAGGTTCGATTTTTGAAGATGTCCAGTTTTCATAGGTCTCCGATGAATTGCAGGTAATAGACCTTCTTGCTGGCTTTTACTGCCTTCTCGTCATAAAAACGAGAAAGGGAGAAGAATGCATTTTCGCTAAGAAACACAAAAATCACGTACAAAATTTCTCGCCATGGAAACGAATAAACGGTATTACAGCTCGACCAACGCCTTGCAGCCGTATTTATTCTACTACTAATAATAATAATAATAATAGTAATAATAATAACAATAATAATAATAGTTACAATAATAATAATAATAATATATTTAGTGGATGAATAGGATAATTCTGATATTTCTTTACCTTTCAATCTATCTTTTATTTTTCTCACTTTTTTTTTTATTGTTCAGAGGAGATTGATGATGGATTATTTAATCAAACACTCGAGCGGCGGCTTTCAGGCTAGGTCAAAGGCGACAAGACCCAGTAGCTGTTCTGGATTAACACGGTCTTTCTCTCGCTCTCTTAAAAATGTCGAACAAACAATAGAAATGAACGGAGAAAAAAAAAAATTAATGTCTACGAAATAAAAAACTACGTTTCATGTGATCCGTAACGGAATGTTATTAATATAAAATGAGATCAACAGCCATTCGTACTCGGAAAAAAGAACAACAACAATAACAACAACAACAACGACAAAAAAAAAAAAAACATTTTAAAATTACTAACATTCGTCGGAATACGATTTAAGAAGAAATTCAAAATACTTTTTGCATATTTTTTCATTCCTATAATAACGATTTTGCCAAAGTAAACTAGAAATCAAACCGAATAATTATTTTTTACGTTGTTGTTCAAAAAAAAAAAAAAACAACGATAATCCGTTTCGATCGCATAATAATAATATTAAGTCAACGCTATTTTATCGTCAAACGTATATTTTACTTTTGAACGATGAACATTTAAATATATAAGACGGTAGCTGACGGTCATTCAATATCTTTTCGGGAACTGAGACGCAGTGAAATGTTTTTACACGGGTATGTGTACCCACACACACATATTATATATACACACACATGATATAAGTCCGACTATAAAAGCGAAAATGTTTTTCGAAAGAGAACCGGTAACCTAATAAACACGGTGTATGTTGGCGCGGGGTCCAAAGTGCCGAGTGGCCGCCGCCGCCGCCGCTATACTGCTGCCGCGCGCGTACAGTCCCGCGGGAACTTCGCCACCGCCGCCGTCTCTGGTCGGGCAATTTGGTCAATTTGCTTCGTAAAAGAAGAGAAGAAGACGAACACAAGTGGCTGCTGCCGCGCGCGCGCGCCAAGGGGAAACCGTGTTGTCATTGATAATTCCTCTTTTTTTTTTTTCCTCTCTTTCTATTTTCTCACCACCACCTTGTCCCCTCGCGCGTTTCGAAACGCTAACGTTTTTATTTCCTCCGCCGCCAATCAATGTGTACTGGAACACACGCGCACACACGCCGATTCTCGCATGTATACGTTAACTTCGTTTGCCTTTGAAACGCGGACAGGGGGCTGCCAACGCGACAATGGAATTATCGCGTCATTTTCTCGGACTTCGTAACGAACGATACACAGTCTTAAGTACTGTAGCTGTGTGTTATAATATTTGATTGCATTGTCTCTACTCGTCAAATCTCAAAGTGCACGCGTTCGTAATTGAATTCATCGTTAGGGCAACTATTTTCGGTCATTTTCCAACGAATTCAGACCGTCGAGGTCTGAACATTATCTATGAATTTCCAAAAAAAAAAAAAATTTCTCACTCGTATGATTATGAAGAAATAAATTCGTAAAAAAAAAAAAACGTATTTATTATGTATTTGTGTAATACCGAACGTACGACAAAATAAACCGTGCTGCGACGGCTAACACTTCGGTACTCGTGCATCATTATACCTGTAATCTGCAACGTATAAAAAAATAATCGAACGGAACGAATTCGATAATACTGTTAGAATGAAATAATAATATTTAATTGGTACTAACTGAACATAAATCGTATTGACTATTACAGTGATGCACAGGTATTATAATATACAGTTTATGTTCTCGTAAATGACGTACATTACGATTACTATTGCTGCGTCTTTGGCACTGTTTAGCGTTTTATATATTTAAAAATTCAACACGATCGTTGTAAATGTTTCGTTATTAAATACTTGCAGAAATGACGCGTGTTCGCGTGAAACGTGATTGTGACATTTATAGTGACGAATTTATGGTTTTTTTTTTCTTATCAAATTATAATCGTTCGCAATATTTCAAATACTCTTCAAATATACTCGCCGTGCCTTCGAGTTATATAATATTACGTGTCTTTATCGCAATTAAAACTTTCTCATAAATACGGTATAAATGCTTTGGAAAAATATTAATGCCGTAAAATACATAAGAGGATGATATCCTCCGGTGTGCTTTTGATTAAACGCGTGCAGTTTACGGGCTGGACGCAATTGATTGTACGGAGAGCGTATTCGGTGGGTCAAGTCACTCCCCGGGGAAATCGGCAGATATCGGTGGACATTATTTTCCCCTTAAAAACAAACAGAGTCTTATTAATTTAAATCCGTTTTCTTCTTGTACCGTTTCTCTGTATACAGTTATACGTATTATATAATTGGTAACCAACGTGCATTGGATTATACGTACGTATACTAATAGGTATTTTCTCGTTTTCTCATATCACATCGTCGCGACATAAAATGTTATACATTTAATCGTCATTTCATCATTTCGTATGGTTTGTTATTTATTGTTGTTGTTGTTGATTTTTTTTTTTTTTATGATGTATCATTGACAGTATTTTTTTTTACTCCGATCACTCGAGTTCTCGACACAATCTGTACTAAGCTGGAAATTTATTGCTTTACTGGCCGGGTTGTTAGTGAGAAAAATGATACGATCGGTGTAAAAAAAAACTTGGCTTATATGATTTAACGATTCATAATACCGAAAATGGTCGTGTTAGAATATAATACGAATTAACGAATAAATATAAAAAAATAATTTATGTCATTGTCGTCTGCGCAATGGTCTTAGGGCAACATACACATTGCTCATACATATTGGCCGTCCTATCGTATTTAGATCGTCTATTACGTCAGTCAGGTTTAAAACTTCGGTGACCGCCAGTCACGATAATAAATTAAAAAAAAAAAAAAAAAAAATCGATAGAAGTGGTAAAAACGTGTATGCATTATGTAAGTAATACTCACGTGCCAAACAACCTTCGTTCTTGTTAAATTGTATTTTGGATCATTTGAGTAACTCGATTTATACACGCGGTAGTACCAGTCATCGATTATAATACGCCCTATTTATTACATTTTATTTATTCATTACAATATATACATATTATAAAATGTTATTTTAACTATATTATATCTATATATTCGATTATGTACCATGTTAATATAGTATACGATTAAGACGTTTCGATTTAAAAAATATAATTTAGAGAAATAAATTAATCAAATCCATAAAAGTCATTAAAAATGTAATGCTTCCCTTCTCCCAAAACCAGTATTCGCAAATCAATTATTCCAATCTAGAAAACAATAGTACACAATTCTTAGAGTATTCGTTTAGATACATAAAACGTTTAACAACGTCCAAGAACAACACTGTGTTCGAATTAACAATGGCTTTTAACAAATATTTTATGATTGCCGGCTATAATGTAATACTTAGGTATTCTTAGAAATATTAAGTATAATATACCCGGACTTACGTATACGTCGATCGCACCACCACTGTCGTTTACCGTATGGATATACTCCTCGTAAATACGACGGCATTAAGGTATATACGAGTTGGCAATTATAAAATTTGTGAAGGTCAGTTTTTTTTTTTTTAAACATTAAATATATTTTTTTTCTCACTCTATATATTTGTTTTGTTTTTTTTTTTTTTTATACCCCGTCTGTCGTGCGTTAGGTATAAGGTTATTTACACACATCATTGTTGTATTTGTCAACGACTTCGCGCCATATCTTGTCGTCCGATATGCGACAACGGCAACGAAATAATATGTATAACATACGATCAAAAACCGGTAAATTTGAATCGTTGACAAATCCGGAGAATAGTTAGCCGGCGCGCAGTGGTGTGTGCGATATGATGTACCTACAATTGACGCATATGTGACTCGAATATAACGCTCGGAGGTTCGTCCGTTGTCGTTTCCATACATGGATTCATCCGGTTTCTCGATAAATATTATCGACGAAGACGACTACGTGTGTGTGGTTTAATAATTAAAAACATACTGTCGACAGCTCGTGCATTTTAATCGTTACTGGATTTATAATATAACGACTTCTTCTAAATTTATTATTCCCATTAATCGGTATTATGTGTGAATACTTTTTCTAAAGCAATTTCACGTTTGTTGTATATAGTAGACGGTGATTTTTTTTTATTTATTTATTTTTTTTTTATTTTTTTCTTATAGAATACTGGAGCTGAGGAAAGAAAAAAGTCGCGACGCAGCTAGGTCACGGCGGGGCAAAGAGAACTACGAGTTCTACGAACTAGCCAAAATGCTGCCCCTGCCTGCAGCCATCACGTCACAATTAGACAAAGCGTCCATCATACGCCTGACCATATCGTACCTAAAACTGAGAGACTTCTCTGGCCATGGCGATCCGCCGTGGACAAGGGACGGGCCGCAGTCCGCGTCCAAAAACCTTAAAGGTACTGTAAAATTATTATTATTATAAATGCGTACGATTGAAAAAAGCACGCTTCGATATGGTTATTATTATTAAGATATACGATAATATTATATAGAGGTGGTCTGTTGCGTTTTACTATCGTTAAAAATATCTGCGAGGAGGTCTCGCCAAAGCTTTATCAAACGTTTTCGTAAAACATTTTTTTTTTTTTTTTTAAATACAATAACTGAAGCGTCCTATTTTCGTAGGAAATAACGTTGATCTTTTCAAAATATCGTTTATTTTTTCCGTGGGGTGATGCCTGCACTTGTCGGGAATGTTGCTTTTGACAATCACTAATTTGACGGATTCAGTTTAAACGCCCCGGCGACCGTATTGTAAACGCGCTTTTTTTTCTTCCGGGTCCGCGAATACGGGTTTGGGGTTGGAATAAGGAAGACAAAAATAACTTTTACACTTGACCGGCATTCAATTAAAGGGCAGATCTGTTTGAAATTTAAAAAAAAAGAAAAAAAAAGGGACCAAACATGTAATTTTCAGCATTTTTCGCGTTGTCTGATGAAAATATGATAATTTGTTCTTTTCGGTTTTAAATTATTATCGCGGACTGCGTAGTTTAAAAATACCTTCGCGGTTTTATTCCGCGGCATTATTTGATCAGATTAGTTTTCAGTTACACTTTTGTTCACACGAGCTATGCGCATGTTGAAAAATGTACACACAAATTCCTCCGCACATTTTAATACATTCGATTAGCCATCAACGAATGAAAATTGCATTGTATTTGAGTAAATAACTTTAAAACCATGAATAGAAATAAGCGTCCTTTATCCTATTATACGTTTTGTTACGCTACAAGAAATAAACATAATAAATAAAATCATCTAATGAAATTATTACTTCAACTGCAGAAGGGTTTACTGCACGAATGATTTAAGTATGCGTTTGCTTTGAATTCGAAAGATATAGAAAATACAATTTTAGTATTTCGATTATTACCAATATATTTATTAAAGACGCGGGCGGGGGTGTTTATTTACAGTTGTACTGTTATTTTCACAGATTAACATAAAAATATTTATCACATTTCAAACGTAATTTATTTTACTATTCTCGATAAATTATTTTCATTTTAATTACGTTTATAACGAACGTTTTTCATCATTATATTTGTATCTAATAGATACTATCTATATATTATATTAAAACAGTAACACATTATAACAACTGTAAAATTTTTATATATTATAATATTAACATCTTTCAAGCATTCTCACTGAAAAAATATCTTTTGAGTCACACTCTGCGGCGACATGTTTAACCGTACTATATATACCATGACAAACTTGGGGTACCTACCGTTAAATAATTTGTGTGGGGCGATGACCACTACACTACCGGTTACCACCGTACAAATGTCAATCAAAACATTACCAGCCTTACATAATTCGATTTCGCGTTTAAATGAACTCGTCGAACGGTCAAGTAAATTCGTTTACTCTATCCGAAGTTTATCGAATTACCCGTTATCGAGTGTCCGTCGGGACCGGCCCGCGGCTGACAGTATATATAGTCTTTTCGTGGGCGTTTGTGGTTTGGCGAACAAAATTATATCCACGAACAATTTTAACGTTACTGATTGTACAGGTTTGAAAACGCGTATTTCAGCGATTTTTATTTTTTTCTAATTCTTCGCAATCATTACTAATAGATAGGGCCGCTTTAAAAAAAAAATCCCATTTGCCCAATTTGTATTTACCCAAGTTGTACCCGAGAAAGTGTGTAATTTCAAGCTATCGTGTTTATGATAATATCTTGACGGGTTTATTTATCACCTCATCATCTATTTGTATTAAGTTAATTCTACTCATCGTGACACGATCGTCGCATTGCATCTGTCTAGGATTTCGATTGGGACGGTATAGGTACCAACAGTGAATATATCAATATATAAGATCCTTAAATGGTTATGCGCTAAACATATATAAGGGTGGAAATCACTAAATTAGTCACTTTTCTCTTACATTTAATATTATACTTCGTGTACGCGTGACATCGACGAGTAGTAGAAATTTAAAGGGTGACTTTTCGTCAGTGTTGATTTGTAATCATAACACATATTATTATAAATCCATTATATTTTGAACTCGTGTTGATTATGTGCATTCGAATGACGTCCGTGAGCATAATAAGTGGACTTAGAAAAAAACTGTTTTACAATTTTTTCATTTGGGGCCGAATGATGGGCGACTTGCCGCGGGCACCCTTATTGTCATATACGACGGCGAGTGTTATATTATTATATACAGGGGGGTGTGTACTTAACAGTTTTCCACTCCTAAGTCTATGAATATGCTTTACCCCTAAATTATTACCTTCTTGAATTCTTATTCAAGTCCTATCTAATTACGAACTTTAAAGGGAATTTTTTTTTTTACACTCTTTTCGATAATCAAGTTTGGATATTTTTTGTCGGAACTGTGGCATTTTTTCTAAAACCATTTATTTGAATAACATGTTTAATGGAACTCGAGCTGTACGTTACCTACCGAAAATGCGAATAAATAAATAAAATTATTATTAACAGTGTAACACACTTTAATATTATTTCAGAGGGCTTTTTTTTTTTTTAAATTTAATTTAGAAAAACTTTATAATTTTTGTAGTACAATCTAAATTTTGTTCTGGGAGGAATTTAGTTCATGTCATTCGATTAGACAATGATGTGACCATCATAACAATTTTCGTACAACATTATTACTTTTCTGGTTATTGTCCGTAATACACGATAGACACGCTAATAATAATATGTTCTATTGCAGCTGTGTCAGAGCCGATTAAATACTGACAATGTTTTATCGCTTTTTCGAAACCGGATAAACGATAAAATTAGTTTTACTCCGCGTAAAGGTTTTTAACGGGTAGCGTACGACATCGAGCGGCGCGATTAAAAATAATAATATCGTCGATTTTCGCGAGTATTCGTAAAAGCGTGCGTGCCGCCCCTCGAAATCCGTCGCTGTAGGCCGCACGTGCAGTCTGCACAACAGTGTCTGCTTATACGCCCCCGGATCGTATACAATACGAATCGTACCTATATACGTAATAATAATACGACGATAATAATAATACGGTTTTTTTCAACGCGTCGTAAGAGAGCGCCGCCGCCGCCGCGCAATATTTTTCGGTTCATTTGGTCGGCCGCGGGCGCTGCGCGAACACCGCCTCTCCGCGCAACGTTCCGGCGACGGCGGCGCGCGCGCGCGCGCGCACAATACGAATCTAACTAGCTAAACGTCGTGCCGCCAATATAAAAGAGGGTGGCGGCGGCGGCGGCCGATTTGGTTAACAGCGGCGGCGGCGGCGTTATAATATTAGATTAACAAGGAGGCGACGTGTACACGCACGCTCGCGATCGCGCAATGAAATTTGCGTACATTATAAGCGAACACTTTGTCGCGCGCCGTGCGATTTGCATGCGTACGAGAGGCGTGTAGCGGTTATTAGGACGGTATATATATATAGAAAGAAAAAAAAATCGTATTATTATTGTTACGGGCGTGTTCGACATGTGATAGTTATCGAACGTCGCTCGTCGGATGAACACCTACTCCGGGACCGTCGCAAAGGGGACGACGGAAGATGTCTGAGACGAAAGCGCGAAAACCTACCGCTCGCCGACACGGTGCTGAACCATCGGCGTCGAGTGTAAAAAACCATCGCGAAACAATATCGACGTAACGAAAACGTTCTCGTATTCCGACTCGTATACCACCTGCAGCTATATTATAATATTATAATATTAAATGTATATTTTATTTTATGTTTATTTCCCCCGTCCGGACGTGTCGCTTTGTCCGACCCGCACGGTATGTCGTGGCCGAAAGATACGCGGGACGGGATCATATGGGCGGCAGAAATAAAGGTCGGAAACGGGCGATCGGCGATCAGTATTTTATGCGTACACGACTGCGCGACGGCGGCGGTGTACGCGTGCGAACACGGTATTTATATTCTCTCTCTCTGAAAATAGAACACCTGCATCGGGTCCGAAGCGACGGCACGTTGGCGAAGAGTTGAAACGCAGTTTAATACATGCCTACGTTTGAAAAAGGAAATATTATCATTATGATCCACCGAGCGTTAACCGATAAATAGTTCCGACAGACATTTCGTCCGAATTCGTACTCATCAACTTTCTATAGGCACGTTCAATTTTCAAATCAATGGATATTCTGTATTTTCGCGCATCAACTTGCGAAATGTGCCCACGCTTGCCATAGATTCGCTACCCGCGCGCTTGAAAATTATTATAGTGCACCTCGTTCGGCGACGATAAATTCGAAGTACGATCGAGCCCGATTTTATGACATAAATCTATATACTCGTATATATATTATAAAAGTTTACTCGTGTCACTCGGTAATAACCTTTTTTTTAATAGTCTTACAATTTAATTAGTATTTGTGCAAGAAACTAGGTTTCTCTATTTTTCTCTGAATTTTATGACCTCCACACTACTGACTCGTGCGAACATTACAATCTTTCCCAATATTATAACATCGAATGCAGACGAATACCGTCAGAAACGGAATCGTTAGGTACGAGACTAGCGGAGAAGTATTCTATCTTAGAATTTTCTACGGTACACGAAATACGTAGATACTAATTAAATTATTCATCGGGGAAACAATTCGGATTTCCGTCGACGCAACGAGTTTCCGTATTATCGCGGGTTCTGCTCTGACGGGTTTTCGCGTCATGATATTATCTCGAGTTACATCTGGCGGTCGCGCGACAAACAAACATTTCAAAAATGTACACTTACTATCATTTAAGTCGTTATTTTTATTGAATCAATGCAGTTGTAAAAACTGCAGGGCAATAAAATAATTGTTCACGTCATCGCCACTGTGTTATACTGTCGCGGGCACATAAAAAAAAAAAAAAAAAACGCTATCTACGGATTTCTAATATCTGCACGTTTCATGTGAATCATATTTTGTATGCGTTTTGAATTTTAGATTTCCAACAGAACGGAGAAGATATTCGTTTCGTTTTACACAGCTATGCGTTTCTTTTTTTCTTTTTTTTTTTTGGAAACCCATTCGAGGATAGTACTAATACAACAGTATTATCATAGCGGTCGTGACATATCAACGAGAAGTGGGGACAAAAAAACCACGTCCACTGTTCACTAAAGATTAACTAAATTATAAGATTTTCCTATTTACATTTTATTTTTACTCTCAATAGTACAAAATTATTGTTTATCATAAAACTGGGATAAATTAACATCCGCCCCAATATTAATATTATAATTTAAATTAAAGTTTTGATTTAGTCATTTGTACTACTATCGTATTAGACATTTATTCTAGGTATTAAACCTTTATAATATATATATATATATATTGGAAATATTTTTTTAATTCATGTCCTTTACTCGATCGACCGGTTAATGCGCCGAGAAAAATTCTCGGTAACGTTTTCCAATGATATAGCTGTGGCACACGCGCCAGTATAAATTATTTTATTATTATATTATATAGTAACAGTTCCAGAGCTTTCTTGTCCGCGCAGTGACACAATAGAAGGCTCGTGTATAGAAAACATAGCGAGGCAAGGACGAAGAAGCAAAAAGAACAAGAGACAGTTAGTAATTCGTGACTCGTGTCTTCGAAAAAAATGACAATTCTTTCCACGGTTATCAGCACGAGACTCGAGAGCACATGCCTATTGTCCAATAGCTAGGCCGCTAAACTCATCTCTCTCCACGGTCAATCATCCGATCAATATTTATATCGTACCACCGCCACGGCAATTATTTTGATTAAACCACTTGCCAGCGAAAATTCTATACATGCTATCAACATCATCATCATCGTCACCATTGTATACTTATATACACCGAAATGCGCCTTCCTCCGTTACGTCTTGTGCAGTACAAAACACGATAATTGCATCGAATCTATTTCAAGTTTAATTTTCAAAATATAAATAGCTCCATTTCTATAGCGGTATTTTCGAATAGTCTGATATCACGCGTTGTTTACGGATGTGATAACATGATTTAAAAAAATAATTAACACATCAAATACATTTCATAAAACCAAATGGCCAGTTTTATAGCTGTTATTAGAGTTGTTTTTAATTTTTATTGATTTTACGACGATTACTCGTTTATTAGATTTTTTAATTGCCGTCGATTTCGCTGGAAAATTATCCGTCGATAATTATTATCATTCGACCGATAAAATAAAAAATCTTTACAATGCATTTATAGTGAGAACTATTGTGTACGGCACACGAAGACCTGTAATTTTCGCATCGCGATGCAAACGTCAACACTGGCAGTTTTAAAACTTGGAAGTAATTCCATGTTGACAATATCTCAATAACCGCAAATTCGATTATAATTCGTGGGTACAATAATGTTAATAATATTTTCGTCAAACAAATCCAGTCGACATCGCTTTAAAGCGAATTAAGAGTGCCTGGGGGCTTGTTATCATTACAAAGAGGAACTTAGGGGTGAGAAGAGTTTAAAACACTACCCGACTGATTGCCGGGACCCATGAATAAACCTCGAGCTAACCGAGTTAGAGGCGAGGGGAGGGCTTTAAACATTTCCCCCCGTTCTCTTTTTATTTTTGCGGTTTCAATCAGCCACCCGCAAAATAGGGGGACGGGATTTGTTAAACACACACGCGCGCCACCGACTTAAGTTAATTTGGATAACAAAGGTGCACTTCTCCGCCCCATGTGTATAAATATATTTATTTGTGCGTAGAGCTAAATAAAAAAAAAAAAAATAAACTACGGAAAACACACAACCGTGTGCGGGGAAGAATCATTGGTTTCCGTCGGTTCGACAATTTATCAACCCATAATATTCCCTGGGCCGAGATTTTTTTTATCGTTAGCGTGCAATGTCGACATCTGAAAAGTGTTATATTATAAAATATTCAGAGTTTAAAATATTTATCACCTATAGTTATTATTATTAAAAGGTGTTTTTCGTTTGTTTTATTTACATCACACTACGCGAAATACGTCTTATTCCGCGTTGCAATTTCGAAGATAATATTTCATTCGAATCATAAAATATGCTCAAGTCAGATGTAAAAATCTAAAACAAATGAACTTTTAG
Source organism: Drepanosiphum platanoidis (assembly GCA_948098885.1). Classification (NCBI taxonomy): domain Eukaryota; kingdom Metazoa; phylum Arthropoda; class Insecta; order Hemiptera; family Aphididae; genus Drepanosiphum; species Drepanosiphum platanoidis. The sequence goes on from OX402528.1 coordinate 26,482,686, forward strand.
TGAAAGTTTTAGAATTTGGACTTTTATAGTTTTTCAGAACAATATCATGATGAAAAGTGCAATTCGTCGAAACATTATACGTATCATGTCGTGCAAAATGTATGTGTACCGAATGGAGATTTGTTCGTAAAAATTACCGCGCCAACGGATGGAAAAAACAAAAAACAAATTAAACCAGTTGAGAAAATATAATGATACGTTTCTCGAGCTACGATAATAACGGGCAAGAGTACGATTTACAAAAACTAATTTCATATTGTATTTGACACACTCGCAGCATATATTCCGAAAGTTGGGAATTTTCCCCTTAGCAAAAAGAACAATAAATAATTGTTGACACCGCCAGGAACACATGTGGTAGTTGTCCCTAGGGACGATTCTCCTCCGACAATACTTTATGGTTCCTGGTAGCGGTGGTAGGCTGCGATATTAGTATTTGGAATATGATATAGGTATACACGATGTCACGGGCGTTTTTCAAATACGATATTAGAACTGCGCGGCCGCCGAGCAAACGAAGATATATCTATTTTCGCACGTTTAAGACGAACGAATCAAGTTATTATACTCGAAACCGAATAGTAGGCATTGGCCGGTGATAATAATATGACCGTACGGAATATTATTATTATACCGTTGGCTCGATTATTACGCCGATTAATAAATAAGGGCCGTGATATGTTATATATTAATACCAAACACGGGCATTACGCCCAGACTGTTTGTACAAAGTAAACGAGAGAGACGACCGAGTGTCCAAATGAAAGTCGCGAGGGCGTTTAGGGGACGGGAAATGTTTGCTCAGTAGAGGATTAGGATAGACTTTTTTTTTGATTAAACCGAACGTATTTATGTAGGGGATATGGACGCAGTTCTCGTTCGAGGGAAACGATATGATTTTGTGTGTTTAATGAAAAAATATACTAACTGCGGTACGCTGCGCGTATCATTATCACGTGTCGAAGAAATCTACTAGAAAATTATTATAAAAACGTGCAGAATAATTATAATTTTTTAATTTCGTGTTACAGGAACCTCAGCTCGAAATAGATCTCCTAGTACTATTGCCATGGAATTGTTTGAACAGCACCAAGGCACACACATACTTCAAGTAAGAAATCGCAAACGTCACTAAATCGATAATACCAAATAACAATATTTACGGCCTCGTTGTTATTTCAAATTAATTTTCTTTTACAGTCGTTGGACGGTTTTGCATTCGCTTTAGCTGCCGACGGACGATTTCTATACATATCAGAAACCGTATCCATCTACTTAGGGCTTTCTCAAGTAAGTGTTTTGTTGAAATTACTCGCAGTAAAAAACCGCGCGTTTATTTATCCAACGTTGTGTATATTATTGTGTAAGCGTGTAAAAACATAAAGACTACAATCGAATGTAAATAGGCGCAATGTATACTCCGCCGTAATGTAAATGCATATTATTTTAAAGTTCTCATTTCCCGTGCACAAACACGTCATACACTCCCCTTCGAAAACTGCACACGAGTCGGACAATTGTTAATTGTGTTCAACACCGGTCTCTACTCGGAACGACTGGAAAACACTTTGCTCCCTCGCGAAACGTCGTGTGTTATATTATATCAATTCAATTTTAACTTAATGACAATATGATTGCATAATTATTTGAATATACGACCACGCGGGGAAACGCGATACGTAAATGTGGAACACTTTTCGAGTGTAACCACTGTATATAATTGAAATAAAACGCAGTAACAATTTTCGCAGTTTCTCGGATTTTCCATGACAATTCTTATGAAAACTGCGGGTGTAGAATTTATTCAGACTATTTTTTTGATTATTTGTATTCAAAGTGACACTAGGTAATTGGAAACATTTCTTGCCGCGCTACTTTTCTTTTCAAATATTAATAATAATTCAACGTTGTAATGACATTAAAGTATATTTCATAGTTTAGTTCTTTTAAAATCAAATTATTTCTGATACGTTCATTGTTATGTGGAATACTTCTTTTTTTTTATATTCATATAACTCTGTTTATTGTCTCCAAATGTATTTCATTCTATTTCCTGTATTTTTAGTTTTGGATTTAGTAAACGATATTTTTTTGAGGTGAACTATACGTCATACCTCAGAAAATATTCTTAATTTGCATTGTCATATTTTAAAAACATATAGTCACATTTTATTTACATTTTTATTCTATATAATTTCAATTTTTTTTCAGTCATTCCAAACAATAACTTGATTTTTAAATACCAAAGATAATATTTTTATGAAAAATAAATTAATGATTATTTAGTATGGTTAAATATTAATCTCATACTATGAAAATGTTTGATATCATGATTATTTAAAGTTTAAATTACAAAATTAATCTAAAACTACAAAAGTCATTTATATTCTTGTCATTCTACAACTTGAAAATTATAATATTTATAATTAATAATTTATACCTATATTTATTTCTCTAAGTATTTGATATTCAAATAATATGGAACTGTTTGAAAATCTAATTATTACAACAATAAAAAATATAGAATACCTACAAAATATAAGTAATAATAATAATAATAATACTATTTATTACGACTATTAAGATTATTAAAAAATAACCTCATTTATGTATTGAAATTTTATTGCGTTTTCCCAAAGTCGTCGGTTTTATCTTATCTATTTTATCATAGCCATTACGTGATGATCTTCCATAACGCCGCTTTACGCGTACTCACACTATACACTAGAATCTAGTGACTACGCATTTCGAAAATTAATAATTTTCTTTAAAAGTATTCTCTCTGTTCTTCTTCTTTTCTTTCTTTTTTTTATCATTCTAAACACGATATTATGCTTTAGTCGCGCACCTATTCGCATCTTTAACACCGCGCCGCGGGTCGTGTTTGGTCTGTTCGGTAAAACGTGCAGTTGTAGAAACAATCGTCAGCTCCATAGAAACCCGCAGCATCCGTGCACACCATATACCTACCGGCACACACACACACATATATAGTCTGTTTTCTGTGTATAGGCCACGTCAAAAGCGCAAAAACCCTGGGTCTCCCCCCATGTCGGGCCTTTGCAGCATAGCTATTGATTGTGTCAGGCGGGCGAGAGAGACAGGAGTGAGCGAGAGAGAAAGAGTACGCGCGGCGGCGGTTCGGAATTACGAATGAGGAACACGCTCGCACGGCTCAAGTGTACGTGAGTCGAATTCGAGTCGAGCCGGAACCCACCCGCGCAACCTTTAAAGCCCGGCAATCCCCCCCATACCTTACCCGTGCAGGGGGGAGGATGTTTGTAGCGGACCATGCGCACAGCCCTGTACGTATATATATATATATATATATATATATATATATGGACTAAATTAACGTTATACGGACGGCGGTAACAATGATGGACGACCCGGGAAGATTTTTCACTAAGTCCGAATAGTTTAATTCCCCTAGTAACGCTGGCTGCCAATATCTCGAGAGGCTTTCGAATGCCGGCCGGGCGTTTCGTTTTGAATGTACTCGAAATGTTAATAATACTAACGTGTTTCTCGCGTGCGCAGGTAGAGATGACCGGCAGTAGCGTGTTCGACTACATACACCAGGCCGACCATTCCGAACTGGCCGAACAATTGGGCCTGGGACTGACTCAGGGCCAGGGTATGGCGTCGCCGTCGCCCAGCAGCGCCGGCTCCGAAGAAGGAAGTTCCAACGTGGGCACGGCGAATCCTGACGGTGAGTTTTCATCCCTTCAGACAACGTCGCGCCGCGGCCACACTCTGTTTATACCGCGTTTCACGTGATTAGCCACACGCTCACCCTGCAGAGTGTTTTTTTTTATCGCCCCGTCACGCCGTGTAGAACACTGAAATGCAATCCAATTTATAACTAAAAAATAATAATAAAAAAAAAAAAAAAACGAAAAAACGTCTAGTCCGAGGGAAAAATTAGTTCGGTCCTTTTTTTTTTTTCTTTTTACAGTTGCAACGCTCTCCTCGATAGTGCGTGACGGAGTATTTTTACGAATCGACGCGAGGGGCTTGGATTTTTAGACCTGCACAATGCACTTACATATTATATACAACTAGAGTCTGAGAAATGTTGTTCTCGTCGGGAGTATTCAATTAGAAGGATAAAACACGCCGAGATCATCGTTCCAATGGTGTTGAAAATATTTTCGATTTTATAACGTTCGTAAATTCGTAATAATATGTGTACATGAAAAACTAGAAATATAAAATCTAATCGTTTTTCACACACTGACCACCGATTATGTGCTTATTGTTTGGAACATTATAATACCTCATGGGCTCTTTGCAGGAGCACGAGGAAGCACGGATCATTAGACTAGCCGCAAATGGTCGTGACTTCACTTCTCGAACACATAATCGTAGATGGGTTGTGCTCCGTAACAGTCCAACACGATATTATAATAATATGCTGGACACGACCGTCAAAAATATTTCTACAATAAATAAATAATACAATCTGTATCCCACCTGATCTGTTATGATTGATCATATTCAATGTAGATAATATTGTATTCACTATGTACGAAAATATTAAATTAAGTCTTTGAAAATAAAAAAAAACACTCTCGCGGATCTACAAAACGCGATTAACCGACACGGCGTTGTTAGTCTATAATAGGTGAAATTAAGCGTCTATGCGATCGATTTTACTGCCATAACTATTTAATAACATTGTGTTTAATTAATATTTTCAGTTTCATCTGTGATGTCGCTGTCCAGTACGAATGCTTATAAAGGCTTGGACCGAGCGTTTTGCATTAGAATGAAGTCTACACTGACTAAACGTGGTTGCCATTTCAAATCCTCCGGATATAGGGTGAGTTCACGTATACGTATATATATTTTTTCTAATACGGATATTATTACCACCGTCCATGGGGTGTGGAATTATCCATTTTCTCAGTAATATACGAATGCCCTTATTATTTGAGGGGAGCCGTGTGTAATTTTCAAACCGAAATTGAAGTAAAGGGTTGGTGGTTGAATGCTTATTTATATGGCTTTAAACAACAGCGAACGAGTGCGTCATACTATATATCTATAGATCGACAATAATCACGATCTCGATAAGTCATCAGCAATCATAATTGTCGCGGCAGATAGGTAATATCGCACCGAAAACGACGACGTGCCGCAGTCGTTCTTGATATTATTTCATTGTGGAAAAAAAGAATCATATTATGTATTTCACTGATATAATATTTTAAAACAACATTCATATTTATACGTGTGAATCACCAATACTTGTGCACGAGCCCGTGGCAATCGTACAAAATACCAATGATTGTTTTGACCTAATGAAACAAGAGGGTGCGAAGTACAAGGGTTGAAGGAAATTCTACCCCAAACGGATGATTCATTGAAACCACTAAAAATTAGTATACTTTTGTTCGAGATACCGGCGGCGTACCGTTTTAATTGGATATAATATATTATTATTATTGAGCGCCCGAAGCGTCGTTTCGATGAAACTTTTTTGATCAGCGGGAGAACCGCGCGGCAGAGGTGTCCCGGAGACACCACATACACGATCGAATGCGATGGAATATTCTTTTGAAAATATATTTTTATTTTCACCGGGGCATTCGTTTTGTTGGACAGTGAAACGCTATCGTTTTTTTTTTTTAAACTATTATAACACATACGTAACATATTATAAACACATGGCCGATGGTGCGTATACAAATTTCTTTAGCAACCCATCGCCGCAGAGTTGACCGCTATTTGTGTACATACGTATATAATGTACACACTTGTTTACACATGTGGTGACAATGGCGAAGAGAAAGTTACGATGATATAAAACAACATCGACACTAATATTGTAATAACAATAATTATTGTAATGACGCACAATCGGTGTTACATAAGTGTTTATTATTTTAATTTAATAAAAAAAAAATATATATAATAAAACACTACGCATTAGATAAACGAAATAAAACGTCTCGCAGTGTATCTACTGCGGTCATTACATCACCGAATCGTTGTCAAGTCAGTAGTTACTTGCGTAGGTATATTATAGTAATTTTTTTCGTGTGCTTGATTTCTCGTCGGGTTTTCGATGCGCCCGACAATAACGACATCGGTTTAAATAACCGTGGATAATTATACTTGGGTCCCTATAATATTATATATTTTATATGGACGTGAACAGTCCTAATGATTTTTTTTTTTTTGTTTACGTCAATTGAACAACGCCATAGCGCGATGTATGTATGGTGAATTGATTTGGGTTTTATGGACGAATAACTCTGGCTGTTCTTCGACGTCTGTTCCTATAATAAGCCTAATTAATTAAGTTTCCATAGACCCGTGAACGTTTTATTTTGAATGAAAATAAAAAAAACCAAGAACCCCCGATAAGTTTGCATTGAAAGAACAAAAGAAAACAATTTAATAACATTAATAATTGTGCGTGTCACGCGTTTGGTCTTTTTGTTCCGATTTTATGTAGTCACTCGATATACACGATATACGTATATATATATATATATAAAATAAAAGACAAAAAACAGATGACACTTAGTATTCAACTTATATACGAAATTCGATTCACAAAGACGTAGAAAAAAACAAAACAAAACCATTTCTAGTCGGAAGCGTCTAGAAAAAGTAAGTAGACACCTGCACATTACGAACGAACGTTTAGTGTAGGTACCTACCTATATATAGTTTAACGAAAATTGAATGACCAAAGTAGCCATCCGACTTACGACCGTTGTCAGGATGTACAAATCATATCCAGCGATCGTGATGAGTATACGAGAGAAGAACGCCTCTAGTGCCTAGAGGTTGTTTTTTACCTTTTTTTTTTTTTTTTTTTTTTTAATGTTATTTACGTGTCAGAACTGTTGATGTCACGTTAACCACTGTTTTTTTTTCACACGCTGCTAGCAGTCATAATATACGGTATATATATCATATGCGATGCGATGTAGGCGATAAAAAACTTGTCGACGACTATCTTATAGATATTATATAATATTTTAATAATATACGACATGAGCGCGCGTCGACCACTAGTTTTTAATTTAATAAGATAATTTGTTTTGTTTTCATCCAACTCACAGTCGATAATTTTATGCCCTCAGGTGGTGCTGTTGATTTGCAGACTGAGGCCGCAATACACGTTTTCGCACAATCGAAAATGTGCACCGCCGCTGCTGGGCGCCGTGTCACTGGCCATCGCTCTACCGCCACCTAGTGTACACGAAATCCGACTAGAAACCGATATGTTTGTCACTAGACTGTTCTTCGACTTCCGAATAGCTCATTGCGAACCAAGGTAACTATCGTGATTTATGTACGGATGATGTAAAATAACCATCGTATTTGTTTGGGTTTTATTCAAAGCAAAACGTTACCCCCGTTACCTAAATATTACACTTACACATTTTGTACAGTCAAATGAACAATTGAATAATTTCATTTTACCTATTTTCACATTGCATTCACATAGCAAAATGATGGCAAAACATATTCCGAAAATTAAAATAAAAATATTAAAAATATAACTGATACGTTGTAGAGTTCGAGAAAATCGCGACGATTAGATTAAACTTCAAACTACGAGTATATACTTGACTAAATTTTAAATCGATAAATTCAAAAATAATTACAATAAAAATATTATGTTTTAACTGAATATAAGTACTATACGTGCACCTAGTACTCAAATCAGAGTCGACGCATCGTATATATTATACACACATTCGATAGAGAGCAAAAGAGAGAAAAATAGAGATAGAAATGTGAACTATAAACTGCATGTTGAATTGTGAAAAGTGTAAATGTTAAGATTTTGATAAATTGAAATATCCGTACCTGCTCGAAATATTATTTAAACGGTGGGCTTTTTTTCGTACAAATTGTGCGACCAAAAACAAAAGTAACTCGTACACAATATGTATATTATACGCTTCTCGGCGCACTGATGTTATAACAATGATTTATTATAATCGCAGGGTGGCGGAGATATTAGATTATACGGCCGACGAGCTGACCGGCATGAACATGTATACCCTGTGTCACGGCGAGGACGTGGGGAAACTCCGAAAATGTCACCTAGACCGTAAGTACCTACACACATACGTTACAAATATACAACACGCGCGCAGTCATTTCCATATGTACTTTTCATTTCCTTTTTAAAAAAATAGCGTTATATACGCAGATAAGAATATTTATATTTATAAAATATACGGGCTCGTGTTTATGGGTGGTTGGTTGGTGACTGTGTAAAGTCCACAGACGTCGTACGTACGTATAATATTTTATGTTGACGGACGTAAATGGCGGCCATTTGTTTATTATTATTATAATATGCAATCGTAATTGAATAACGACCGGAAGAGTGTAATCAGTATTCAGAACGGTGATGCGCACCGAGTATTTGTTTTCACCGAATTATATCGTACACGTAAGACGATGGCTCTAGTAGTTGGTGGACGACGATAACATCTACCGTGGTCACAGGTAATGGTCAGACCGAGAGAGGGGTAAGGCGGAGCTTCCGGTGCGATACCTGTCCGGCATATTTCAACAGTAAGTGCCCTCTGCGCGCGCGCCTTGTGACAAATCTGTGGAGGGACGTATATTTTATACACCGTATAAACTTTATTCGTTCTCCTATGCGACTGAAAAACGCCGTCAAGAAACAAAAGAGAAATTTAATAGATCTACACTATTCGTCGGGGGAGGAGGATGGGGGGGGGGGCAGAAACAATAATGTCCATTTCGTCATTGTAGAGTTGAATGAGTTGAATACTTAAACTATAGCGCCGCTACGTCGTCCCGAAACGAACGAAAATATTATTTCATACGCGAGTCGCGTATGCGAGTGGCTTTCGGACAATAATAAAAATCGGATGTTACATAAATTATTCGTCACGTGTCTGTTGATATTTTATATGAAAACCGTTTCCATTTGTCGATTTCAAACCGACCATTCGAATATTATACAACGACAACGGCCATAGATAATACACATAATATATAATACACTCGCGTAACCGTAACATATTGTACTACCTGACTATCTGTATATATAATATTTCCAATATTTATATCCGTGCGAATAATAATTATTATACCGGTGGTCATTGATAAAATTGGTATTATTTTTCGATTTGAAAAACTTTCAAACGCCCAACCAGTTCTGCCGACAAAATGCGTTGATTCTTAAACTTTTCCAAAATAATAGTTTAGAACGCGTTCGTGTACTAACATTAAATATTATAGGTACCATAAATCTATATGTTTCTATCGAATTATATAATTATAACTAAGCAGATCATAATTAAATTTTCTAGCGTTCATTTTCCCAATTTTATGGTCAATTTTCCACAATATCAAATATACCGTTAAAAAGAAAAAGTTTTATATGTTAATTCTTCTCAGAATGCAATGCTGGTAGTGAAAATTACATATGCAACACCTAGCTCTATATCCGCGTGACTAAATAGTTGTACCGTTCTACGTGGCATAATAACGTTAATGTTTATATGAGGGTATTATCTGGTCTATTATTGCGATTATGTCTAGTTCTTGAAATGCATTTAATTAGGTATGACTCACAAAATAATTTTCAAAACGAATAATTTATAAATAAATTCATATATATATATATTTAATTTTTTTTTGACAAGAATACAGACGTTTTATGTTAACACAATATGTACATACATTTTGATAAATAAATCAACAATATGACAGCATCAATTATATAATATTATTGCAGTTGGGTACCTGCGTCCTACGTATTACATGTAGAATGCAAGTTGCTATGCTTGAATAGTTATTTATTACAATAAATTTGAATATGAGAATCAAGTCGCTAGATCAGGAAAATTCACTATTATACCAACTAATTATTTATAACAGCCACGATAAAAAAAAAAAAAAATGCTAATACAATTAAAGTCTTTTCTTTAAATTGGCCAATTTTATACTGTCTACATTTGTTCATACTTAAAAATGAAATATATGTAAAGTGTGGGTTATAATGCAATGCTGCAATTACCGACTTGGAATAGGCACCAATTAAAATCGATAAAAAAAAAATAAAATGAAATAATTTGCTTTTCTCGTCATAATTTATGTAAAAATATAATATCATATTATGTACTTATAATATTACACTCGTTTATTTTCTTTTTAATCGACTTCTCGTTATTAGAAAAACTCATCTTGTATGGAAATTGTTGTCATGTTTGAATAACCTGTGTGTATTAAACGCCGATTGTATAATTAACATTTTTGGTTTTTAGTCATTAACAAAGGACAAATGATGACGCATTACTATAGGGTGATGAATAAAAATGGCGGTTACACTTGGATGCAAACGTGCGGTACGGTCGTGTGTAACTCGAAAAATGCCGAAGAACAGAACATCATTTGCGTCAACTACGTGGTCAGGTAAGTTTTATTTTATTTTAACCCCACGCCAATTAGGCGTGTCCCCTCGTTTCGTATTCAGAGCATTCGCTAACTATAAAAAAAAAAAAAAAAAAATGTGCGTAACATTATACGAACCTCTGCGGAATATTGATCGTGTGACGTGTATATAATATGTATATATTTTTTGTTGATTTCAGTGCCAGAGAATACGACAATTTGATAATGGATTGTTGCCAAATGGAAGAGCACATCAGGCAGAGGGCGGTGAAAAGAGAAGAAACAGGTGGCAACGACCCGGAAAACGGTTCGCCCGACGGCGACGGAGGCGGTGAGTAGTTTTTTTTTTTTGCCATTACGATCGGCGTCCGGGGGAGATCGAACTGGACGTTTTTCCTAAACCGATAATTCGGCTGTTTTCAGACGGCCGCGGAGGAAACTCTCGAAGAGATCACCTGACACCCGCCGATTTGGACGACGGGCACTCGGCCGACGGACATGGCGACCCTACGAGGGGCAGAAATCACGTGGACATTACGCAGCTAAACAATACGCCACCCGAACGCCTAAAAGTGAGTTTCGATACGAGTTCAACGGACGTTTATAATGAGCGTGCGAGATTTTAAATATTTATGGTTTTGTCACGTGATTCGCGATCGCTGCGACACTGAACTAGACGGTTTTACGTGTCGTATTGAATTTGAAGCGTTTTTCCTGTTAAAAAAAAAAAAAATTAAAGAAACCCGTCGAATTCCGGTGTCCGGCGTGTGTTGCTCTCGGTTGCTTATAAAGACCGCGGAGAGAGAAATCCGGCCTGAGTCAGGTTATAGCAGCATGTCGGGCTCGGAATATTTTTGACCGCCTGTCATTTGCTTTGTCCGGTCGATGTTGATGGAAGCAGAAGTGCGCGAATGATTTAAATGCGCGCAATAGAAAAGTGCAGGTTGTCAGCCCGAGAACCGTATCCGGCCCGAGCGAATATTTTATGCGACCATTTTACATTTCTGTATAACTGACGTGGAAATAATTATTATATGACCATTTTTCGAGATATGTCGGACGTTTATAAAAGTACTGATTTATTCGTCACGATTATGTATTTGGTGTGCACGTTTACGATTTATCCTACGCGAATAGTTGAATATAAAAATAATGTCGGTGCAAAGTATTCATATATAATTGGATCTACGTGTGAGTTCGAACAGTGAAAAATCTCGATTCCGTTTAAAACAAATAGCTGTGTACTTTGAAAACAAAGACTTTGGGCGTAAAAATTGTTGAAATAATAACAGAAAGCGATATCAAAAGAAATATTTCCAATTGTTTCTTGTCAATATAATAACATTCGTTATCCGTTCGTTTCAGCTGAACAACAACAACAACAACAGCAGCAGCAACATCAACAACAACAACAACAACAACAGCAACAGTAGCAACAACAACGGCATGGCGCAGCCGAAGAAGACGGCGGTCGCGGCCGCGGCGGCGAGCAACAACGACAAGCGAAAAGCTCACAAGAGAAAGATCGTGGAACTGCAGTTGCCCGTCACCGTGAACGAGGAGAACAGCAGCTGTTGCAGCAGCTCGGAAGAAGACGCGGTGGTGGGCCGGGGTAAGCAACACTTCGCCAGCCTGAGCCCGGCCTCGTCGTCGTGTCCGTCCACGTTGCCGCCCAGTCCGCCGAAAACCGGCGACAACTGCAAGAGGACGACCGTGGGCGGCGGCGATCCGAACGCGGTGAAGGAACTCGAGCACGCCATGTCCAAGCACCTGCCGCCGGCCGCGGACAAGGCGGCCGCGGCGACGCACCATCACCAGCCGACCGACTTCAGCACGGACGCGCTGCTCAAACAGCAACAGCAGAAGAGCACCATCCAGTGGATCGGCGCGCACCATCTCGGCGGCCATTTGCACCCGCACCATCACCATCATCACCAGCAGCAACAGCAGCACCAGCAGCAGCAGCAGCAACAACAACAGCAGCAGCAACAGCAACAGCAGCACGGCGTCCAGCTCCAGCAGCAGCAGCAGCAGCAGCAGCACCAGCAGCACCACCATCACGGCGCGGGCCCGCCGTCTCACCAGCAGCAGCACCATCACCCGCAGCACCACCTGCAGGGCCAACAGCAGCCGCCGGGCACGTTGCCGGCGTCCGCGCTGCTCCGACAGATCTACGCGAACCGCGAGTCCGTCATCAGGGCCAACGTGCACGCGCCCAGATCTCCGGGCGGCGGGTCGGGCGTGGGCGGCGCGGCCGCCTACTACGCGGGCGAGATGAGCACGTTGCCGACGCCGCCGGGCAGCGAAGGCGGCTACGGCGAACAGCAGTTCGGGCCGCAGAAGAACGAGTTCGGCGGCCTGGTGGTGCCGCCGCCGTACAGCTACGCGGATTATCACACGGCCATGACGCCGCCGTCGTCCGTGTCGCCGCGCGACAAACACCAGCACCAGCACCAGCAACAGCACCAGCAGCAGCAGCAACAGCAACAGCAACAGCAGCAGCAGCAACAGGTGTACGACCTGTACGGGTCCTCGCTGCCGCCACCGCCGCCGCCGCCGCCGCCGCCGTCTTCGTCGTCGTCGTCGTCGTCGTCGCAACAGCATCAGTACGGCCATCACGCGGAGGTGACGTCGTCCGCCGCCGCCGCCGCAGCGGCCGCCGCGGCCGCGGCAGCAGCCGCCTCCTCCGCGTTCCCGCTGAAACCGCAACCGTACAACCCGGTGCCGCCGCCGCCCGCGGTGCCGCTCGACCACTACGAACAGTCGTCCGCGGCCGCGGCCGCCGCTGCGGCCGCGTTCTATCATTCCGCCGCCGGTTTCCATCTGTATCATCCGTCCGCGGCCGCCAAGTCCACGATGGCCGGCGGTCCGTCGCCGCCGCCGCCCGCGTCGTCCGTGTACTCGGCCGAATCGTTGAAAAACCACCACAACTGGTACTCCACGCCCACTTAGAAGGGCATCGCCTTTTTCTCGTGTTGTTTTTGGTTTTTTTTTTTTTTTTTTTTTTTTTGGTTTTTCGCGAAAAATCGATTCACCCCCCCCCCCTCCCCCACCCGAAAATCGTTTTGTCGCGATGTTGTTGTGCCGAGACTGTTTATCCGTTTTAGACTCGATCGTGATTAATAGTCACGAGCTGATGATATACCCCCCGTGGACATTGTAATTTTTACGAACAAACTTTATTTTCCCGTTAAGATTATATTATTATTAGCATATGATTTACATTTAATTTTATTTCGACCAAAGATTGTTTTATTATACTATAGTTTCTCCAATCCCGACTGCGTACTATATTTTTTATTCGACCGATAGGAGGTGTGGCGGTAGGCGAGCAGATACGTTTTATGTATTTTCATCCCTGCCCGTCTATCGCGACGTGTAAAATAATACTTTGTGTGTACAATTTTATTTAAGCGACCCGACGACCGAACGGCCGACGACGATTTCTCACCGTCGTCGCGCGTCTCGTCTTTAAACGACAAATTTAAAATATAGGTACCAATATTATTATTATTATTATATTGACGTCGCGCGACCGATTGTTGGAAACCCGAAACGATTATCATTAATATTGTCGCGTTCCTTCGCCGTCCGCGCGACACCGAGACGTTTGTAAATATTATTTTATACATAAGGTAAAATAATTACTATAAGATAGACGTTAATATTATATTTATATGTGTATATAATTATGATATTTCAATAGACGTGTAAGTTAATGTGTACGTATAAAAACATCATATCAAATTTATTTTTAAACAAAGTGCTGAAGACAACAATCTCAGTCCTGCACTGTTCATGTATTAATTCGCTAGTAAGTCACGAGGCGGTTTTTTATTTTCACGCTATCGTTACATCGTCCATTTGTAAAGTACCTACCTATATAAATATTATAATGATTTTTTTTTTTTTTTTTAACGATTCATATTTTCCTTATTCTTTTTTGTTAACTCGAAAACGAAAATGTTATTATTTGAAACGTTTTTCGGTAGGTAGTGAATTATTTTATTATTATTATTATTATTTTACGTTGGCTCAATTAATTTGTATATAATGTAATTTTTATACATACATTTATGTATATCTATATTATTATTACTATTATTATACCCTATTATTATTATTATTATTATTATTATTACTATTATTATTATACTACTATGAAGTTAATGCTGTTAGTACGTGTTAACTGAAATGTGCAATAGACACACGTTTATATCAGTGATATTTATTCCTTGTTTGTAATTTAAAATATGAAAAAATAAAAATAAATGTTTACGTCAATTGATTTTCGATAAACGTTTAGACGAAGGCTAAATCAATAATACTCGTAAAAAAAACAAACAAAAATTTTCAATCGTTTTGGATAGTTTAAACAAAGCCGTTATGTATAAAATATTGTTTCATTCAATTAATACGAAACTGCTGACCAAATTTCATACTCAAAGCTCCAGCGGTTCCGGTCAGGCGAATTTTTCTAGTTTATCCCTTTTTACCCCTTTTAACCCCCTTAGGGGTGGAATTTTGAAAATCGGGCGACGTGAAGACGCTCAGAAAGGTATTTGGAACAACTCTGTGAAAAAAAATTGGAAAAAAGTTAAATAGCGTCGTCGTAAAATGGGAACATAAAAAAGGCCTGTTCTTTTATATAGATAATAGATAGATATACTAGCTGAATAATCCGGCTTTTCACAGTTTTTCCCGGTATGAGGGAAACGTTCACGTACTCGAACGCTCCGTACTCGAACGCTCCCGTACTCGACCACGGTACCTGCCCACATTAAAACAAACAACGAATCGGAACGCTTCTTCCACTGTCTAATTATCGTTCGACCACGCGATTGGTTCTCGGAATCGATCACGTGCCCGGGGTTGTCGTCCCTTTATTCGATCCGGTTCGGTTCGTCGACGACAACCGCGCGATCAGTCTCTCTTCGTCGTTCGTGACGGTCGCACGTATGTGTTACGTTCTCGCGGAACCGCAAGTTTAAAAGTTTTTTTTTTCTCCGGCGTGTCGCGCGGTCCGCCGGCCCCGTTTCGAAACACAATTGGACGTTTGTGGAATATTATAGAACGTTGAACGCGCGCTCCGGTCTTGCGGCTCCCAACAGGCGAACTTCGCGAACATTTGGCGTCGTTTAAAGGTAAGTGAGGATTATGTATTATAGCTCTTGTATTTTACGAGCCACTAGTCCTGCTTCAGTAATATTTAGCGGTTTTAAAATCGCGCTTTAAATACGCCTCCCGATCCTTACAGAGTTGTTGTGGTCTGGCGGTTATATTTAGTTTAGTACTCATCTGTAGATATTGATTTACTGCGACAAACAAATTAATTATTTAGACCATTTCCCTTGAAATAATGATAATAATAATAAAAAAATAAACTCAAAATCAAATTCTTTAAAAAAAAAATGTTTTTTTTTTTGCACAACTATATTATAGATACTAAGGTACTATTATACATATATATTATACTTAGGTTCTAATTTTCATCTTCGAATATTTCATGACATATGTAGGTACCAATTAATTAACAATAATATAATCGGTAAATTAAGTTTGCATATAAACATAATAAAGAGTACAATTTACTATAATATTTGTATTTAATATAATTTTCATTTGTTGAAAATTGCAGTACTTACCTACTAAGTCTTTTAAGAGACAGTATTATATTTCCTTTAATAATTTTGATTCGTATTATTATTATTTTTTTCTGGTCTTTCTAAAAATATTGATAATTGACTCGATTTTACAAAGTCAATTAAATGAAATATAATTAAATGAATATAATTACCTGATAATCTTTAAAACATATAACGAAAAGTTCTGTCCTAATTAGGTGTATTAACATGTTTATTATTTAATTAGGTATTTTTTAACACCTAAAAATACAGGCATGTAGGTAAGGGGTGGCTCGGCCTTCCAAAAATATTAACTGGCTACCTTATTGTCTTTTTAATATATCCAAGGTTTAATTGAGTCAGTGTAAAAAAGTTGAGCCATATTAGAAAATTCTTCTCTGATATTTGTAATTACATAATTATAGAAAAATAATTTTAACATAGAATATGTTTTAAAACTATTAATTTTAATATAAATTATAATATATTCATGATAAAGGTGAAAACATTTTTTTTTTAATTTACACTTAATTTTAACCCTTTTTGATCATTATATTGAAAACTTAAGTATGTTTCTTCAAAGTTGTTTTTAATTTGAATAAAAAAAATACAAATTTATTTAGTATGTAATTACCTTTTGTTAGATTATTTGGTGGGGGAGGGGTAAGTAAATGTTGGCTATAATTAGGCCAACCCAATGGTGTAATTCTAGCTAGGTGTTTGTAAAAATAGCAGTATCCTTTAATCTATAAAAGCATTTAAATGAATACAAAACTGGCAAAATCATATTTTAATAGTATTCACCTAAAATTTTTGTTCATCTATCTATGATAAAAAGTACTAAGCAGGTAAATCTAAGTAAGAATCGGTAATTTTTAACAAATTCATTTAAGATGAGTAATGTTTTACTTAAAATATAACTAACATTATATTTAGATTAAGATATCCTCTTCAATAGACAATTTTAACAAAATATTATTAAATATATAAAATATTTTGATACAAACTATTAAATATATTTAAACAATAATAAAATAAAATAAAATAAAGGTCTTCCCTCGAGTATTATAAGAAAATGTTGTTATTTTGAATTACACAAATAATTTACTCATATATTAACTACAATAGACAATAAAGTATTAAGGAAACCAATAGCTATATTGAAACATAATTATATTTTGTACTTGGGCAAATGTAAATCATAATAGAGATATCATAACTAAGTTCAATTAGGAAAATCTACAAATCAAGTTGCAAATACAATTTATTTATTTATTTTAATACAGTGATTTGAATTGTTCTTATATTTAAAAAGTTTAACAAATTAGATTAAATTTAATATGGTTTAATTTTTATTAAATGTTAATATTTTAAACAAAATTGTAATCAATTTTTTTTTTTTAATTAATAAGAATATAATAAGTTAACAAATAAGATAAGTTCTCTAAAATACTCCACTATTATAACTATAAAAATTAATGAACCACAAAGGTGTTAAATAAATTTAAAGAACAAAATTAACAAGCAATTATAAATAATATAGAATTTGATAAAGTTTGAAACATGATTAACTTATTTTTGACTGAAGGGGTTATTAAACTCAAAATATCCTTTATTTGACTACATCACTGACATAAATGCAAATATATTAATTGCAAGTAAATGTTATATAAAACTTATAAAACATAACACTGAATATATTAATAAATTAAGAACACATCAAAATGGTAAACCGTTATTGTTACATTTCAAAATGTTAGGTAGATTGATTATTTTGTTATTATTATTTACTATAAAAAAATAGAGATATAACATATTATATAAGATTCACTCAATAATTTTGCGTAAAAATTAATTTGCAATTTCTTTGTATGTTATATAGGTAGTATTATTGTTCTTATTACTCTTGTGGCAATTAAAGTTGTTAAGTTAATAACAGGCAATTGACATAAATCCACAACTTTGGCATTTATTTCTAGTTTAACAATTTAATTTATAAATAACAAGTAATAACAAATATAATGGTTTACATCAAATGTTTATTCATGAATGTTTTTTTGCATGGTATGTGGTCAGTGGCAGTTTTCATATTATTGATGATAGCTGTAAAACTACCATAAATTGAAATAGGCTGACTTCGAACATACCCGAGTTTCGAGTAAAATTCTTTTTGATCAATTGTGGACAAGTACACAGTTTTCAAGCCCAACCTAATGAAATTAAATTAAGTATTAAAATGTAATTTCAATAGTATTGATGTAATTTTTACGTTTTAATATAATCTTCGGTTTTGTCCATGAGATATTTTCCAAGGCCTTGTCTTCGATGTTCTTTTGAAATTACCACTGAAATTAAAAAAATAAATAATTTTACTATTAATAATTGGGGCTGGTATTTAAATGCCATAAAACATCTGACAAACAATGACTTTAAATTTATTTATTAGAGCTTAAAATTAAAAAAAAATATATAATCAGTGTATTTTGTTTTTTAAAATAGTATTTATGTAATTTTACGCAATAGTATTAGTATTTTAATATACATTTTAAAACTAAATTAAAATCATAAAATAAAATTTCAAATTTATATTTTGTATTCAAAAACTCTCAAAACTCTAAAATACCCTAAAAACTAAAAATTGTCAAAATATTCAAAATAAATTTTCTTATTCTCATTAAAAAGTACACGTAATAGATTTGTGACCATACAAAGCAAGCTTTGGAAAAAAATGCCAAGTGCATCGAAATCTTAGTCTTATTAATAATGTTTGAACAATATTATTTGTTTTTAATTTATACAAAGAATATACTTTTAGAGTTCACAATTGAAGATTATAAGATCAAACAAATGATTGATGTAATATTAATTCAGAAATTGATATTCCATATAATAATAAATAATAATTGTTTACAAAATTGTAGATACACTTTAAAATATAAGTAGTATGTCATATTATTAAGTTTATAGAATTAATTATATAATCTTATATTATTACAATATATCTAATTAGTCCATAGATGAGCAAATATTTTTTTTCAATTATTATCATAACATAAACACATTAACATATTATGTTTCTTATAAAAATCAAAAATATTTTGGGAACACGTTAACACAGTTTTTGATAAGAGTATTTTAAACTTTACGTTTCATATAAATGACTTTCAGTAAATAACTTCTTTAATTTTTCTTTTAAGACACATTCGAATCGGTTATTGTTATTAATATAGACTTTTAATAGAATAAAAAACAATTTATAAAAATTTGTGTTTACCACTTTGAATAAAACAACTATCGGGCAATGATGGTATTGATGTAATTCTCGAATGTCCTAAAACCACTTTGCAATTGTTTTCTTCTTTCTTAACCAACACTAAAGATGTTGGCAAATCATCAGTAGATAACTCCAAGCTGTGTAATCTAAAACAAAGTTTTAATCATTAAACATTTATTAACCAAAAACATATACATACATAAATAAGGTTGTAGCATTCATTATAATATGTTATACATTCATATCCCTAAAACATATTATTAGTGTAAATAGGTAATTACACCGTAAGTTTGAGAGTTAGAATAAACTATTTATAAACATTTTGTGATCGAGCAGCCCAAAAATTTGTTATTAGGATCATAAACATGCATTGACATGAGCTATATTTTTTTATTTTTTGTTCACAGAAGCAAGGATTTATACATTTTTGCTATCTATTATTCGTCTGATTTGAGATGTTTAATATTTTTTAAGATTTGATGTGTTGTGTAAGTCACGGTGCATCTAAATGTTCTTTTTTAAAAATACAACGAAGTGTTAATTTTACTTTTCACTGTATCTATAGTTGCCTTGGATTCCACTTCTTTCATTTTCTCTAATAGATTCGTGTAAGCCGCTAATTTAATTTCCTAATCATGGTATTCCTTACTTTTATTTTGCCATAAGCAAGGCTCATTTTTGTATAGTTTAATGAACTCCATCATCCATTGTTTTTGGGACATTTTTGATTTTTCACAAGGTCACAGAGATACTCCATACAGGTTATGAATGCGTAGATAACTGCGACACGACTGATGTTATTTGAAATTATTTGAATAATTAAATTTTTAAGTGATTATCATAGTCTTTGATACAAATAAATTTTGATTTCCGAATGTTTAAATTTTTAGTCATTTATAAGAGACACACAAGTTTTAAATAAATTACACTTACTATCAATTTCTAATCCAAATAAACATCACAAAAACAGTTGAAAATTTCTTCGAAACCTTCAATCACTCTTTAAAGTTAATAATTGTTAAATTGAATGCAACGATGGTTCATGGAAGGACAGACAACCATAGCAAGTGAAAGTTGAAAATTAAAATTGTCACCCATAAGTAACCGGTAAGAAAAAAAAAAAAAAAAGGAACATATGAAAAGTTATTGAGTAAAAACTTTTTTAACGAATTAACTAAATTATATGTTATTAATTATGTACAAAAAAATAACATGTTAATTAATAATCCAGCAAATAAATAATTGCTGTTCACTTAAATAATTGCTGTTCACTTTTTTTGGCCAGTAGAAATAGCAATTCTAACAAAATAATATTACTTAGTTTTCATCATTAAGTTAAAAAGCAATACCTAGCGGTTTCACTGCGTTCCCATTGAGAATTAAGTATGTCACAACAGCCTTTTATGAATTGTTTATTTCGGTGTAATAGAAGTACTTCGAAATTATCCATATTACTATAATAGGTATTATTTTGTGGACATAAATGCATCTGGGAAAAAAAAAAAAATTTTAATTTCTATTCAGTGTTCAAATATTAGATAACAGATTTTATGTAAAAAACAATATTCAATAATGTGTTATGTTTATCACTAAACATGAGATAAATTAATTTTTTATCCTTTAACAATAATACTTACATTCTATTTGATTAATCGCGAATAAATAATTTTGGTGCATAATATTATATTAATAATAAGATTATTTTTGAGTTTACTAAATGAATAATTTGAAGCGATCAAAACATTTCTTTTGGACCATTACGTAGTGTATACTCATTAATTTTCGATTAATTGATTTTAAAGAAGTTTTTTCGAATAATAAATTTAAAAAAAAACTATTCAAATTATAATACCTGTAAGTAAGAAAATGAAGTTTAAATGTGCTTAGTAATCAAATGTTTACGTTATCAAATGTTTATTGATAATAATTATAATCAGCATTTGAAATTTGTCTGATATTATTTCAATGAAAAACGCAATTGAAAAAACCAAAAATAATAAATAACCCAATGGATTCGTTAACAGTTTATTTTTTCGGTCAAGATTTAGATTTTCAGTCAAAATGTGAATTTTAAAATTGTTACCATGTCCAATCATCAAGTGCTACAACGCCATCTGTTTGTTTATAAAAGTAGTAACATACCGGGTATTGATTATTTTTGTTATATTTTTCGACCAATCCTTAGAAACCCTATCAATATGTTATCATATGGAATAAACATTAAAATAATATTATGTAGATTGTAGTAGACACTAGACAAAGTAAAATTTTAATTCAATTAAACAACTAATTATAACTATTTTTTAGAAAAAAAAATGAAACCAGACAATTCAGAAAATAACCTCATACACAATGAATTAAGTAATGGATTGAATAATCAGACGTTTTGGATATTCGGTTATGGATCATTAATGTGGAAAACCAATTTTCCATTTGTCAAGAAATATCCTGGATATATTAAGGGATACAACAGGCGATTTTATCAGTTCAGCCCTGACCATAGAGGAACCAACGACTTGGTAAGATTTTATTTTTCACATTACACAATAACGATATATACTACACTTTGTGCGTGTGAGCTGTTAAAAATTTAATGTTTTCAAAATTTATTTCAGCCTGGACGGGTAGTGACTCTCTTACCATCAACCAATGAGGTGAGCTGAAAGACTGTTATATTTAATAATAATTGCATAATATACTGCACGAGGTAGACCATTAAAATAATTCATTTAATACTATTTTAGAGCCGCGTTTGGGGTATAGCTTATGCAATCGACCAGCGAGACATAGACGAAGTATGTGCAGGCTTGGACTTACGCGAGCGTGCAGGTTACACCAAGAAGGTTATACAGTTTCACACCAAAACAAATGAAGGACAAATACCATCCGAAGTCACGGTGTATATAGCGGATGAAAATAACGAATGGTATGCTGGTGAAGCATCTGTTCAACAAATAGCTTCCAGAATAGCAGCGTGCCATGGGACAAGCGGACCAAATCCAGAATATGTCTACAGATTAGCTGCTGAAATGAGACGAATAGCTCCAGGAGAAGACGATAGACATTTATTTGAATTAGAAATGGCTCTGCGAACCATAGAAAATAGTTAGTAACTAAATTATAAAAAAATAATTTAATCAAATTTGGAAATGTTGTTAATTACTTTATTATTTAATTAACTTGTGATGTTTGTGTAAACACAAAGAGTATTATATTTTATTGTTGATAATTTATAAAATAAGAATGTAATTTTAAATCAAGATCATTCAAAAACTATATAGGTAATCTCATTTATAAATTAAGTAATTTTAAATCAAATGTGATTGTAAATTTTAAACTGTTTGGAAGGTGAAATTATAATAATAATAAAAAATAAAAAAAATACTAAAATATATATATATCGATAATAGTTCTTAAACATTTTCCTTTTCAATAAATAGGAATATAAAATAAATTGATTTAAGAGCAAAAAGACAATAATTCATTTGATTATCATGGCTTAAAACTAAAAATTAATAATTTAACTAGTAATTATTTATAAATCAAATATTAATTTCCTAGTATTAGAAATAATTGGTCATGATTTATTAAATTATTACTTTTTAATGATAAATCAAATATAAATAACCTACACATTAAATTTTTTGTGAGAGTAATTTTGAACTAGGAAAATTCATACATATATTAATATTGAATTTATTTTTTTATTTATTTTTTTGTTTTTCATTATTCTCATAATGTATAACTCATAATATGATAAAATGATAAAAAACATACTACTTAAGAGAAACTATTATCTATAAATTAATTATTAAAAAATGTATATATATATATATATGTTATCAGCAATGTTGTTAATTTGGGGAATGCAGTTAATTCCTGGGCAATAATGTTAATGTCTAATTTGATTGGGCGTGTTGTTGTAAATGTTATCATTTTTGACATAGTTTTTCAAGCAATATTTCTACAGAGTTAACCTTAGGCTAAATTATGAACACAATTAGATGATATTTGAATCGCGTTTGACCAATTAGTAATTTTAAGATTAATTTTATTACATATCGCTTATTACTATCATTCGTCAGTACTTTCAAGCTTATTGCAATACCATTATGTCCACAATTTTATCTGACGAAATCCTGACATTTTTTTACTTTGTTGCAGTATACGTAATGTAGAAACAATGTACGCATCTTGAACGAAAACGAACTATTATTATTAGCCATATTAAACAAATCAAAATACTTGACTAGATGTACTTGCCCGGGTAGTGTCTAGAATTTACATCAAAAAATTACAACAAATGAGTATATAAAAATAAATAATATCATAATTTTGAATTTATTTTATTTCATCATTATTGTCCACAAATTTTAGGAATTTACAAAAATGCTTAGATAATCGTATTAATGCCTGACCAAAAAAAAAAAAACTACTCATGCTCTCCGGGGCGTTATTAATTAATAAAATAAAAAATAAAATAAAATAAATTAGATATTAAGGTCAATTTATTATAGGCCTGATTATTAACATTGCCGACAACATATATATATATATTACTTATTAAGTATTTACTATAAAAATATAATATAAATTGATACATGTTATAACATGAACTTATATATAATTATATAATCTAAAATATTTAATTTAATTTCAAAATTAAGAAATCTTAGTATGTGAAATTATAAAATATATCCCACCACACATACATATTGAGCTTATAAAATGTACTCATAATATAAAGTATAACATAGTTATATTTCCTTTGTATATATTTTACCATTTTATATTTTTAAATGTACATGTGTATATAAAACTTAAAAATTGTAAATTTATAATACAAACATTGATATGAACACCTAATAAGATTAAATTTAAATTAATTCATAAGGCATAATAAACAACAAATAATCATTCCGCTTTTACATATTGTATTCTAATAAAATAATCAAACGACTCTGATAATAAAGTGTGAATTTCAAAAAATAAAAAAAATTAAACATACTTGTATCAAAATAATCAAAATTAATAATATTAAACAATGCAACCATAGCTTTATAACGTATAGTGACGAGATTGCAACTGTCTTATTGTAAATTCTGACACTAGATATGCTCACTATTACATTAATTTTAGGCCACATAGTTAAGGGCTTTAACGGGTTAGAAATAAGACAGATTTGGTGCTCTATTATACGAGTACTTGTATCTTCAGATAATAATTCTACATTTCTGTCATTTTTCTAATTTTTATAGATTTTATTGATTAAAACTAGCAACAAAAACCTTGGAAAATATCTTACAGGATCGAAAACTGAAAAAGAAAAAAAAACAGTAAGGTACCTACTTAGAAATATGACTAAATAATTTTTGTCCGGCTATTGTTTTTTTTTTTGTCTGATATAAATAAATCTTTTAATTTTTAAAGGACTAATATATAATGAAATGTTAACTTTTTACCAAGTAAATAATAAAAAATATTTTCATTAATTTTCGCACAACATTTCTAATAATATCTCAAACATAGAAATGATTAATTTATCGGTGTAAATATACTCTTAACAACTATTTTTCTTGTAATTTCAATTCAAATAAGATACCTCTACAACAGAGGTTCCCAAATTTTTTATAATGCGATCCATTTTTTACATTATTTTTGTGGCTTCCCACAATAATATCATTGACTTTTCTTCTTCTTTTTTTTGCTGTTTTGTGGATGAGTTGCTTAAATGCGTACAACAAAAATGAAAAAAAAAACACATATTAAAGAACAGTAAATTTTTATCAAGATCTTTTTATAATTATTTATTTAGTAATTAAACTAGTGTATATTTTCAATGTGAAGGAAGTAATAATTGTTTCCTATTTTTCATCACTTGATCGATATTCACTTGACGACAGTCTCAATTCGCTACGTTTTGATAGCAACCCCATTGCCGAAAATCCCACCTCGCAATTATAATATGATGAAACGAATGGGAGTAGTATCTTTACAGCTTCCATTGGAAACGGTTGTAAGGTAAAATTAAAAATATTATTCAATTTTTCAGTGGAATCGCGCGCTATACTTGTATCGGGAGAGAAAAAAAAAAACAGCCGTTAAAAGTATCAGAGAACGCGCTTGGCCGGGAAGAATAGTTTTAAAATATTTAATTAAAACTTTTCGGCCACACCAAGCGGCGCGCGCGCGCGCCGCTTAATGAATGCGCACATTCAAACAGTAGCCGATATTTACAGTAAGTTCTGCGAAAGTTTTTTTTTTTTATTATTTTCAAGTCCGTATGATAATGGATATTATAATCTATCTCGTATATATAAAAATGGAGCCAAAAATGTATAACAATTCATCAATTGAGAACGGCTGGGCCGATTTGGCTCAAATTTTTTTTGAACTGTTCGTAATTGCCAGGAGAAGGTTTTTACGAAAAAAAATTTTTGGAAAAACCCTTTTTTTAAATTTTTTTTTTTTAATATGATTTTTTTGAGTTCCGGAATGTTTTTTTCGAATTGAAAAAGCTACAGCGAGCTAAAATGAAGAACGTTATTTCTCCCTCATACCGGGAAAAAACTTTTCACGGGCTAGATTTTAACAACGATACAACGGATACAACGATTAGCGAGTGCGTGGTAATTTGCATTTTATATAAATAGATTATTATGTCATCGAAAAACCCGACGATGTTTACCAAAAGGTTTGGATTTTGCAACGTCATATATTACATAACTTTTATCGAAATTGTGTGCGCGCGCGCTCCATTCCTCTTTCAATCGTAGACGCCGCCGTCGCCACCCACATACTTACAACAAGTTAGTTATTTTTTATACTAAAAAATTCACTAGGAATATTATATGGCAAAACAACGTTTTCCGGGTCAGCCTAGTATAATATAATGATGATTACAAAACCGATCGCGCGACGTTTCGGATCGATTGAACGCGCCCCCCCCCCCCCGACGTCGTGCCATTCACGTCCGCCGCGCGGCTCGGCCGGTCGGGCGCGTCCGCCACGTGACCATCGTGTGGTGCGCTTCCGCCCATGCAGCCCGAGCGCTCCG
Organism: Drepanosiphum platanoidis; assembly: GCA_948098885.1. Taxonomy (NCBI): domain Eukaryota; kingdom Metazoa; phylum Arthropoda; class Insecta; order Hemiptera; family Aphididae; genus Drepanosiphum; species Drepanosiphum platanoidis. The sequence goes on from OX402528.1 coordinate 26,509,048, forward strand.
TGAGCACGATTGCCGCGGTCAGCCACGACGTCCAACAGACGGCGGCGCGCCGCGACCAACCGGACAGCGCACGAGCAGTCGCCGTCGAACCGGACCGGACAGTCGTCCGGGCGCGCCCCGGCCCCTGTGGCGTCGCCGCCGCCGCCGTCGCACCAGTGCGACACTTGCGCGAACGACACGCGGCCAGCAACGTCGCTTAGCAATCGCTCGGCGGGACGGGTCGACGAGGCCGCCGGGACACTGGACGCCCCCGCGACAGCAACAGTTTTACCGGCGGCTCCCAGTTCCCCGCGTCCCGACTCCGGTACGGCACCGCGAGCAGCAACCTGATGGCCGTCAGCGTCCCGTCGCGTCCTCCTCCGACTCGCAATCGCACCGAGTTTCCGACGTCGTCGCAGTGCCGCAATTATGAATTCTGAGGCCCGTGTGTAAGGATTTATTTAGAGGCCCCAAATTAATAATATATTTATTACTTGATCTTTGTATTACTACAGAAATTTTTTAGTATTTTTTAGTACTATAACTTACATTGAATCATCTGTAATCTGATACATATACTATACTAATTTATTACATTATAAATTGTCAATAGATACATTATCAATTTTAATAGTGGAATCACTAATTTAAACTTATGCATTCATCATTTTTTTTAATGATATCAACTGTTATTGGCATGATGGGCTTTCATACAAATTAAAAAAATCTTCCATCTTATTTATTACCTGATTATCCTATTTCTCTGATCGCCACTTCAGCATTTGCTTAAAAATCCAATACTAACAAAATGCTTTCAAAATATAAGTTAACTTTTAAATACCCTTCCTTAAGTCTCAAATTCCACTATACATTCCAACCTCAAAATTAAATCTGTACATGACAAAGCAAAAATGTATTAAAATTTGTTTCTGATTTCCGATCTGAATATTTCGCAATAACAGAGAGGGCCCCTGCGATAATGACTAATATTCTACAAATTATGTCATACTTGAAAATATCATTTTCGTAATTTTATTCCTATAATAATTTGTACGTCAATGAAGCTTGTCAAAATGAAGCTTGCATGATATTAATTATCATCTACTTATGCTAATAATAAATTCATTGAAAACAATTACAAAAAAATCAAAAAACTTTCGAGGTACGAGCCACGAGGAAGTAAAGAATACCAATATAGGCTAAATTAATTTTGAAACGGACAATCTTCAATTTTTAGCTTATGGTTTGGGAGGCCCCTAAGAACCGGAGGCCCGTGTGCAACGCACACCTTGCACACCCAATTGTTGCGGCACTGCGTCGTCGTCCTCCTTCTCTTCGGTCCGGGTTTTCGATTCGGTCTCCGTGTCCCGGTCGTTCTTTTTCATCTTCGACACTTTCTCGACGTGTGCGCGAAACTCCGCCAACATCTTTGTACTGTCGTCCGGCCGTTTGTCAGGCAACTACGACGAATCGACCCAACGATTTCTCCCTCCCTGAATTATTATTCATATCGAATATACTACGGTAAACAGTCGTCGATTCGATGAGTATTATTAATACTTTGACACTGTCGCAGTAAACTATAGTAATCGTCACACTCACAGATAACGATTGACAATAATATTTTCATTATTGATTCACTGCTTTACAACGTTGAGTTTTAATATCTGTGATTTTATAGCATACTGCATACCTATATTTTGTTTATCATAACCGCTCGGAAACGAACAAATTATTTAAACACATTAAGTCATAGATATATTTGATATAAATTGAACATCCAACATTTGATCGCGATCGGTTTTTTTTTTTTTATAGAGGCCGTCTATTTATCTACAGCTTTTTTTAAAACTCTGGCTTGCAAATAAATAATATAACACCTGTGACGAAGTAATAACGATGATACATCGACTAATACAATAAAGAAAAAAAACATTCGGACCCAGTGTCTTGCCGAATTTATTTTTATTTAAACCTACGCGTTTTAACGCGCGCGCGTGTAATTTATCTGAATTGCGTTGACAATATTATCTATATGATAACACAACTAGTTTACATATTATTACGTGTGATGAACAACGAGATTAGATTATGAAGATAAATTGTTTTATCGTACATTTATACAGCGCGTATTAAACCCGTTTTTTTAAATGAATTATTTATTAGGGAATTATTCGCATACACCACGAGTTTTATGCTGGGTCGCGTGTGTATTGACGAGATATTTTTTATAAGTTGGGTCGGGAAAATTCTTGGAGCTTATTAAAATCGAGACGTATGCGGAATAATCTTACGAAGGGAATAATTTTCTTATGAAAAAAGCATTTATTTTTATTTTGGCACTACATTTACGTGTGAATTCATGTTTTAGGATTTGAAAATATTTTAAGTCAATCTTATTATGCTTGATTTATCGCTAAAAGAGTCGGAAGATTTGGATTCGTCAATTTCTTCCAAGCGATTAAATCGAATACAAATATTTCGGCATAATTGAGTTTTGATTAGTTTTGCTAACAAGGAAAGTTATTATTTTTTTGTTAACGTTATGAAGAATGTATTTTTTTAAGAAATAATTGGTTGATTTGTCGTTTAAAAACTTTTAATTTCAGTTCAAAAACAGTTGCTTTATTCAATAAGATATTCGTTATCGATGCTACTGCAGTAGACCATTTAGGCGTAATTTGAATGGATCCATTTTTCAAGGGAGGAACTCTGTTTCAAACACATAACACATTATACTTCCAATCAACTCAAAACTCAACGGTGGCCTTAAGAGTAGAGTAAGAGGAGAGGCGGATTTGAATTTTCGAGTAAATTAGAACGGATAAGTATTTTTCTTAGCTCATCGATAAAACACAATAATTTCATCGTCAGTTTTCTCTAGTCTTTGCAGTCGTTTCGGTCTCGTTCGGAGAGCGTCGAACACATCCGTCGAACGATCGTTGAATTCGCGAATCCAAAACGATTTAAAGGCCGTCTTTTTGGTGATTTATTTTTTTTCACCCATACTATTTTCTTGGCTCGACTCACGACGACCGAATTTTCATTTTTTCCATATTTTCACAGTCTCGTCGATTTCTCCGGCTCGTCCGATAATTAATAATCACAACGACAATATCGATGTGACGAAGCTCGTAGCCAACAATAACACCTGTACCGCGCCGCCGCCGCCGCCACCCGGGACGTGGTGGACGAATGCCGCGAGGGTTCGGCATACTCATTTTATCGACCGCGCCCGTTAAACAATAGGAATTTCCGGCGGCAAATAAGTACCCGTCTACATCTGCAGCGGCGTGTTGTGGACGTTCGCGGCTAAACCGCCGCGATTGTTATGGCCGTCGCTACACGGGCTGCGGTTAATTATCGCGCGGTCTCTGCTCGACGGGATGACGACGACGACGACGGCGACGGCGGCGGCGGCGGCGGCGGCGGTCGTCGACAACGACAGTAACGCGAAACGAACCGTTTCGGTGCAGACGAAACGAGCCAAGAGTAATAAATTCTCATACCTGCAGTATATTATACAGATGCGTACGACCGCGCCACGCCGATCGGGATAATGGAAACGCGACGCGTACAATACGTATGACGAGACGACTGGCGCGCGTGTGTTGGGGATTTTTAAAATTCGCCAACTCGTTTTTGTCACGAAAGAAAATTGAATTCTCGCCTACGACATTGTTTCAACGATGAAATCATATACAATTAAACAGTCCTTGCTAAATTTACTATTCATTTACATTTGTTAACTCGATTATTCGTGATAAAATATACTGGCCGGCCTTGCTCGTGTATTTTCACCCTTTTTCACCCTCGTAGGGGTCGAATTTCTAAAAATCTTTTCTTAGCGGATATTATTTCAGTACCGATCCGTCCGACGCGGTTCCGCGGCTAGCCGACGATGAATCAGTCGGGACGTGTTGTTTTAGATATACGTATATATTGATAAATAGGATTATCCTAATATTATTAAATAAAAAATGTGTTAGAGTCGTGACGTTTAGCGAGTTAATAATGTAAAATGTACTCGACCAACTATGGGATGGAAAAAGGAATATTTTTGTAGATCTCTCAAATACATTTAGGGTAATACATTAAATACTTTTCTACTTGAATTCCGATCTTTGTGCGCGTGTTTCAGAGTGAGCCCATTGATTAGTATTATTTCAGCTATTCTTGTTCCTAACCTATGGCTGGAGAAGTGGAGACGACGTCGGCCTTTTTATACACTTTGATGGGTGGGAAAAAATATCAGTGGTAAGTAAATTCTGATCAGGTCTTCGACGAATTAGAAATATTTAAATCAAAAGAATAGTTTACAATCTTTTGACCGGACTTTTGATACTGAGAAACTAATCGAGAAAATATCAACAATGTATAAAGTTTCAGGCGCTAAAATAACTTTCAATTTTAATTGTCCTTGAATAGTAACCAACTCGACTTCTAATGGCTTTTTTGCGAACCCGGGGGGGGGGAGGGGAAGGGCGATTACTCTGATTGCCACCCTCCATACTTAATGCTTATACTAGTCATGTTATATTTACATGCGCGTGTCTCGTCCACATAGGATTTTTAACATAAAATTAATGTCCGACTTCGAAGACGATATTATTATTACTATCGTAAGGAACAATTGAAAAAATTTTACTTCGCTTTGTGAGGCTTACATAGGCGTGTATAAATAAATTTGCATGAAATGAAATCGATAAAAAAAAAAAAAAAAACTATGTTCATTTTATTAGTTATTGCTTTCGTTGTCTTATATTAGTCGTTTTATGTAATATCAGCTGCTGAAATTACCATATTATTGTTACCCGAATGATGGCGGCCAATAAGGTATGGGTAAAATATATTTATATAATGTTGGCGGATGGAACAAGTCCAGCGTATATCTATAGGAGTACCCTCGTCTACAGTAATTTATCGATCGCCAGAATCACAAAGAATAAATCCATGGTAAGTAGTATAAATGCCTTTTGTTTTGCAGTTTTTTCCAGACCGCCGTTTTTTGACATTATTTTAAGTACAATAGTACCTATAGAGTCGTTGTTATCTATTCACTTTTTGAACCGAACTTAACGAGTTAATATATTTACTAATATATAATAAAACATTTTTGCTTGCAGAGTAATCATATTTCGATTTCATTCAATCACCGTCCGAACGATGAATAGCATATCACACGACGGTATGTGCTTTTCCAATGTCCGTTTTACGAAAAGTTTTTCGAGTAGAGAAAATATAGTGTGATCAAGAATATTACGAGTGTGAAACGAGAGTTTCAAATTTACGAAATGGTTACAGTGTCCATTACACGAACCCGAAAATGGCTCACGCGTGATGTGACCGAAGTTCATGAAATGGATGAAAAGTAAGATTACGACGCTTTTATAGAGATGTGAGATGTGACACGTTTCTATATGGTGAGTATATATGACCGAGAACTTTAAAAATATTATAAACTTTATAAAAATACAAATTTTCATTTTTAGTCATAATTACTGGGCACACAAGAGCACAGTGTTATTACACTTTAATTTTATAATCGTTTAAGTATGCGCCTATATTACGAGTATATATACGAGTATTATTACTGAGAAAAATGTAAATAATGGTATTTTACAATCGGTATTTCGAGTTTTAAGTCTCCAACACAATTGTTTTATAGTTTATACGACGTAGTTAACACGAGTAAAAATGATTGCTTTTTTCATATTTTTTCACACTATAATTTATATAACGCCTAATAACACTATAGTGTTATTATGGTTAAATTTAATTTGGAAAACTAATTATTTTAATCGGAACAAGATGGCATAACGATTCTTTATGTTTTGAATAGTATAAATGTATTATTCGTATAGATTTTTAAAAAATACAAATACAAATTATTATCGTTTATTTCGGATAAGAGTAACAATCGATTTGAAAACCACGTAAACACTCGAATTTAGAATTAAAACGTACCTACGTTTTTCTTTCTTTTCTTTTTTTCTCGATCATACCGCGATCTCATACACACACACACACACACCCTAGATTAAATATATTATACAGTCAACGCGAGCACCACGCCCGGTTCGGATACGACCGCATTATATTATATTAAACGTTTCGCATAACGCGTACGCACTCGGCGAGGGTGTAAGACAATAGCACGGGAATACCTATGCACGATAAGTCGGTGTAATAAATTATTATTTTCCTGTACACGATCTCTCCTGGCGGCGTACTATTATCATTGTAAAATCGCTATAAACCATAGATGTATAGGCAATAGTATTGGAGGTTACGCGTATATCTACCTGCCCTTATTATGTCGTCGCGACGGGAGAAATTTAACTCGGAATATTTTAAATAGCACAAGTCACATCCGACAATAACACTACAACAATAACACACCACCACGCCGCCGCGTAAAAGAACAAATTTATTTTTGCGTGACAAAACATGACGTGACGATTCGCGATCATGATCGTGTTAATTCGCGCGTCTAATTTAAATCTTCCCGATATCCAGCGGATATCTCTCCTTCGAGATCGATCAAGATAAAATCTACATTCTATGTCCTCGGCATTAGCTAGTACTGTTTCGTCAGTATACAATAAATATCAATAAATAAATACCGATTTAAAACGCTCGAGCGTTAGCGGGCGGGCAGGGGTACGAAAGTGTGACAGACAGTAAAATCGTATGTATTTTAATTTTAATTTTATTAGATATTACAACGTATAATTAAGTATTTTTTCAACTGGTCTACCACAACAACATATTGAAATATCCCTCTACGATCTGATTAGGATGAAATTCGGTAGGTATAGTTAAATATATTCTTTTGGCTATTTTGCGTGTAAAATAGACAGTCGAACGATTCAAAAACTATTGCAGTTATTGTCCTATTATTCTTCAATTCCTATTTACCTAGGTATATAATAGGCACGTCCTCGTTAAAATTGTATTTGAGTACTTTTTGCTGCATAAATTATTATCCTGGGTCGGGTTGAATATAAAGTTTGGTTTTCTGCTTCACGTTTTGAACAGCGCGAAAATATAAAGTGGTTATAAGTCGAAGTTTTTATTTGTTAAAATTTTACTCGATACGTTGAATTACATTTTTAGAAGATAATACGTCAGAGACTAAAAGCATATGGTTATTTGTTATTTATAAACACAACTATTTACGATATATCGTGTTCTTTAAGAGTGTTACAGACGAACGATTTGAATCATACTTTTTGTACTCAATTATGTAACTTTCGAAACGGTTACAAATTTCGCGAACTTCGAGAAAAAGAAATTCTAAACTAATTTAACATTCTCAATAGAATTTTGTTGACTAGAAGTTGTTCCCTTACGAGAACTGGCCCCCCCTCGACGTGGCGATTACAGGAGATATTTTAATGTTTTACATTATATTACGAATTCTGATTGAAGTGAAAAAGTTTCGTTTAGCCCTATAAACATAGTTCACTTCGCATGCGAGCAGTGTCGAGTTACTGCGGTACACACACAGTGTAAAGAGTGATATCGGGCTTTCATAAAAGTTAGAGCGATCGCAAAATACCCGTTAAATATTTTTATTATAAATCACAAACTGTTGGTAAAAAAAAGAATGAATATCGACGATTTTAAACAATTATTATGCAATCGTTGTCGTATTAATTAACACAAACACTCGTCTCGCGAAATAATATAAACCACAATATTATGTTTGTTTGTGATCCTCAACGTTCATTTAATCATGAATGTTATATATTTTTTATTGTGTATAAAAGTTTTTCAATTTTTTTTTTTATATTTATTTCAAAAACGTATAGATAGGTCTTAAGCAATGCAATAAGAGAATATGATTATTATAGGAGGGGAAAAAATAGCAATAACAATAAAAGGATAACGCGGCGAGGGAGCGACTATCCGTTGGTAGAACCGTTCAGGACCAATAAATAGATAAATTAAATTAAGCTTTTTGCACATACACGGCACTATAGTGCCTTTTTTAGAGACGACAACGACACGGAGACCGCTGACAAGTGCGAGCGCAGAGTGAAGTAAAAAAAAAAAACAAAAAGTTATTTTGATAATGCTTTTTTAAAAATATTTTCACCAAAAATCAATCATTTACAAATCGAATTTATTTTTACCCGGAAACGATATACCGTGGGCAAAAATGGTACAAACAATATAAACGCGACTGGTTGTTGTTTTCTAGTTTATAAATCAAAATTAAACTGACATTATATGTTTTAAAAGACCACTCCTTAATGTAAATAAATAACACCTCAAAGTTTAAACTCTGATGCAGTTGTTGTTAGGATAAACACTTTTTGGACCGCTCTTTCGTAATATTTATAACAATGGACGTAACGAATTTACTACTTTGATAACGACACGGAATTCTATGTTTTTGAGAGATGCCGGTTTTGGCTAACGACAAGACGGTTAAATCGCTGGGCCCGAGTTGTTCAACTACTGTTCAACGCTGCAGTTTTTATTGTTCTACGATTTAGTGTTCAATTTCGAGTGGCAATGATAAATGCGCGTCTCGTTAGTTTTCGCAATCATGGCAAGATAAACAGAAAATGACTTACTATATTTTTGACACTGAACGAATTCGCCGTTACTCAACACATTAATCTCGAACAAAATACCGAAGTAGAAATCAATAATCGTCTTAGGTACCGATTCCGAAGAAGGATTCGCCGGAAATACATTCTGCTCATATTTCAATTGTTGCAAAATATTTTCTATTATCTTCGAGAAGACTTTATTGCAAAAACAAAATAAAAATATATGAAAGAACGAAATACACGTATTCCGAATTTACACTACCATTGAACTCGGGTATTATTTTTGTTCCTTCCAAAAAAATATAATTTATTTCAATAACATACAAATAAAACGCGTAGGTACTTATTCCACCATAATCATTTCGCTATTATCGATGTTATGATTTTTACGAACACATTTTTCGCTATAACTAGACGTTATTTGTTTTTCGAACACCGGCGAAGACTTAAGTTTAGCCAATCGTCACTTCGGACCTCATAGGTATTTTTTATTTAAGAAATCGTCGAACTATTTTTCACGAAAGCATTTTCTAATTTCGGCCGCGGAGAAGGGCGATTTTTCTTCTTTTTTTTTTAGATCTCCTCCAAAATAAAACCTACGTGCCTGCCTATAAGGTTTTTGTTCAAATCGAGTTTTGTAGAGCCCGTCGTGTATGCACCCAGTGCTGAGTGACTCGGCACGATTAGGCACTTTTGTTCTGGCGTGTGGCATTTTCAAATGGACTAATGGATCGGTGTTAAGATTGAATCTACGCAGTTCCGAAAGTCTCGTACGTGTAGAGTGAATTTACGCGTCAAATCTAGTTAGTTCTCGTAAAAAAAAATAAAAAAAAATAGCAAAAATAAAACGATCCCTGTTAATTATTTTTAAATTTACCATGTAGTAAATTATGCATATAATTCAACTAAATTATTACTTGTGTGTATATTGCTTACAATATAATATATCGGTTTAGTTATATATGCTCGTCTATTTCGTGTTTTTTTTTAACGACTCTTAAAGTCGGAAAAATTTTAATTTTCGTTGAGAGCTAATCAGCAACGTTATTATTATTATTATTATTATTATTATTATAATAACGTATTTTATTGTATTTCTTTAAGTGTGCGCAATCTTCGCTACTTATATAATATCATCTTGTGCACGAATAGTGGTTGTTCTTTTTATTGTGTTTCTCAAAACACGCTCGAATTGCCTCTAATGTTACGACGTCATACTTATATTTTTATATTAACCGCAGTACTTGTGTGTTTGTGTGTGCAATTATTTCTATTTTAGGATGGGGACCAGCTGGCCAGTTTGCGCTTCATCGCCATCATTGTTAAACTGTGAGTAGGTACTTATCCGTTATTGTATCTTTTTCAGTGTTCTATGTGTTATTTGATTTATTATTATTTTACTGTCATAAACTACAACAACAAACTTCTATATAGTTTCCAACTTATTTAAACCTCTTTTTTAAGGCATTAATACAAGATACTACAGTACGAGTACAATGTTTCATAATGTAACCGCTTTTGGTAAGTATACATCTACCTATTATCATTTGAAATAAGGAAAATCAAAATAATTATACGGACGGATAATATCATGTAGGTAATTTTTACTTAAATCAAAGCTCGTTTGGGTAATTTTTTTCATCCTATTTAGGTGCCAATCGTTCCAAACGTGAATACCAATAAGTCCGAATACTTACAGGAACTCTTTGAGGCATTTATAACCTATAAAATAGGTAGGTACGTACAGTACTACAAAGAGGGACTGGACAGGCAGGATTCCGGGAAAATCCCGATGGAAAGGTTGTATGAATAGGTCCGGCTCATAAAGGTTGGTACGTGAATATCTTTATGAATCTGTTATTTACACGATTTTAAAAGGATTTTATCGACTTTATATGTGGTTGCAATTATTTAGTAGGATGTATCGCCGTCGTATACTCAATTATTCAAAAATATTCACTTATGCTTTTAAGATATTTATGTATTTTTGTATGCAAATGTCTACGCAGTAATACGATTTATTACGTATTTATCTAGATATGAGTAGACAACGATATTATGTTTATTATTAAGACCAATAAATTCGTCATCTGTGAACACTTGAAATCGATAATGCGATATCTTTAGATGCAATCTTCGTGCCCTTTTTATCATATCTACTAGACTTACTTATTTTGATTAGTTCTCAATAAAAAGAAAAACGATAATTTTCTCGCACTTTAGTGATTTAAGGTTGAAATGTCGTTATTCTTTTCGTATTACAATAATATAAGATAACGCATTTTCGTGACGTAAAAACGGATCAGTATCACACACTTGACACCTTGTAAAACTAACACCAGCATCGTCCTAATTGGCAATGGAAATAATGATGAATTATCGATATCTAAACAGGTGGTTGAAACTTTGATCACAAGCAAAACGGAATAGGTCGTTGATGTTGCGGGCCGTTTTTTGCGAAAGGTCCATCCTGAAACTCTTTGCGCCGATAATTTTGTAATAGGCGTGCATATCATAATGTTATAATATCATCATACGAATCTACTGTAGGTATTGATTTTCGCGTGGAGAGAAAAAATAAAATAAAACGCCTCGCCGGAAACGAAAAATAAATACTTCGTTGGTTCCGGTTTTATCTCTCTGCCCGTTATTGTCATAAGAACTTAATTAATACGGCGGCGTTTCGACGATGGCACGGCGCGGCATTGTTATCGATATAACAAAGGTGACAAATCAGAAAGTCGCTTCCGTTTTCCGACATAACTCTATTGGTCCACACTTTGTCTGCTATAAATACGAAAATATTATTGTAAACGTGAAACTTCGCGACGTCGTCGTGTTCGACTCTCCCGTCGCGGATCGCATTCATCGAAACCAGCGTACGCACTTATATTGTCGTTTTCAATTAATGTTCGACGATCTTTCTGTTTGACGAATACTTGTTAAATAATACCCACGTTTATATTGTATTAATGTCGTGTAATCAATGAATACAGTTTGGCTCGAGTAAAATATATAAGCAGCTTTTGACGCGAAAAGTACATCGCAAAAATAATAAGTCTGTAGAATTTATAGTTTTTTAATTATACTCTGTTTTTTTTTTTTAGTGTATCATACTGTATCAGTTTACTACTGTCGTTGTTTTCGTAGAAGAAGCGTTTCAAAAGTTTTCCTTAGTACGTCATGCGGATATGATGTATATTGACGATTCATCATTGGCGCGATATTATGTAAAAACGGAAATCATCGAATAATTGTTTCGGAATAGCTATAGATTTCGTAAAATGATCAACAATTTATGCGAAACAATTTATTAACCATTAATTATTGTTTTCAACGTAAAACAGAAAAAATAGATCTGAGAACTTGACGTTTTAGATTCTGAGGCGGAGCAGTATTGGTCTTACAAATTACAATGGACGTGTAATATTTATTTATTTATTTTTATCTGTATAAAGACACTTTTTGGGTTGAAGAAGTACTCCAAAAGTTGCGCGCGTTTCCGTAAAAAGAAGCGTTTGTATGTTTCCGGTGAAAAAGTAGACACAGATGGTACTTTAAAAAGGTCATTTTTCGATGTTATCAGTAGGTTTTTTTATTTTTGTTGCGGAAAGTGAAACTGATTTTTTTTTAAAACGAGCACCTATGCATCTGCCTTAATGTTTTAAAAAATACATATTTACGATAGAAAAAATGTTAATTTTGCCGTAAATATAGATAATAAGAATAACATTAAGAACTTGAAATTTTCTACGTCTTTTTATGTTAATATTATTATTTAGTGATACAATTTTCGACAGTTTCAAGACTATTTGTATATATTTTTAATCAGGTCTAGCTCTAGGTGTTATATATAATATATATTATATAAAAAAACTTTTAATTTTAGAACTTAAAAATTTACGGTAAGCTCCATACAATAATAATATAGAGGCATTTTTACTGTTGGAGAAATTATATTCGTTATATTACGACTTTTGTTTTAGCATTACTGCGAACAAAATTGTTGTGCATTCATATATAACATACAACATTTTAGAAAATTTAAATTCATGTTTACTGAAAATAATGAACACATTATTATTAAAAACATAATATACTCGTATTTCACTTGTTCAGTTTAGTTTGATCAATGATCTATACTCATCGACAATTTACGTCTGGAGTATATATAAGTAGAATTCAACGCGATATTAATTGAATAGCGAATCGATTAAGTTTAAAAGATACGTAGAATGAATTCGATTCGAAGAATAATTATAACAAATAAACGCTTGATTTTTTTACAATATTCTGATGGTATAACAACAATGTTATCAGATAATTTAATAATTTAATGTTTACAGGGTTTTTTTTGAAATATAAAACTCCAAATACCAGTCGATTATTGATTTAAAACGAACGACAGGAATTTAATATGCGATTTATATAAGTGGGGTATGTTGAAATTTTTCGAACCGTTAACAAATCATATCCCATTAAAAAGCCGATTCTCAGGATAGATTGATTTACTACGGTTTATTTTTGTAAATCGCACGTGATAATTAAGAATATTGCTGGTAAAGTTTTTATTTATTGGGATATTAAGGTGTAAAATGGTTTAGACAATCGTGTTTTAAATATCAAATTGCGATTAACTGTAGAAATTTAAAATATTTGGCATCAGATAAGTTTGTTTTAAAGTTATCCCAGTTCAATAAATATTTCTAAAATATACAATATGTTCAGTAAACATATTTTTCAAATGGAAAAAATACACGCACGTATCAGAGCGTTATCTCATTACATCGAATATTGTACTTAAAATGTACTTTTTTTTGAAATTGTCTTGTACAAATTTTATTTCTTTACAATATTATTTATTCTTCTCTAAAAATTATTATTTCTTCAGACCAACGGGGTTCAACGTTTATGTTTCTTTTGATACGTAATTAATTTTGTGTTTAATGGCTTGAAAATTTAATATAAGGCAAATATATTTTATGTCATTATTAAACATAGCATGAATAATTTTAAAACTTTTTTCAGCTTATTTTATGAGCCTTTAAACTTTGAATCGTGGCATAACTGTGTCGAATAGTTCTTACGACATTTTATTTCATAATTTATAACGAAAATATAGATTTCTCTCGTAAGAGACTTGTATTGTACGTCGTTGTAATAAAAAAAAAAGAAAGTTTACTTCATAGGAGTTGAGTGAACCTTTGAACGGATGTTTTTGAAAAACGATTTAGTCTGGAGTTAACATAACTAACAATTTCCAAGACTTTCGAAATACTCGTATTTTTAATTTTGATATAATATTTCCATTCGTATAGATCGTGCTTTGTAAATATCAAACTTTGACGACTAAAGCTTTAAAAAAATATATAATAAGATACAAAAAAAAACCAGATAGAGTGTAAGTATAATTTTGAAGTTTACCAAAAATGGTAAATATAATAATACATTATAATAAATGTAAATTATAGTTATAACCATACCTAATTCAAATTTGAATAAAAATGCATTTGTGCAAGTACACTTTTTGATGAATTCTAAGTTTTACAAAAATATTGTCCTGTTATGTAGATAATGTGTATCAAAACCAGCTAATTCATTTCAATCGCTCTGTTTTTCAACAAATCAACGGTAAGTATATAATTTTTTTTTGTTGAAATGTATGTATAAAATATAACTCGTTAATAATTTTTGTTCGAATGACGTATTACAGTTAAGAGGTTCCGTTATTTATGTCTTGAAATTCAAATTGACATTTGTTCAATCTACATAACACATTCGGAATCATCAAAACGATGAGTTTAGCCCGGGATGTATCAAGTACTTTTGGAAACTTTGCCACAACTGGTAAGCATTACTCGACAAAGAAACATTAAACGTTCTAAATCTCTGGAGCTATTATTTTCTGAATTACATCAAAACAACTTTAAGCCATAGATAAATGCGGGCGCGTCGTAAATGTGTCCGCGATTTCCCGGTAGTTTTTCGTCGCACCTCAGAAAACTACCGGGAAAACGTCTTATTCTAAGTGTCATCCGTATTAAATTCAACCGATCGATTGATATGGGCCGAACGAAACTCCGACAACACCGGCCCCTCTCCATCCGGGGGACGGGCTGTCTGACGGAGAAAAAAACACTCGGTTCGTACGCGTAACAACAGAACAAAAAAAAAAAAAAATTAAACCGTCCATTGTAAAGTCATTAAATTTCTCGCGCCTCGTTCCGCTCATAATATTTCGGAAGAATAATAATTGCCATTGATTCGGACGTCGTCGCGTGCTCGAAACTTGTATTTTACATACAACGATGAAAAATTTCTCCGTTTGGCCCGGGACCGGGGGGGGGGGGGTCTGATGGTTCATTTACTCGTTCGGCTTACCGCGGTACGCATCCTTACGGCAACAGTTATCATTTTGCTTTTTATCCATAAAACTTGATTGTTTCGGCGTAAAACACGCGTTGTTGTAATTAAAAACGAAAACCAATTTCGCCGGGCACTTACTCGCAGTCGTACGTCCCGTCGCGGGTTCGCTACTGTAACGCGGGTTCTTAAAGTCTTATCGTTGATTGAAATTTAATCGCTACAATTACGTATACATAATATGACGTATGAAAAATAAACCTCGGTTTTTAGATCTCCACAATGGCCCGTGCGCAAATGTCCGCGATGATACTAGAACTGAAATACTTGCCGCCGCAATAACGCGATATCAGCTCGCGTCGGCAGGTACTCCGTTCTCGCATTATCGTGTTGTTTTCTCCGAGTAAAACAATACAACTGATATCAAACGGTGCAGCGTCGACTCGAAGATTCACTTTTTAGATATCCCGGCCGAATAGTCCACAGGTGGCTCGGGCGACGACGTCGGGTGTATATAGTTGTGTTCGGTCGCATTGTCCGCGTCACGACACCGTTCTCGTATCAATTATGCCGTTTTCTCAAGTAAAAATAATACGACTGCTATAAACTGTACAACGTCGACTCGAGAATTCGCGTTTTAGATGTTCTAGCTGACTCGAGTAGTTCACACGTGACTAGAGTGACGAGGTCAATGGAAATATATTTGGCTGTGATATTATCACAATTCGTTTTCAGACCAATCTTTCAACTAGCATCGAAAATCGTTCCCGATAACCCTACTATTATTATGAGACGGAAATATGGAATCGATCCTGAGAACTTCAGTAATAAACTCCTTAAGTAAATCCAGGAATTGCTGCAGCTGTGTGACCTCTTGTGCAAGACTTCAAGTAATCTTACTCTTCAACACCACAATGGCTACGTCTAACGTAATAAATTTCAAATTTCAACGAAACAGCTTTTAATATTAAACAAGAAAAGAGTCAAAATGTTCTCGTATTTATATAAAATATATATACTAGCTGCCTCGCTCGGCGTTGTCCTTGACAATATTTTCGGTCGTTTAAAAGCAGCGTTTTCAAAAAAAAAATGTTTCGCCCGAGTGGCTGGTGTCAGAATAAATACTTTTTGGAATCGGAAATAGGCTTAAAACTCTCTCCGCGATACACTCTATCATTAAAAAAAAAAACGCACGGCGATCAAATGAGTAGTTCCCGAGATTCTCATTTTCTCATTCATAAATATAATATAATAAAAAAGCTATTTGAAATATTGAACAAGACATATTTGCACAATTTAAAAACATTTTACTAAAATAATATCAATCACCGATTTCATTCCTTATATTTTGAATGTTTTTAAACTTTTTATTTTTGTTATTGGCTATTTTTTTCTTCAATACAACCATATTAAATTGTGTTTTGAATAAACATTATTCTAAAATAACAAGTTAGAGAAATTTTCAGTTCCTAATAAAATAAATATAACAGTCGTAATTGGTAAACAATGAGCTATAATTATAACTATACGCAATTGTAAGTGCATATTGATTCTTTTTTAAACTATTTTGCACGTTCAACGAATATTAGTAAATTTCAAGGGCATATTTTATTGTGGCGTGAGACTTAATATTATAAATTAGAATACGCCAAATGATGAAATGATAGCTTCCGAATTACTCGTGTTACGTAACACTATCAACTATAATTGGAGTAATAACAGAATTAGAATATTGCGATCAAGCGAAATACGTAGGTCAAAATTCATATTGGCTTACATTAAAATTATACTGTGAAACGAAAACAACTGAATTGATCTGTTAAATTGAAAATCAAGCAAAAGAAAATATCAGGCGACCCGTGTGAAATATATCAGTAACCTCCTTCCACATATACATATAGGACTTGATATGAGAGCTTAGCAGGCGATGGATTGAGACGAATATAGACGCTACGACAGATGATTAAAAACATTGCGGTGAGGATATTGTAATTTTTTTGTACGTATAAATCCGTTTCCTAATTTTAAGTAAACAGTGCCCACAATAAACATTACAGTACACGGTTCGAAATCCTCTTACCGATAATAATCACGTTTTGTCATTTCATTATTGAATTGTTGAAAAAATTCAAATTAAAGAGGATACCTCTAGTTACTCTGCTATAGTAAATGCAGTCATATGGAATATTTTAATAGAGTATTAATGGCCTTAAAGCATATAAAATGTAACCGACAATCATAATATATGTGAACGACAGTCTCAAATTGAAATACACTGAAGTAAATAATATGTATATGAAATATTACGAGAATAAATGTAGGAACTAGTATGTGAAAGCAAATTACTTTATTATCCTCGTGGTATGCTAGTATGAAAGTTTTGAGTGAATATGCTTACAAAGTATCTCGAGGAAATAAAGTTTTATGTTTTCCCCATTCATATGGTTAGATAATTCAAATTGTTTCCTTTTTCAAAGTAACCTTATTGTTTTTGAAAATCCGTTGTAATACCTACCAGCATGTCTGGAAACTCATTACGAATAAATGAACGTATTATGTTGTATTATTCTTTTGGCAGCCTGCTGGAGTCTGCGTAATTCTTAAGAATAAGACACTTTCGACGTGTTCATACGGTCGCATTGTTTCAACACAAAACGCGTATTCAGTCCACTTTTTCATTACGATATTTTGGGGAACGAATATTAAAAATCCGTGAGTATTGAAAACACCTATAATATTTGTTTATTAATTTTCGTTTATAATTTCGTTTTTAAAACTTTAAAATATTTAAATTAAACAAAACCTCCATCATAATGTTACGTTGAATATTTTAGTAAATATATACTAAACTAAATATAATCCATAGAAATAAATACCTAGATTGTAAGTTTGTTAAAACGAAAGACGTTATATCTATTATCTATCAATTATATAATATATAAAAGAACAGGCCTTTTTTATGTTCCCATTTTGTGACGACGCTATTTAACTTTTTTCCAATTTTTTTTTTCACGGAGTTGTTCCAAATACTTTTCTGAGTGTCGTCACGTCGCCCGATTTTCAAAATTCCACCCTTAAGGGGGGTAAAAATGAAAAAATAACACACGGGCGAAGCCGGGTTATTCAGCTATAATATATGTATATATTGTTCATATTTTAAGGGAGATTTTTTCGCGAGCAGAATAAGTTTAGCGGGAGCAGTAGTTGAATCGGAGGGAAACGCAGGGGCAATACAGGTGAGGACTTCTGATCAAACTTTTATGTGCCGCCTTTGACTTTTTCCCCGCGATTTGTACTAAAAAGACAAGGGGGCGCTTAAAATCAAACATAAATGATAGTCTCCCTTAAATCATAGGGGTAGTGTGACCGCCACCCCACATTGCCACGAGGCGATACCTCTGTTTTTTGCTATTCTATGAAAAAAAATCGTGATTTTCGCACCGGAAACGTACAACGATCGAATAGATTAGTCATTAATAGGTATTACGTAATTATTATATAAGATGGTTCATTGTGACAACATGATTATGTAACAATAGTAATGAGGAATATAAATAGGAACACGAGTGAGATACTGCGTGCCAATGAATTCGCGCCGCCCGACCAATGACAGCTGTTCTGCGCACGCAACCCGCCTAATACCGATCGAGAGACGCTCGCGAGGAAGTACGTCGGCTACCGGATGCACAGTGCTCCGACGACCGGCCTAGTGTCGACAGCGGTCCGGAAAGTTGTTCGTCGCGGTTTTAATTTTTCTCCGTTATAGTGTCGATAATGTCGTCGGTTTATTATTCATCTCGTCCGGCGACCGATGAAACTTTTAATCGTCACTTTTGTGTATCTGTCAGTGCTTAATTTATATTTTCAAGAACCGACGCCGAAACTCAACAGCAGCCCCGCCGACAAGCCGTAAGTAGTAGCGATTATATTTATTTACAGTCTAAAGTTAGGTCATAGGCGCCTCTCTTCGCGAGGTAACGAAATCGTGATTTTTGTCCTATTCTATTGAAACATCGCGATTTTCGCCACATTTAGTGAAAATCGAGATTTTTTGCACCACAAACGTATAAAAATCCAATAGATCGGTACCTAATTTATTAGCTTATAAATAAATTTCTCCCGTCACAGTGATTCTTATCGAACTCCTCCGGAACGGCTCGACCGATTTTCATGAAATTTTTTATATACGTATATTTGGTAGCTCAGAGAATAGGACATAAACTATTGTTTAAACCCCTAGGTGTTAAGGGTGGCCCCCCCACAAATACTTTTAAAAATTTAACGTTTTATATTTAAACCTATTCTGTAACCATAGTAACCATAATCATTGTTGCGAATCATTTTCAATTATAAATATACACGTGTTTCATATACTTTTCATATACGAGTACTTACAATAAGTTAGTTATTAAGTACTTCAATTTGTTACATTAAAAGTGATTTAAAGTGAAAAAATTTTTACATTTTCAATTTTTACAAAATTCAACCCCTAAGGGGGTAAAAGAGGGTTAAAAATGAAAAACGTTATTTCTCCCTCATACTGGAAAAAAACTTTTCACGGGCAAGATTTTGAGATGCAACGCGATCAGTGAGTGCGTGGTAATTTGGATTTCATATAATAAATAGATTATAAATTGTATATAAACGAATGGCGTTTTGTTCTTTTTATAAGCCATCATCGCTCCATTCCTCTTTTAATTATAAACACCGTCCCCAAATACTTACAATAAGTTAGTTATTTTTTATATTAAAAAATTCACTAGAAATATATGGCAAAACAACGTTTGCCGGGTCAGCTAGTATTATATAAAACGCAAGTATATAATATATTTATATATAATGAAAAAATGATACTCTTCCACTTTTAATATTATGAACTTTCGAAGTCGGTTAAAAGAATGAAATAATGTTATCATTAAAAAAATAAAATAAAAGAATACACGTTCCTCACAATATATTAATGCACATTGATAATACTGTAATGACCTTGCGTGTAAATTATTATTTGTCTGGTATTCACAATTTTATTTAACGATGACACGACCGACGTCAAGTTATGTTTTACGTTAGAAGATGTGATGAAGTTTGTTTCAAACAAAACCACTTATTTTAAATTAGACAAAATAAAAAAAATTTTATCCAGACTTTTTATTTAATAATTATTACTGGAATGAACTTCAAAGAGGTTACTAATTTAGCGGTCGACGATAAGTACATTGAATTCTATTAAGTTTACAATTTTTTATAAATTCTACTCGATTTACGATAGATTTCACACCGCGGAGTGATCCTATTGAATTTGAGGAACGGTGTTGTTTATTTATGTTGTAACGTCATATTCACTCAGCTTAGCATTTTCGGTTATTTGTCAATTTAAACGATAGGATAACGGCGGGCACCCGCAAGATCGCCGTGTTATAGTCAACATAAAAATGTAAAAAAGCACGTATCTATCTAGACAAGGTATACGTACACAAATATGTACGTATAATGTTTTTGTCGTATACACTTGCAAACGGCATATAATAAAAAATATTTATAACTCTACAAATGAACCATATTAAACTCATTATTATTTCTCTACATTTACAGCCGTCGCGTTACGAGTATTTCCGAAACGTAAAATGTTTAAATAATAGAACTGTGAGTACCTACATAAAGTCGCTGTGCAATTCATTTTTTCGCTATGATTACATTATACGCCACGTGTAACATTTGCAATTTATTCAACGGTGTCAAGAACTGTGAAATTATAACTCGTTAACACCACGAGACCACAGTTACATGAAATATATTATAGCGTTCGAGAGGGAAAAGGTTATAGCTTTCTCACGATGAATTTTATTCAGGGAAAAGTAATGTTTACCCGTCTTTATTCAAATTGCGAGTAATATTTTTCCGACGCGTATGAAATACATGCGAAAAAAAAAAATAAATAAAAAAACCCGTATAACTAATTTCTTTTCCAATAGAAACCGCGACGAACACAAAAATGCACTTCCTTGAAAATACGCAGTTGATTGATCACACGAACGGTTTCGATTTAATCATCGACTAGATTTTATTGTAAAAAAACGCGTGTCTGTACGGCATTACGGGGATTTGATTTTTCATACGCTTCGTCGCACGCGCAAGCGAGTTCGGACAAACATCGTCTGCTTGTCCGGCGGCGCGCGTATCGTTGACGACGAAATGATATTTCGAGTATTCCGACTTGATTCGATTTATGTATATTACTCGGGCGAAGAGTGAGGCGAACGTTTTTTGTATTTCTCCCCCTCGGAAAGGATTTGCGCGCGGGCTAAGGGCTCACGAATTGTATGTCATTTCGCACCCCATTAATTGCTGCCAAGTATCGTTCCCCCTCCCCCGCACACACGGGGGAATAGACTGCCGCGCAGTGTAATGTAGATACACTGGCGCATCGCCGCAGGCTATATTTCGACCTCTCTCTCTCCGTCCGCGATCATTATGGCAGTGTAATATCACGTGCTACGGCGCGAGTGCATGTGAAATATGTACGCGACATCGTAGTTGCCGATGTCTCGTTGTTTGTAATATTGCAGTACAGCGGGTCCAGCGTGTCAGTAATGAACAATGACGACGACCGACGTCAGAAAATGCAACGCTATTGTTTGATGACGACGACGACGACGACGACGCTTTTAAAATACAACGAGTGCCTACGTCATGTCGGCGTACCGCGAAACCGATCACGTCTTCGTCACGGTCGGTCGTAACTACGAACGGCGTAACGGGCAACATTCACCCCCGGAAATTTTCACCTCCCGCCGGTAAATATAAATCCTAGGTTAAAGTTATCGGGGGTAGTAATTGCATAACGTTAAAATATTTCGATACGACTCGGGGGATAAACATATCCTCGGGAATTTTTACTACCCGTAAGAATAAACTCGAGTACATCATCACGTTCCGGGCGGTGTATATCCTAGTACATATTTTCACCCGGAAGCTAAGAATATACTTAAGTTTATTTTTACCGCCGCGTGACCCCACATTTTCTCCGGAGGGTAAAAATAGTATTTAAAACTAAATACACGATGGTATATTTTTACACGCGGAGAAAATGTCCTAGGATATATTTTTTACAGTACCCAAAATACACTGGGATATATTTACTACATTCCGATAAAAATGTGAAGAGGTAAAAAAACATATTCGAGTATATACGGATATGTTTTCATATAATTCCTCCTCACCGGTCTTTTTTTTACTCGGCACGTCTCCGTCTGGTCACGTCCTGGTGACGACGTCTCTATCCGCGTAACGTTCGACGCGGATTCGTAATAGTAACACGAGCGGACAGTTGAAGTGACTTTTGAATATTAGCCGGAGACACTCTCCCCCCTCCCCAATCGGTCGTCGAATCGTTTGTCGTCCGCGGTCCACGGGACTTCGCGTCCGACGGTCACGCCGCCGTCGCGAACGTCCTGCACTCGTTCTCCAGCGCAATACTCGCCGCACTCAAAAACCACGCGAACGCGATATTATACGTCGCGCCGCCGGGACGTATAATTCAATACACTCGGCGGCGTTTTCAGACCTTTTCAGAGTTGAAAATCGGACCGTTTTTCGGCAACGCGCCCGTTGCCCGGGATCTCTCCGTACGAGACGTCTAGTACATTTTAAATTTTATCCGTTAAACGTAATAAACACGTTTGTTTGAACTCGTGAATCGACTAGTTATGCCGTCTACCTACCGGCCGATAAAAGTGTTATTTCATTTGTCGAGATCTCGGCCGGCAACACGGCGGGAGATCGGGGTCACGTGCGGTTCAAATAAAAATAAAAAAAAAATCGTATAATACGCGCGAGCGCCGCGCCGCACAGCGCTCGCGCTACGTTCGAAAACTTTCGCGGTCGAAATCTGTTTGATATGCAGCACGCTCTTCGTTGATTGTTTTGAAAACTCTTATGTGCATACATTACGGTTGTTACCGCGGTGCTGCGGGCATTCGACAGAGGGTGACGGGCTGATCCCTCACATTTGAACGTTTTAATTTATAAATAAATAAACCCTTTGGGTCTTGACTTTTTTTTCAACCCCATTCAAAACTGTATTTTTCGATATCGTGTTCACATTTTGTAACGTTTATGACTACAATTTGTTTGCGGTTTGTTACGTTTACTATTATCGTTAAAACAATCGGTTGATAATTTCGATTATTTTTCTTTCTCGTAACATTATTCGATATTCGCTCAGTAGCAGCGAGTTCGTTTCGACTTTCCCCGAAAGGGCCACAAAACTCGTTCGCGAGAAATGCTTGACAAATGAATATTGTATACTAAGGCTTAGTATATCTATGTTATTTTTGTATGAGAAATTGTACGCCGTACAGAGTCTTAAATAAATAAAATTCTATTACGTCTGGTTACTGAAGCATTCCATTATAGATCGTGAAATAAAATCCCATATAGACGGTCGTTGTATTGAAGACTTACCATTTTAGACTTTAGCGTTGAGAAGGTTTTTTCTAAAAAAGTCGAATACTTTGATACTCGTAGAATGTATAGGCCTTGCGGTGGTTTACGGGGCAGGGAGGGGGGAGCCCACTGGGTCTGGACCTTTCCAGAATCTGATATTATTATGTATATATTCGCTTTATTTGATTCGTTTATGAAATAATTTTGCCCCTTACTAACAGTGTTTTTCAATATCACAATATTAAAATACCCATCTAGATCATAAACATATTTTACTTATTACTCAATACTTACTTGGTTTTTTAAATTTTTATTTTCCTAGACTCTCCACGCTCAGATGTTGAAAATCCGCCACTGCATGCGTTGTTCACTAAAGAGCACCGACACATTAAAATGGAGTTAGTCGCGTCTGCCGCAGTATTTGATTGACGTGTGTTTAATAATCACAAACAATGTACTCGAACGATTGACAACGAGACCTATATCTACAAGTGCGATTGTTGCAATTCGTCATAAAACTACACGTTCATCGAAATCGTAAGTGTTTTACGGAGAGCTAAAGGAATAAAATGTTTTAAATAAACTTTATAAACGCTATCTATGTTAAACGCGTTTGGGTTCTCAGGAACGAATGTCACACGATCGCATATACGATGTGATCTAAAAATATTGAAAAAGTATCAATTTAATATTATTTTAGTATGTATACATGTCATCATATCACATTCAATACATATCAATTCGATACTGTAATAATACGATTACAATACGTTCGTGTTGTATTTTTTTATATCGAAAAGATATAAATAATGTTAAGGAAAATGACTAAATAAATTGTTTTTCAGTACTAAAAATACATACGTTTATTTATGAGTATAGGTGCAATTCATATGTGTTCGAAGCATTCGATTTATCGGCTATACAGTCGATCGAACACCGAATAATATTATGCAGTGTTAAACGAAAAACGTACGGTAATAATAAAAATCGTTGTTTCGCCGATGATTCCGTCTAGTATATTGGCTTTCGTTTAATACTCATACTTTTGTCCCGAACTGGGTTTATCATTTTACATACGCAAAAGGTATGTGTATTGAATCGATTAAAAGCATTCAATACGACTAATACCGAATATAGACTAATACTAATGTATATTTAAAGGCCGGAACTACTCGTACAAGTACTGGCGCCCAGGGCGAAATCATAATTTACAGCCCCTCATCCCTCCATTGGTTGAAATACAATATGGTTTTTTAGTAAGATTACGAAAAAATAGTATGTATTATAATATAAATAATAATAACTTTATTACACGAAACATGATCGTACGAGTAATTTTAATTTTGACATTAATATTTATTATTAATATATAATATTAGACATTTTCTAGTTTTTATTTCAGAAAATGTTTAATAACTTCTTCGTACTATTTAGTTTTATAATTTACTAAATCGTTTCGAATTTATAATATTGCTAACGATGCTAAAAGTCTATAATCTATTATGAAATGAATATTTCAAATCTTGTACATCGGTTATGTGTACGTATATTAAAAGATAATCGAATCCTAAATAAATAAATAAATACCTATATATTATTGTAATTATATTCGATAGTTTTTCCTCGCGACCGTTTCGTCCAAAACGTTATTTCGGGCGAACGTGTCTCGAGATTAGTTTGAATAACAGCATAGCGATTGCGATAACTCGTCCGACAGAGTTAAAAGTTTCCTTTTTGCGGGTTTTCAAATTAATTGCGTGAAATCGATACCGTTGAACGGTTTTTTTATTATCCACTTAGAGCTATATTTATTTAATGACGAATGGATACGAAACGTACACACTACGACGACGGTACCTAATATTTTCCCCTGTTTGTACAGCGAATCGTAACGATTCTCGCCGTCGCGCGTCGCGTCGACGGGATTTGAACGTAAGAAAAATATAGTTGCGAGAAAATCGATTACACGCTTGGCGCGAAAGAGCTTCAATGGCGTCAAGCGGACGGCTAAAAAGAGCACACACACCAATGATTGTTATTATTTCGTCGTGGTATTCAGAACGATTGTAAACTTTCGTTCGTAAAAACAATACTAATAATAAAAGTCTACACTACAATTCAGATGAAACGATCAACGACGGAAAGTCGAAAATTTGATCGTAATGATATCGACTACATTGAAACGAATCTTATGTGAGTAGACATTTGTTTCAAAGTCCAAAAGACGAAAATTAACACGTAAACTTGATCGGTCGAACTACGACAAATAAACTTTCGCTCGTAATGGTGTAAACACGAAAAAAAAAAAAAATAGATAAACGTCTCAATGAAAACGTTTTAATAGTGTTTCGTCGTTACACGTGTATTTTTAAAACGTTTTGTTGTGCGCGATTTCGGCTTGCATTTGTGGTTATTGGTAAATGAAACTATATTAGCTGACTTTACGTTTTCAAGCACAATATAAAGGACAGCGGTTTTTAACAAATGATTCGTTAGTTATTTAGAAATCATAAAATTAATATACCTATGATATCGATAAAAATATTTGATGAAAACGTTAAACGTAATATTATGTCTATAGTTATTTAACTATACTTTTTATTTTTTTAACAAAAACTTAAAATATTTAAACAAAAATCGAATTTCAATATACATTTGTTAATCAGATATTCCGTTCGAATTAGAATCTACGCAATAAATATTTAATAAATAGAAAAACACAATACTATTATATTACAATACCTTTTTTTAATGATAATCGTATTTTAGAAGATACATACCATTTAATGATCTAAGTTTGTGCTTGACAAGTTCCACTTGACATTTAATTTCACCCCGCATTATTATTATTTTTTTTTTAGGACAAACTCTCTTCACGATTTATATAATTCGGATACTGCTCGATACTAAATAGACTTTAAACTTTTTAATTAGAAGGCATTACCATTGGGGTTTGAATGGAGATTATAGTGCACGTTTTATTTACAGCACGATGATTTTTTTTTTTCGGTACTGAAATTTACAAAGCAACTTTAGAAAAAGGTTTTATTATATAATTTATTTATTTATATCGTTTCGAAAAAATACAATCTGCACAACAAACACCAACCGAGTATAATATGTCATAAAGCGTTATATCAATTTAATTTTTGAGAAATCGTCTATTAGATATAATTTAGTTTGAATTTGTTATTATATTATTTATTATATTTTAAATATTTAATCAATTCTTTTTAATCATATTGATTATAACACCAATTACGCTTAGCCGGTGCGGTGGCCCCGTGGATTACTCGGAAGGGTTTGAATGGATATAATATGGCTTATATGAGAGTTTGGGTGGTTTTGTAATCTATTAGTAAAAGATTTTGTCCTCACTGAAACGAATATGACAATATATTGTCACGTAATTTAAGTATTATTTATAGCTAATATAATATAATAACGTTATTAACTATAAGCTAATGGGTTTTATTAAACGATAATATTATAGTTTCGTAATACTTATGTTCTATTGCTGCATAAAACTCATCTATTGGTGACATACTGCATAAACATATGTCAGCGAAACGTATTTTTTTCTCAATTTATTTCATCTTATTTTAATCGTACCTACTGTGTAATAAACTAATAACTGTGTTTTTTTTTTTTTTTTTTTATTGAATTCGAGCCTTGTTGGTTTAGCGATTGGTCTATTGTAGCGGTCCCTTGTAAAAAAAATCGAAAGGCTGAAATTGCTCAATTGAACTATTTAATTAAAGAAAAATCCAGCCATCTGCCGTCAAGGAATTTATAGATCTATAGGTTTCTTCTGAAAAAAAGTCAAAGGAGTTAATGAAAAAAAAAAAAAAAACAAAACAAAACACTTGTTGTCAATTTGTAACAGTGTTATGTTGCTTAAATGTCGTCAAATCTATGGTGTCAATAATACCGTTTTTTTGTTTAGAAACTGAATTGAGATCAAAATCTTTCAAAACTTAGACCGTGTGTATTTGTATAGTGTAAATGTTCACCGTGGTTGTGTGTGAGAAAGGAAATGTGTGGATTTCCTTCTTCAAATAGACCAGACGAATTGTAAACCACTAACAAGCAGGGACGTCTTTCGGGTAATATGTTTTCTAATTGGATTTGTTTTATTTTTTAATATGTGTTGCATTGTATTAAATGGGACCATCTATAATTTCACTGATTTCAATCTCAATTTTAACAGTTTCTGGGTGGGCGTTTGTTTAAAAAAAAAAATAGTTAAGATTTCATACATCCTTAGCTTGTTAGAAACATAAATGTTAGACACTTTTACATAAATTTCAAACAATATTGTGGTTAAACTTTTTTTCCCGGTGTTGCCGACCCAGAAAACTGTTAAAATTATATGGTTGCAATTTCGAGATAAATTTATTTTGTGGCTAAAACATTTCTTCGGATTACTCTATATTTCGGTGTATAGTTTACCTATTCTTACCGCTGTGGTAGAAGCCATGGTTTTGTCAAACTTGTCAACAGCTCTGAAAAATAACGTTGCATTTGCGAATTATGAGCTAGAAACATAATAAACGTCTCGAATGATTCATTATTTTCCTCTTATTTATGGGTAAATTGTCCTTCGATAATGATTTAAATACCACTTGACAGAACAGGAACTAATTTCTCGCAACACACATCGTGCGGTTTTATTTACTACGCCAAAACATTCGCCGTGTTATTGATGAATTATTACGAGTCAAAATAAATCGCGAAGCAGGAAGGAAGCAGTATTCCCCAAACTCGGGGGGGAAAAAAAAAAACGTTTTCTTTGAAAAATATGTTAATAAAGTGTGATATTATGAACATAAATCGGGAACCTAATGTTATAAAAGTAGAATGCAATATTATACAAAGCGTATCGGATTGAAATTCCAAGGCAAAAAAGATTAGAAACTATTATTATTTACTATGTGTTTATAATATGATAATATAAATATTTTAATTTTTACACGTTTGGCGAGTATTTATAGTGCCCATTAACTTTAATGCGATAAAGATTAAATGTTGAATAAACGAAAACCATTCTTAATCTTATATACGCCGCGTTAAAAATATTGTTCACAATTTAAAAAAAAAAGAAAAGAAGAAGCTAGATACAAAACTTGGATGAGATACGTGTGACGGTGATTGATATTGTTGAATCGTTTTTATACGTTTGAAATAAATGCACCATTATATTACTTTAGAAAAACTATTCTAAATGAAAGAAGGCGCCTAGTTAAATTATCTTATTTTTCTAAATCGCTGAAATACCCCATTTCGTTAAATTTTAATTTTCTAATGCTGTTTATATATAACAATATATATATTTTTTTTCACTTACTTAATAATTATAAGACAATTTATGATCTGTTTTCAAAATTTAAGTACATTAAAATATTAAATTGAAAGATTTACAAATTCTCAACTGAATATTTTTTTTTTATAGATTTTTGTGTTTTAGAAATTTATCGACAGATAAAATTCAAACGGTTTAAAATATTTACGAATATAAAATTTCTACATTTTTTTGCTATACAAGTAAGAATAATGTATGAAGAGCTTTGTATTAGATTTTCAAGTTGTTTTATTTGACCATAATTATTGAATCTACATTTTAAGTTTTAAAAAAATCCCAATAATACAAAAAGATTTCGAGTATCTAAAAGCAATACGAAAAAAGACAAAATATTTTAAAAATTGCATCATATCTAAAGAAAATTAGAATATAATAAAGAAAAAATAATCGAATCTTACCAATTAATCTCTTTTGAGTGAAAATTTTGACGAAAACCTATATTCCATTTGTTTTGCCGTGTTTTCGTCAATTTTTCTTTATTATTTGGTAAACGATCGAGGAATTAAAATAAGATCCCGAAATTACCAACTAGATACCAGCATATTCTACCAGAACACAAACGCGAAATTGATGATATGATCAAGTCTTCTAGTGGAAAATTGATGAAAAACACACACAAAAGAAATTTCCATATCATAGTGAAATCGGAATCGAATATCTTCTGAAACACATTGTGACAATCTTCTAGAATTTGCTTGAAACGAAAATCACAAATTTATTGTATCGTTCGTACCAAAGTCTTATTAATTAATTCAAAATCGGTATGTAATTAATGAGGGCAGCAATAAATCGACAAAACTATAGTTGATATTTGTATTTTTTTTTAAAAATATTATCGCGACAAAATATCATAAAGACAGAATGAAATGTACTGAAAGCCGGAAGTAAAATGTTGTAAACATTTTCCCGGAGATATGCCTGCGGTCCGTACACCTTTAAATTAAATAAGTAAATGTATTTTTCAATATAAACAGTAATATAATGTTTTTTTTTTATTTTGTTTCTCTAATCGACAGTCAACAGCAGCTGTCGACGTCGTCATTGACGAAGAGATGAATTTACATTTCTACCATGATGGAAAACGGAATTAAATTGTAATTTATATGTTATTAAAATGTAAAAAAAAAAATAAAAAAAATATGAATAATGATAATAAAACGCGATTACTTACATGGTTTATTAAATAATATTCAAATATAATATCAAAGACATTTGAAATATCTCGAAAAGAAATTAAATTTTATAATTGTATGATAAAAAAAATAAATGTCATAATTTCAAGAGAAACAACTCATTAGTTTTGTGCAGTTGTGTGTAATTGAACCAAGTTTTATGCCGTACACTTATGTAACATATCTACGTCGTAATATCTTATAATATGTATGATACATTACACCGTAGGTAGGTACTCGCATTGATTTTAACGACGAAATGGTTCAGTAATTTTTTCCTTTTATACTATAAATTTATTTACTCTGTCTCGAAAAAAAAAAATCCACGAATCACCAGCCAACGCGGCAAACCCGAATAAGGTTTCTAAGTAGATATTTCACACGAATTATAAATTTAATGAAGAATTTAACGCTATCATTGTAAAATAAACACAATATTTACATATGTTCCTACACTTCATTATTATTGTTAGTATCGATGTCAGTGATATAATATTGTAAATTTATTAAGTAGATATAAAATATTGTTTGTGTAGAAATAATATAAATAAATAAAGTTTTTTTTGAAAAACTTGATTACGAAAAATACTAAATCATAATATTTGTGTAGATAATGAATTTCTCGTGCAAATAAAGTTCTACCGAAACGAAGCGGAGATGGAATTTTTTGTATTTTATTTTTATAATCAATGGTAAGCCGTGTTATATTATTCGATTTTTAAATTAACACTTACTGTTACTAATTTGACACGTGTTGCTAGTTTATGTTTTTAAAGTCTATGTTTTCGAGTCTCCGGAACGCCAAATGCAGTCATCGTCTTTTGACATTACAATATGAATGAGTAGTTCTTTGCCTTGGCAATAAAACGTCAACCAAGCATCGAAAAAAATACATTTTAAAACCATAAAGTCGCATTCAGAGACATTTAGAAACTAAGAATATTTTAATATGTATAAATTGCGCTTCCGAGGTAGTATTTTCCTACATTAAAATTTTAATATTTGTCATTTCCGTATCTTCAGAAAGTTCATGTTTTAATATATAAGGAATAATTTAGTGGCACATTCATAAACCTCAACGTTTATAAGCTTAAGACGTAATAGTTTTTTGACTCGTTCTTAAAAAAAAAAATCGTATTCGGTATGTTTTTACCAATTATACATTTGACATAAACTCAAATATTTATTGTTTTTATAATTTTTTTTTAGTGCTTCATTTTCCGTAGAAATTCGTTTGATATTTTTATAGTGACAATATTACGTTCCTATAGCAGTTAGCACGACGAGAGTATACGATTTCGAGTAATTTCACTGTGCGAAAAATAACAAAGTAAATACATGACGTATTGAAAATAATAAAATATATGATTTTAATGAAGTCGTTTGTACGTATATCGTATGAGCTCGAATTTCGTGACATTAATGTCAATTTGGTTTTACGTGATACCGCGGTGATGTGAACATCGTGTTTTAGTCACAAAATCTAGTTTCATTTGATCAAAAACAATTTGTTTTAATTCACCCGATAGCGTTTTTCGTAATCGATACAGCTATTTGGACAATCGAAATAATTTAAACCGGACGAGACCGGAGAGAGTATTAGTGTCATCTTTAATTTTAAATTTACACGAATTGATACACGCATTACATTATTTGTTAAATTATATTATTTTATTATTCATTGAATATTATTCAAGTACATATATTCGAATTGTAATGAATGTTAATTCTTGTTGGCTTATATATTATTTATAGGTATGTAAATTAAATGTTCGAAATATTTTTCATACAATGTATGAACTTTTCCATCACTGAAGACGCACACAAACAAACACACACACACACACACACACACACACACGTTGGTCTTGTGAGATACTGCGATATACTCGGGAGAGAGGTTAAATCACAGCTTGTTTCGAGGATTTATCGTGCCGAATTATCTCTGAAATGGCTTAAGCCTCCTGTAAAAGTTCTCTGGCACGGTATTGGTAAAACGTGTTTTCGTTTCGGAATTATCCTCGAATGGCTTTTGTTACTTTATTTCTTTAATATTCTATACATACGTTGTGAGACGTGATCTTCACAAAACGTATAATAACCGAGTCGTGGTATTCCATAAACATGTATCTATATTATGTTACCGTCAATGTCGGCAATCAGTTTTAATTAGCAATGATTAGTCGTTATTGGCAAAGGGTTGTTACTTGGTTGGCAACAATATTTACATTGCCCAAACATGATATACAATTACCAACTAAAGTGGGCAATAATATTTAACTAATATATTACAATGTCACTCAAAACAACTCAGTGAATATAAAGATCCGGATACGCCATAATGGTATTGGTCGCCGTTATTATTATTATTTTTTAAGTTTATTCTTTCTCTCTACACACGAATTAAAAATATCAAACAAAAAAAAATTATCCATATAATTTGTACAGTTTGATTTTAAGATTTTAAAACACAATCAATTAACAATGAAAAATAAAAAATCTGAAGAATCCGACGACGGAACACTAACAATAAACATCGTTTGTTTGTTACATTTAAACGTTAGAACAGGTTCATTTTAATTTGGCGATTAAAACGTTAATGCAGGATTGCATTGAGCATTAACAATACGTCGTCAACAAACTTATGAAACACCGATCAACGGTGCCGATTAAACATAGGTATCGGTCAATTATGGAAACGTACACCGATTCCCAACAATGACTAGTCCGGGTACCCGTCATCACTGGCACAACCTATAGCCACTGTACTTACCTGCATTGTCGAAATCGTCGATAACATCATAATATACGTATATACTTACACACGTATAATTATAACAAACACAGATGGAATTATTTATCGGGCCAATTCAACTCGGAGCATTGGACCGAAACGCTTAGTCGGCACTTAAAATCGGCATCGCGTAGCGGGGCCTGGTTAAAGTCCGCCGTATAAAGTCGATACTCGTGTAATTACGCAACGTTAAATAGTATTTTCGCGAACTTTTCCGTTTTCGCGCTGCCATACGTACCGGCGACGTGTTCGCAACAACGGCAATTGAAATATCGCGGGCAACAACCTAAAGCCAATTCAATTACACACCTAGTTCGAATCGCCTATTCGGATCGTTGTCGTGTTATTCTTGCACTCGTTGTTATTACAATCCGCGCTATCGTTTTTCCCGGAAGCTTTTTGGCGGCTTACGGACACGA
Organism: Drepanosiphum platanoidis; assembly: GCA_948098885.1. Taxonomy (NCBI): domain Eukaryota; kingdom Metazoa; phylum Arthropoda; class Insecta; order Hemiptera; family Aphididae; genus Drepanosiphum; species Drepanosiphum platanoidis. The sequence continues at coordinate 26,542,149 of OX402528.1, forward strand.
TTTAAATAATGTCGAATACGCCGCGACGCGGGCAATCAATGGTACGGCGAGTACATCATCGGTCCGTGTGTTTTAGTAACCGATTAGTAGCACGACAGTAGTTTTGAATAATCGAATCCGCTGTACACGTCAGAAATTATTTTTATCGCGTTTGCTTGAATATCTTTATTGCGTATTCGTATGATCATTTCCCTAAAAGTGCACGTTGAAATACGAACGATATCGAAATGATATTACAGAATTGACGTTGACGTTTCAGAAATCGTTTTAGATATTTAAGTACTATCATATCGATCGTCATATAATGAAATAATTATTTCGAAAACGTTCAAAGGCAAATGAAAAGTTTGATATGCGCGTCTCAATTAATTGAACACGGTGAATGCTTGTTGTAAATGGCATGAAAACATAATTTAAGATGTGAATCAAAGATGTCATTTTTTTGGACAAAGTTCGAACGCAGACGTATAATACTGTTCGTGAACTGTAGAAAATCGTCAACAAATATCATGACGGAATATTCATTTTTTTAAACATTGAATTGATCAGAAATATTCGGTCGTCATTGAAATACATCGGAAGAATCAAAATATTGATCAGACCTAACAGTTGAAATGTGCATTGAAATTAGATACAATTAACAATATTTTGTGTAAATATAAAATAATGCTGTAAAAATGTTTAAAAATGAAAACAATGTGAAGAAATAATAATTCGAGTATCTACTAAAATCTAATCGTTCTTTAAAGGAGTCTATTGGTTTGATATAGTATGACACGTTTATGAAACCGATTCGAAACTTACGATCAGTGTCCAAAAGCCATTTAAATAATATTATATAACATATAATTATTGAATAAATAATATAACGTATTCAAAGTTCTTCGGGCTTGGCTAAATTGGCCATATTTCCAGTATAATAGAAACGTACAATTATAATTCGAATCGATGAAAATATTATATAATTATAAACATTATAATATGATATTATCTGCATATTAAATAGTATATATATAAATATATAATAATTGTTCGAATGAAATGAAAGGCTTAATTTTGTCCATGGTATGTTTATTTTAACATTATTTAATTGTATTTACATAAAACGTTTTCGATGGAGATATAACACAAACACAATATTAGATTGACAATACACAGTATAATAAATAAAATTTACAAAAAAAAATGTATAACAAAAGTTCTTAACAGGGTTATATTATCTACAAAATTTATCAAATACGTCAATTTTTTTTTTCCATTACTTTAAGATAACGTAAATTAATCGATACATCCAAAAACATTAGATAGCATAGTGTAAAAGATACGCGTTAGGTTTTTTTCAACGACTGCATACAGTTTTAACTTTAAAGGGACCACCGTGATACATGGAAGATTATTGAAATATCTAAAATATTTGAGATAATATACTACTGTATACAATTTAGTTAATCCAACGCAGGAGGTTATTTACAATTTTTACTTTCAAAACTATATCATTAACATCTATGTACAATAAATTAATTAAACAATTATAGGTTTTTTTTATTAAAAATACACTCATTGGGATTATTGCCAACGAAATCAGTTGAACGAATAAAAAAAAAAAAAACAAAAAATATGAATAAATTAATAACAGGATTAAACGTTAAAGAAAATGCAGTAAGATTCAGAAATAATAGGAATATAAAGTACAAGTTTTTTAAATTTTTGGCCAACGCAAAAACAAAATAAAAAAAAAAAAATAAAAACTTAACGAAACTTTAAAATAAACTGTAAAGCAGATTGGATTAAACAAAAATGTTCAAACATTACCTCTCGGAACCTAAAAAGAATATCATTCCATAACACGATTTCATCATATATATATTATACAATTAGGAAACATTTTTTTTTTTTTTAATTGTACACTCAGAGGAAGTAATTTTTACAATATTGTAAGTCTCTGAAATCAACGTTTGTATTAAAATATTAACAACATAATTAAATTTAATATGATGAAGATTACATCTGTATAATTTGAATAGCTCATTGTAGTATAAAACAAATAAAGCTGAATTTATAAAAATACCCATCGAAATCCACAGTGTCCAATAAGAAGGGACGACGACAACGAGAAAAGCGACAGTTCTATCGCCAACAGAGCTGAATTTGAGCTTTTTTGTCGTTGAATTGCAGCCGTATTGTCGAATTCTAAAATAAATAAAAAATTATTTTTCATATTATCAAAAAAAAAAAATAAAAAATAAACATCAATTCGTCGTGTTATTGTAATATTACGTTATTACGCTTTTTACATTTTGAAAATGAAACATCCCGAATAATAGTTTTAAAATGTATTCGTTTTTAACCGTTTCGATTTATTTTTACCTGTCATAATATTTAGTTGACGTAAATATATTTTTTCTTTTTATTAAATCAGATATTTTACTCGGATATTATCAAGAAAGATTTTAAAACGTCATTACTATATCATATTAGTTCTGAGTTCTAAGCTCAGTGAGGCCCAGTAATCTTTTCTGATATTAAAGAAAATAAAAAAAAAATATATATTAATAAACGGTTTTTTTTTCAACGACAAGAGTTGTTTTTAAAAGAAAAACTATATTCGATTAATAAAACGAATAATATTATTTTATTTAAATCCAGTTTTCATGTTTAGTCTGTTTGTGCCACATACGATTATTGAGGAACGTTTTGAATAAAAAAAAAAAAAACCGTTTATATTTACTTTTTTAAGAATTTGTGATACAGTTTGATGGCTTATTCTACAAAGTTATTAAATTTATCCAGAAAGGTACAAAAAAAAAAAAAAACTTCAATTCTGTAGTTAAATATTTCGAACAAAAATTTTCTTTTTATCAATTATATGTATAAAGTTGAAGTCTTTACCAAATAAGTACCTGTCAAGTGCATTTAAGTTCCACCATAGAAATCTGCATTTGTATAATATACATAATGCGTTTCACGATTGATTTATTAGAAATAAAATTAACTTAAAAAAACGAATGAAATGCAAAAAAAAAAAAATTACTCTCATAATATATTTCGTTTATCTAGTCTGACATTTTTAATCACACTAGGTTAGGTTATTATTTCAATATTTTTTTATTAATAAATCAACATGAAATGTACCTTCTTCTGTTTCAAATATAGTATTTCTATTACGATTAATGTATAACATTTTAAAATAGTTTTGTTTTTTGAATGAAGTCTACTTGGTAATAAAATAACAGTAGATAATGATATGGAACGGTTACATACCAACCGAGTCTTAATAAAACTTTTCAGAACGAATTGAGTCCACGTCTTAATACTTACCGAGTCCCGCGAAACTTAAAAAAAAAAACATTTACCTTCCCATTTTTACAGACTTAAGACTGTCTGCGTGAAAACAATTCTACAGGTTATAAAATGTGTATTTTGAATTTATTTACAAAAACATAATTAATTTATGAACGTGTAGTACGTGTAATATACATTGTATAGTTAAGCTGTTTAAACAAAAATGGAAATAAAATAAAATATCTTAAATTGGACGTTACCTATAATAATGTGTGTATGGATAGGTATGCGGATGTATAATAATTGTAATGTTATTACTTTACTTTTATCAAGTGCGTAAGCACATTTTTTTTTTTTTTGTGAATCGCGAACTCGATTCGTATTCTTTTTGTTTCCTAATCGTGGGTTAAATTGGCATATCTTTCGTTTTCGACAGGACTCAATTCAACGTGCGCATCGAATAGCACATTTGCCGTTAGGCCAAACCAGTGTCTATTTAAATATCTAAGACAAATGATTTGATCTCACATTTCCCGAATGGATTCAAAACAGCTCCAATCAGCTCAGTTTTAAACAACTACTGCTATAATTATTTCTCGTCGCGATTTATAGCGTTTATAAAAACTTTTAACAACTCGTCAGAAAGTTTTCAAAGAAGATTGCAATATTCGCTGCTGAGTCGGTGGTATACAATAACTACGGCGAACCAATCGATAATCTTTTTCGATGGCCATATTAATATATTATACAGACTTCAATATTTTTCTTATTCAAGGTGTTATTCGATTTCCAAAAATAAATGAAAGTTTTTCTTTGATCAGGTTCAATAACTTTTATTAGGGTCTTCTGATAATATTAAAATATTTGAACTTAATTCCATAAAAAAAACTCTCAGAACTTCTCTATTACCATAAAAAAAAGTACGTATAATTTTACTGACGGACGGAATAAAATTATTAAAACTAATTTCCATTCTAGAGCACTTGGATTTAAAAACGTACAACCTATCCAACCTCCATGCCACGGTTCAAACTAATATTATATTACGTATACCTGTGAATAAACAACAAAAGTAACAGGTAGGCTATAGTATTTTATAACATAATCCACAGACTTCGAGTTAATTTTAGAATTTTTCACGTGATATAGAAACAATTAAATATGTAACGATAAAATCCAATAAATCAAATCACCTTTGTTCGAGTATTAAAGTATGCATTAATTTATTGTTCAGGGTGTCAAAAATCTGATTCGAAAAGCCGCAAACAGTTTACTCAAACTTTAAATTATAATTGAGCCACCAAATAATTTCAACTGTACTTATCATGAAATCAAAAATCGTAAGACTGGTCTATGGTAAATATACATTATATTATAAATCTAGAAATCTTCCAACCACAGAAATTTACATTGAAATATTTATGTTTATGATATAAATTACTACCTATATATATTATATATTTAAAAAAAAGATAATAATATAAGTTATTAAATTGTTTTGCTTTTCTCGCCTTTGTAGAATTTATATACATATTATTTGTATGTATTAATGTACATTTAATATGAGTAACTCAGAAAATGAGAACTTAAAAATTTCAAATAGAGTTTGATAATCGTATCATGTTATCTAAAATCAATATTTGGCGAGTACTTCAACAGTTCCACTCTTTGAAATTATTATTCCCTGAATTACTAAAATCGATATTATCAAAGGCGTTGTACCATAAATTTTACTGTCCGTTTTATTTAACGTTCCACTCCGGTCGGGTTTATGTTACGCCATTTTAACCACAGTTTTTTGTTGCAGTTTAAAATATAAATATTATCTACGAGAAAATTTAAAGAATGACGTCCCTGACTTATTTGTCGACTTGTTTATGACATTTGGTGTCCATCAGAGAACGTATGAAAAAATACACACAAATACCTAACGATTGTCAATTGGTAAACGTTTACGAAGTAATAGAATTATTATTGCATATAAAAAAATGAGACACAAGATTCGAATGATCGATATGATTGGTCAATTAGTCTATTAAATTGTAAACCAATAAACCATTGCTTAAAAAAAAGAAGAAGATTCTCAGTGAAGGAGAGTGGGTGGACAGCTTCAAAAAAGTCTAAACTTTGACCCACAAAGAATCAACTGAATACCATTTTCTACTATAAACTACCCTTTGAGTTGAAAACAGGACTAATAATTGAAGTAAAAAACGTGATGACTGACATAAAAAGTAAAAAAAATAAAAAATCACATCATAATAAAACCAATACGTTTCTTCTTGCTTCACTCAGAATCTAAAGTGATAATTACATTTTTTACTATAAATTTATCACAAGTTCTTGTAATATTAAATTTATATTATAGTTCGAACAAAAAGGTACATTTTTTTAAATAAACGTCAGTAAAAGTAAATCTTCACGTGGACTGTTGTCTATTTGTATTAAATACCAGCAGAGACAGAAAATTTTGAAATTCATAGTCAAGTGCAGACTTGGTTATTTGATAAATAGAAAGAAATAGGGTTTTCTTTGAGTTTTATAAATGTACTCGAATAACGCGATAAACTTTTTTAGAACGGGTTGCTGTTGTTCCGAAAATCTAAGTTTGCTGCCCCCCCCTCCTGGAAAATTTCATAAAATACAACGTTGATCCACAGTAAGTAATAGTTTAATTTTAACTTTTTCCCCTTCCTCTAAATTGTACCTAACAATATCTTTAGAAACATAAAACGCCGATTATTATAATGTTTAAGGTACAGAAAATATGAGATTCACATAAGAAAAAAATTGTACGTTCTTATGCAAAGGATACAAGTCAACATTGACTGACATTAACTGTTTTTATTATAGTATGAAAATAACAATAGAAAACTTCACGTGACAATTTTCTCACGCATCAACGATTTAAATGATTTATTCCGTTTTCAACCCTTAGGTTAGTGGATACGCGTTTGACAGTACGGCGTTCATATTCAATATTTTTAACACACAAGTGAAAAAAATAAAATAATAATAATACGATTTCGGATTCTAGACTTACGCTGTTGTTTTTTTTTTTTTGAATAAAACGTCCGCCATGCATTTCGAAGAAACTAAATACAATTTCAGTAGTTTTATAAGATTTATTTATCGAAAACTCTAAGGAATTATAATTATAATAGGTTTTGATTATTTAACCAAGTAAATTTGTTTCCTTCTCAAAGTAATCAAAACTTTTCAGAAATTAATTATTTACTATATTTATTACAATACTTTGAATCGCGCGTTAAAATTCTCGATTGTGCAATTACGTGTTTTATAATTATTTTAAATAATAATAATAATAGTAAAAATCACATCCGCACGGCGGATACACGACGGGCGTGTGTTTAATTTCTTTTAACGTGTCGGACATTTTATTCATTATTTAACTATACAAAACACTTGACCTTTTGACAAGTAATTATTTTTAAATTTAGAAACCAAATCTGATAATCAAAGGTTGTATGGTTTTATAATTAATGTTATTTTATTATTCAATATTATAATAGGTTTTATATTTTATGTAATTCAATGATAATTATAATAATTATCGTTTTAATTATAATATCGATTTTAATCGAATCTACCTACCTACCTTTTTACAATTTTTTTTTTTTTTTGCTAAACTAGTTAACAAAAGCATGTTGGTAATTTTATAAATTAATTTAAAAGCTTTCTATTGTTGTCAATATAAGTCTATGAGGAACTCAAATGAGATTATATTTCGAATCTACGAGGAGTCTAAAAAATTGTGATTAGACAATAATGAAATATTACAAAAAATTGATAAAATGACAATGTACTCTCTTCAATAAAATCGATTTGGTTAATTTAATTTTTCGAATAATAATCTCAGAGACTTGAACTTTTATTTTAATACTAACATTTTGAAATTTGGCGTAATATTTAATTAAAAGAGTCACTTTTTTTTTTTTTTTAAATATAAAATTTGCAATTAATAGCATTATTAACTTTCAAAACTTAGAAATTTAATAGAAAATTCTTTTTGAAACATTATAGTATCCTATAAGTGTAATCATTTATTATTTATAATTTAATGGTTCGAATTATGCTATTATAGCTAATACAGCAATTAAGTAGATTTTTCTTGTTGTACGAACAATTTGAATACCAAATAAAAATTAGACATATTTTTGAATAGTATATAAAATTAGTCTATTATAGGTTTTAATTACGAAGACTTTATGGTTGAAATAGAAGACTAATTTAATCAAATTCTAATTATACTTATATCAGGCAATATTGTAGAGCATTTTGTTGCGTTTGAATATTTTGAATATTTGGTACTCACTTTTCTTTTAATGAGCACTTCAAATCTGTACAGATTATTGTAACTTTTCTCCGAACAATTTTTCAAATGAAAATGATTTATTATTATTTTCAAATTTAAAAGGATGTCAAACCAACGTGAAACTAATGAAAAATATGCTTGCGCACTTTTCATGGTATGTTGGTCTCAGTAAAAGTTTAAGAAACGCAGTTTTTGCATGTAAATTAATTTAAGAGTTTGTGCTAAATGTAAAGTGATGCAAGTTTTAATATTTTTACATGAAAATTTCAAATTTATTTCTAGATTATTATAGTGTCCGAAATTTTAAGAACTAAAAAAAATAAATATTTTTTTAAAGCTGAGAAAACTAACGAAAAATTAGAAAAAACCGGGAGAAAATTTACCAAATACCTACTGGTTGTTTCTGACGGCATATAAGTTGTGTTATCTCCTTCGTTCAGAATCTATTTTTTTTTTTCAATGTTAAAACTACCAATTCATTAATATCAATTACCGGCCACGCCTATGTATGTCATCAGACTTATATTTACTCGAACCGTATTAAAAGTTTCATTGCAACTACCGTCGTTTTTCATAGAAATTCATTGTTTATCTCGTATTTTTTCATATCACATTTTTAATAATACATTTTTTTTTTTTTGAATTTCTGTTGTATAGTAATTATTATTGTTTTTAATTTTTACGCAATCACCACTCACTTATTATTATACATTTACAATTAATTAAAAACGTCTTTTAAACACGACACTATATATTATTATTATTATCATACCAGAATCCATTACAGAATGATTTATTTTAAACAACAATGATAATACGAGTACGGTACTGCGTTTTAATTTACATGTAAAACTAGCTATTCAAATAAACATTTTGTTTTCAAAGAGGTAATTTTTCTGTTCTATTGGGAAATTTATATTTAATAGGTGACCGTGTAATATCACGTTTGCTCGTTCTATTCATTTAAATAAAACCACCGAGCTTTGATTCACTTTTGTTTCATACAGTTTCATATTGTTGTATGCGTAACACACATTGTGTATTATATATTTTATATATAATATATATATATATACATTATAGCGATAACTAATGCATACACATGTATATACTGAATATTAACGTTTCTATTCAATTTCTCATTTAAATTAAAATCAGTTTGTAATGCCTTTGAATTTCAATAGAAAAATAAGTTTTGTTGTTTTTTCTCTGGAAAAACCATTTCCATCGTTTTCGAATAATACAATAAAATTAACGATGATTTTTTTTTAGCTTGCCGATGTCAAATTCTGTACACATCGCTCGTATGATTTATTACACTAAGATTTCGTTTATACTAGGTTTTCAATACATTCTCATCAAGTAATAATGGCGGTTGTTAAGTGGCGATTAATTAAAATTGATTATTTGACGGCAGCCATTGCCGTTCTCACCACGAGGGTCGCGTCGCACATAGAATATTAACGAATTGGTTTTTCGTTGACGATTATTCGGAAACAGCGAATCTTATTCATCTCGAAGACAATGGATTTAAAATGAAGTAGCTTTTGAAGGTCGATGTTCGGAGGACGACTAAAAATCCATTGAACACTTTTGTAAGTATTACGAAACACGTTACGTCTTTATAAATCATTAATTAATTGTCGGCGGCGATGTCTTACAGAATAGAACGGAGAAGACCATTAATATTTCGAACGTACATAATAGAGACGTGAAAATATAAATACATTTATAAAATCAGACCGATAGCGTGTCGCGCGCATGAATAAACGATCTACGCGCGTCCGCGGTACATTCTCATGTGTTATATATATTTATATGCGTTTACGAGATGATTTTTTTTTTTTTTACAGATCCGCGTGGAAGTTTATTTCGAATATTCGCGTTAGACCGCGGGTAACCAGCGTGGCGGTCGGTCTGCGCATCGTACTGACCTGGCGTGATGTGAATGTAAGTGGAGTCGGGGTCAGTGTTTGGAGGCTGACAAGTGTAGTTTCCCGTATCGATTTGGATTACTTTTGTGATTGTCAAGCGGCTCTGGATTTTACGATCTACTTGCTCCGTGCTGATGGACAGGCGATCGGTTTTCAGGCCGTTTTTGTTGAAATGACTGGACGACATGATTTTACCGTTGTGATACCATAACACGTACTGCGGCGGAACCGGGCTCTAGATCAAAATCAATCGGAGAATATAAAATATTACTGTTTTTTTTTTTTTTTAAATTTTATTATTACAATAATAATACGTATAGTATAGGTATATTACAGGTGTTATAATATTATGTGAGTTATTATGGTTTGAGATTAACATCGGAGTGTTTGGAAATCCGATAGTCTCCCTTGTAAGAGATGGCGGTTGACAAGTTTAGAGTTCAATAAATCTCGCAAACTTGTTAGCATGCAGAAACACGAAAACATACTTTCTTTTTTATAGATGTTATCAAAAATATAACACTCGTATAAAATATAGTGTGAGCGCATAAATAATATATACGATTCCTATTTATCCCGCTGCAGTGCCGCGCTACATTTATTATACACGTATTGGATTTTTTTTTTTAAATTTAATATTGTAATTCCAAATATATGGACTAGAGGTACAGTATACCTTGTCATTATTCATGAGCAATGTTGTAGGTACGTATCCGATAAAGACTATCTACAGAAACATACGCGACAATGCGTCATATTATTATTATGAACAATATGAACCAATGACTTTTTGTTTATCTTTATGCATTTTTAAGGGATTTGAAAGCTAATAATTATTAATGTTCACTAAGTATTTTCGATTTATGTGCTCGGCGAGCAATAATCGATTTTCTCATTATATTATATTGTTTTATTTTTATTTCAACTAAAATTTATGTAAAATATCGAACTTGAATAATTTACAACCTACCGACGACAGAAGCCATTTTACGTAATCAATATTTATAATGTATTATATTGTCTGGGGCTTTAAATTTGTTCGACGAATACAGATTTCGGTTGAAATTTCAAATATATAAAAGTCGGGCCGGTACTCAGAATATCGAGATGATGAATTGTAATTTTCAATAAAGATAAATATAGCTCACATCGAAAATGAATAATTGTATTCACGAAATATACTTGGATCATAAAATTAATGCAAGATCGTAATGACGCGTGATATATTTTAGCCGCCAACAACTTAACGGAAATATATGTTTATGGGACATTATTATATGCTATAAAATCTATAGCCAAAAATATTGCACAGTTGTAAACTACGTCATCGGAGAGGGAAAATGGCTTTTGGAATGATGGGGAAAAATCGTCACACACTGTGTTGCCTTGACAACCAATAGTAAGAGAAAATATTTTATTATACTCTTAAATATATGAAACTAATTCCTATTCATGCAGTCGAAAGTGATGTAATACAGAAAAATGTTATAGTTTGAGGTAGGTCGACCGGACGTGTCGAAATCAAAAATGTCGAGTTGCGTGAACAATAATATCAAACGCTTGGAAGTGATGTAGTAAAGAATTTTGAAAAAGCGTCGACAATCATCGTTCTCGTATATACCGTCGTTATAACTTTCTTTTTTCTTGAGAAACAATTTCAATTTTTAATTTTATCCCTACATAATTCCACCGAAATCGATCGAAGTAATTAATTGTCATGACCAATTGACAAATTCTATACTCATTTAAAATGTATTTGTTCATTTTTTTCTGGCGCGGGGGGGGGGGGGGAAGAAGAAATGAAAAAAAAGGAAAACCGTTTTCGTTTGAACGAAAATTTCAAATCTTTTGTTGAAAAAATCATTATTGCATAATGACAAGATCGATCGGTTACGTTAGAAATAGGAAACGTCTAAATTCCTATGTTGCGCGCGTGGTAGACAGAGACAGAAAATTACCGCTTTCAATCTCTCCAAAACATAATACTTTCAGTAATTAATAATTGTTTAGGAATATTTAATTAACTGTATGGAAATTGCACTACCTCCGTTCTAAAGGGTTGCTAGGTAACGGTCATTATTTAACCACGAAGCAGTATTCTTGACCGCTAAGTCAGAGAAGTGAATAATAATAATAATCATAATGATAACAATAATAATATTATTGTTATACAATTAAATTAAAATCATAGCTAATTAATTCAACGATGTTGTTATAACAATTAGTGTACGTTTAACGTTAAAATCTTCTCAAAAGAGAAATACTCGGTGAAAAGATTTATTTATTTATTTTATTTATCGACGTTCGTCACGTTTACGAGTTAAAATGTCTACTCTCTCTCAGTTTTCACGACAATATTCGTGACGCAATGAATCGATATTTTTTCAAAACATTTTAAACCGAATGAAAAAAAAAAAAAAAAAAATGCATTTAACTAGATACACCGAAAAGACATAACTTGTCTCGGACACCTCCAGTTTAAGTGAACACTTTGCCACTTTGGAAGTACCACGCTCGGAGATAACTTTTTCGTAGACACGAAATGCCCGGCATCCTGTTTTAAAGCATCCAGCTCCGATAGCAAGTACACAGACCTCATAAACCAGCACATTACACGGTACACACTATACTATTTAACCAGGACGTTGTAATTCAATTAGTTTCGCCTCAAATATCAAAACCGCGCATTGAGTAAATCCGGTGAATTTTCATCAATTGCATTTTTTATTTTTTCAAACTAAAAGTATCCAAATATTTCGAAAATCGAAAACCTCGATTTACCACTCACTCGCCAGTACTCCGAGGGGTATATATTAAGGGGTTACGATTGCCTCGGGCAGCAATTTTTAAGAACTCACTCGGGACGGCCAGTTTTTTTACGTGTGCGATTTTTTACTCGTCTGTGGACAAGTAAAAAACCTAATTTAAAGCCTCGTTTACTACCGTCCAGCAAACGGTTGCCAAGACTTCGGTCTATCGAGAGCAAATGGTTTGACGGGGCATAACGTCCAAGTTAGACTGCTGAAACGCAGCAGCACTAGGTATACGTAATTTAATCATATAATAGAAACGCCTGATAAATATTCATATAAATGTTTTACTGGCGCACACTTCACACAGCAGAGTATTTTAAAGAGCGTCGAATAATTCTTCACTCTACTAGAAATAAAAAGGACGGTCGATGAGTTTTATCAGATCGATTTATTTTATTTTTTTGCGGTGGGACGGAGGAGGTGTTAAATTTAAAACTCGTCGAGGTTTGGAATATTCTCGACGACAATCATTCTACGTATATACACGACAATATTATATCAAATACATATATACTAATAAAGGGGATTATTTACACTCACAGAATTATGGTTTGAAAATAGATGACCCGTGGGGGCTGGGTTAGTTCTCTACTTAAATACGAGATGTTAAAAGATATTTTATTACGAGCGCGATGGTACAGGATACTGTTGTTGCAGTGTTGTGCAGGTGTACGCGCGCGCCGTTTCGTGTCCACCTACAATTATTAATTAAAACCGTCGGAAGTCATTCATTATATAAACAGTTAGGACGTATAGCATAGTACCTAGATAACAGACTAGGGCCAAGGAAAATTTCACAATTACGAATCATTACGGTAAAAATGTCTGAGAGACTATAATATACGCGACAAGACCTCTACGACAAAACCATTAGCAGCCGGTCACTTTATATATATATATATATGTACATTGTACACCCTCTATGAGGTCGTTAACATTTATTATTTTATTATTTCGTCGTCCCTTGTACGTATTAACGGACGGACGATCGCTTGGGATTTTTCGCGACATTTGTCACACGCGTCACCGGCCGTTACTAAATCATACTTAGTGGCGAAGTCTACACACACACACACACAGCATCTCACTAGATAATCAACATCAAACACAAATACATATTGCAGTAGAATTATTATTATTAATAACAATATTTAATAAGTAATACACTTATAACAACGAAAGCGCATGCGAGAGCGTGTATACGATGTCGAATATTATTTTAACTTTTCTTTATTTTCGTAGGGTTTGTTCGGCGATAGAATTATTAAATAGCAGGTTGACCGATTCATTTCGAATTCATTTGCAATAACTACGTATGTTGAAACGTTTAGAATAAAATTTAATATTTTTATGAACTCATTTATATCTTATGAGTTTTTATTATTGAATACAATGTGCATTGTACATTTTTAAAATCGAATATCTTATCGAATATTTGAACGTTGAAGTTTTCAACTAGGACGTCACATGGATACGCAAAATCGCAGCACCACTGGACGCTATTTCCAATATTTAAATGATCAATCAAAATGTGTTTCTGTAGTTTTAAAATATTGCGTTAATGCTTATTTGAAAGAGAAAAAAAAAAAAAGCCAAGAGGAAATCTCATAAATAAACAGAATCAGATAATATATAAACTTGAATATTAATAATTTCACTCGCTTATATCGAATATTTAGCTATAAATGGTATAACTGTAGTCTGTAATAGAAAAAGGAGCAATGCCAGCGGTCAGAACTAAAAGTTAAGAACAATTAAATTAATAATGTTTGAGAGACTCTTTTACAATATTTTATTGTATTAATATACCTATACTCGTGAAACGATAAATAATATATTCTTAAAAATAATACGTTTGTAAGGATTTGAATTATGTTGGAGTAAAATTTAATAAAAGAAAAAAAAAACAAACAAACAAACACTAATTATAATTATTCAAGTTCAAACTTAGTTTTGCAAAACGATTTATTTACTTATTAAGTGAACGGTGTAAAGCAAAAAAAAAAAAGAAGAAAAATGTATTTTACCAGAATGGTATAATTACTCGAATAAATAATTAGAAATACTGTTGTCGACGTTTTCGCGCTCGATCGTACAATTATAAATTATTATTTAAACCGTCGTCGATTGATAAAATTGAACACTCGAACATGCACTCGCGTTCAAATCTACGCGCGTTTGTTTGTTTATTTATTTTCATTAATAACATTGTCATACGTCTTGTACTCACGTTTTCGATTGTACAATACAACGTGATTGAACTTCCTTCGCCGATGTGGTACTCGGCGTTGCCCGATATCACGGCCGTCGGCACGATTACGAACAAGTTGAAATAATGCGTCATAATACCAGTGCCAGTACCCACCTGAAACGAAAGGGTCAAAATAAAAAACATCCATCTATTTGTTAACCCTTTCAGACCCGGATATATTTCTATGGAAAAACAAACATTTTGTTTCCCAAACGTTTTTTTTTTTTTTATATTCATGCACGATAATAAAACTGAAAAAAATGTTTTTTATTTTTTCCAACCAATATTGTTGGGATAATTACTCGTTGTCTAACAATGGGTTCAAGTGGTCGCGAAATAATAAATAAATATTACACATTCACGTATAAATGTACCGAGTATTACGTGATTATGACTTTATATTTCAACATAAAAACGTAATAATAAATACTTATACTCGTACGTATTATTATAAGTAATACTTTTTTTCAGAAACAGATGCGTTGATATATATATATATATTTTTATTTTATTTTTGTATTTGCGATTACTATTTCTTTGAAATTCCGTATTCATTTCAAAACAATAATTTATTTATTTTTCATCATGCTTTCGCAATAAATTTGATTGTTAATATTTAAAAAGACCGCTGAAAGTACTTTATTTATTAATAGAATATCTTTATTTTATATATTAAAAATTAACGTCGATCTATGCAGAATAAAACTAGTAATTATTTATTTGTCACGCGTTATAATGACGTGAGTTTGAATTAGAGTAAAATAAAAAAAAAATTTAGAGTTTTAACACACACACGCCGAATGGACCGAAAATCAGACCAGTGTCACATTGCACGGGTGGGTCCATAATAATAATATATCAAAGTGATTGAAAATCGAAAATTAATTAAAAATGTAAATTTATCGACACGGCTTCGAAAAAGATGGTTTAATTTTTCAATTAAAACGGGTTTTGAAGTGTGCGATTGAAGAAAATAAATGCACACACATATATTATATTTATTTATAAAAGGGTGCTTTTAAATAAATTGAAATGATACACTGATAGAGTATACTTGTAATTTACAAATGTCCCAGGTAGCCAGTATATTGATTAACCCTTTTTGAGGCTTTAAGACCTTTAAACCAGATATGTCATACATATTTTCATGATTAGGTACAATGCTATCCGGAATGAAATTATTTTGCAAATTAATATTGTTGGAAAAAAGTATGTGATATATTCGTTTAGCCGCAGTGTTCTGAGGGGTTTTTTTTTTTTTTTTTTAATGAGACTTTACTCGTTCCGCGGGTATATCGTTGTATATGTATATTGACGTGAGATTTTAGGAAATTGAATTTTCACAGAAAAGCGTCTTGCAAAACATTTTTGGATGAAAATTTAAATACGTTTTTATTAAAAATAACAATAATAAAACGCGGTCGTGTTGATATATTATGGGAAACATTGAAACTGTTTTAATAAGCAATGTCGAGATTTCAGAACGTACTTATCTATACTGTGAGTTACTCAACGTATTATGTCATAATTCTATCATTGAAATACGTATACGTTTATTTCAGATACAGAAAAGCGGGATCGAGGAAACAATGTCTGCCGCAAACTGTGGCGAATAGATTTTGGTATTTTACTGTTGGAATCGAGGGTAAAAGTTTTCGTGTGAATATAATACGTTATATTGTAGTAACCTTGTAGTCAATTAACCGAAAGACGAGAACAATTTTCCGCCAACTGGAAATTGAATTCTGATACGTATTATAATATAATATAATATATATTCTCGATGTACCTTTTAAACGATATAATAATTAACAAAACAACGTCGGCGGAATCACTTCAATTACTCGTTTAAATATCATTAATAATAAAATTATCATTTTGGCGTCATGACGGTTCGCGGTATGGGGAGACGCGCGACGAGTGTTGTCGAGTCACCGCGATCGGGCGCGAGTCGTGCATAATGGAGTTAACGAGTCTTACTACGATCGGTAGATATATTTTATCGTCGTACGTAATTTGGCCGGCAGTTGCGATTAATTCTTCAAACTATTCGACGGAAACCCCAGCGTTCGAGCGACGACGCGGACCGTCGTCGTCGCAGAAACGAAAAATCCGTCGTCTCCGCGTCTATGTTATATAATTCGTCTTAATTATAAATTCACTCGTCTTTGGTTCGTGATACGGTGTTTTAATTGAGACGGTTAACACAAGAGGATTATCGTGGCGCAGTATTATACCGCGAGAACTTAGTCGAGAAATCACGTTTCGCGGGACTTTTAATTTCCGTAAAAACACCGGTAATTCTTTTGATCACGTTTTGAACATTATCAGGGTGTAAGAAGTGAGCACGTGGCGTTCCGGACTAGAATTAATTTTACGTACCGGTGTTATAACAAAAGGCGACCGAAAAAAGTCGTAGGTACCAATGCACCACGGACAGATACAAGTCGTCGGCATGACTCGTCGCTTTATTATCATCGCGGTCTATAGGGTTTTTGTACTGTTGGTTGTTGTCGCGATATTCAGCGGCTGGATTTGCACGAAAATTATATTTTAAAACAGACCGCGCCGTCGCGTTGTTTACGACTCGTCGATACGCAGTTGCAGCGGGGATTTCGGAATTTTTTGAAGCAACCGTTTCAGGCCTAATATCGGTGGGTAGAGATGGGTATGATGTTATAAACGAAAATAGGGTTCTAAGTCTTACTGTCTCTATACAATATATTATATAGTTATGTGTATTATGAAAGTACTTAGTACTCGGTAAGTACAGGGCAATGGGCTTAACTTAAACCATTTTTTTTTTTTTTTTTTTTGAAACTTTGTTTCAAACATATTATAATAGTATGCTCCCGTCAACTCCAAACAATATAATCAGTGGAGACTTTTAGGGCTGGGGCAGTTAGGCGGTGTCTCACTTGTAGTTTCGGAGTAAATAGTTCTCGATAAGTATATTGTTTTCGGCTCATCGGCCACTCGAATTTTACGAAAATTTTGTTTTGATTCGACTGTTACAAGTGTATCGCTGTACAAGGCGATATAAAATCGAGGCAATAATAATCACAAAAACATAGTTCGTCATCTACGACGGTGAAATATATGCAGCCGTGTTCAAAGTTCAAACTAACGAACCTCGTTGTCAATGTCACTGCGCCGCTTACTACAAGGCAAGACACTTATATTATTTAGGGGTAGTTTTTAAAGTTCAAACAAACGAAAAACACCTGTAGTTTTTGTCACACAATCAACTATCAGGAAATACAATGGTAGACCTAGTCAATCTCGATAATTTCATTCTTGTTCGAACCGTCGACGTCGGACATAATTTGAAAGATTTTAATTAATTTTATACATCTAATACTTATAAGATATTTTTCTAAATAACAGTTTAAACACCCAAAAAAAATTAAAAATAGTCGTTTTTTAATTAAAAAAAATAATTTTCTTCTTAAATTGTCATCGAGAAGGATGTCATTCCGTCTCGTAATGATAATTATATTCTCAATTATTACGATTTACTTTAAAAACTGAAAAAGTTCACGCCGTTTCGGTCAAAGTGTAAAAATTATTACGTAAATTGAACGTTCTTCAAACTAATAATTAATTTTTTTAATGTTGTAACAAATTAATGTGTCAAAATGTTTTTTTATACTCATTTTAAAAGCAATTTTTTTAATGAAATGTACAATTTTAGTGGAATATTTCATTAAACATTTGAACACGATACGTGCATATTTGGATTTTAACAATTTGGAATATAAATTATGTGATACCGCCTATTAATTTTATAATATTATTGAATCAACGGTTATATCGAAGCGGATTTATTTCACACACGAGAAATTTTCCTTTAAAAGGATGAGAAAAAAAAATTATCTTTAATATAAAGAACGAATGAAAAATGTATTGGTTTAGTAAGGTTTTGTGACCATATGTGGAATAATTAATAATAAAAGTTTTAAAGAATCGAACGTTTCATGTTACAACAATACTACATAATGGATATGTGTGATGATTTACGTACGATCAATATATTTAAAACACTTTGCAGAAACGCGGTGAATGTTAATCTAGAGTTGAAAATCATAGACTTGATATTATATAAAAGCGTATTACGAAATAAAATGCCGTGAAATAGCGAATGTCGAAAAATACGTTCGGAAAAATGAATCGATGATTAATATCGTGTGGAAGATTTAGATTATTAAAAAAGAAAAAAAACCGAATAATTACAGATTCAAACATTTGAAAAGTTTACGGAACGTATTTAAATGAAAGAGCGTTTACAAAAAAAGTAAAAATATTCAACTCAAATAATCATAATAATTCGAAGTTTCCAGAAAATCCGTCCCCGTAAAAAGCACAAAATATCTTGCGCGTAAAAAAAAAAAAACAATAATAATAATAATAGAAAATCGGTTTTCGTACTTTCAAAAGTGTTTGTCGTCCCAATTTAATGGACCCATTAGACCGTTCTCGGCGGAGAGAACTTAAAACTAAATACTCTTTCTCGCCTTTTATTTTTGCGTTTCAAATGTAAAGAAAATTCTATATCGACGCGCCGGAGATATTTTTCAATTTTGTTCGTCGCATTGATGTAAAGACGGTGAATGATTTCGAAACACAATTATGAATAAATTGAAATCGGACGATTCGCGGCGATATTTCCAGAAGACGACGATATCATGTCCTTGGCTAATGACATTGTTACAAACATATCGTTAAAATTAAAATAATCCCCGGGCAGGCCGACTCGGGAATTCGCAATTTTCAAAACCGATCGAACCTATGAGGTGGTATACCCACAATAAGTATAAAAGCGCACATCGTGTTTCTCTTTATGTCCAATGTAGTAAAGTTATTGGATAATATATCGTTGTATTAGAACTCGGTATATCGTTTGCGTTTCATACGCGACCTGAATATTATTTTTGGCCGTGAAAAAAACAGTGGTAACAAAAGTCATTTTCGATTTAAACTGTTATCACATAATAATAATATGTAGTGGTATTTATTATTCGAGATATTCAATTCCGTCGGAAACAATCGATTCGATAAAGAGTTTTTTGTTTTCCACTCTTCGATTTCCGGTCGTCGATGTTAAAAAATGTTATTATTGCCGCGTATACATGTTTTAACAAATAGATCTTTTATGATTTTACTACAACAAAGTAATAAAAATAAGATGGTTTTACTACCTATATAACTACGATGTAGGAAAATTAACGATTTTTATTTTATTTTATATTTTTATATTTTTATTTATTCGCTGTATCGATGAGCCGCTGCCGCTTCGGTGCAACTCGTCCGTCGTCAAACTCCACGTTTACTACTCGTCGTACTGTAGAATTATTACTTTTATTCTCTTCTTCTGTGGGATATTTAATAAAACAGTCGCGTTATTTAAATATTCACACGACACAATGCGACTCGGTATTGTATTTTGAAATCGTATTTTAAACGAACGCAAAAATATTTTCAATGTCGTTTTAGTCCTACAATTAACTCACTTCGTACATGAGTATAAAACGTCTCAGCCACGATTCAATTGTCCAGTACACGTGGAGATATTAATTGCAAGATCGATTTCTTTCCGACTTCCGGTACACAAAGTCGGGCTGCTAATAGAAAAGCGATTCTAACACACGACGGATATAAGACTAGACTGTACGAACAACTGCAGAAAACATCGTGAGCGTGTATTCCAAACGAGCATAATTATCATCACTAGCCATTGATTATGTTTTATGTTTACAACCGAACGCTATGTACATAAATATATTCATATTTCCGCGGGTTGGCCCGCAGTTCGTTCGGAACATACTGCGCTTTGGACTCAAAAAAATGTATCATAATTTCCACACTTCGGGTTCTCTATCAGCAGGCAACTATGATTTAACCTCGGCCAGAAACGAACAGGCGACTGAGAGTCACATTTAACACGCGTTCATTATCATATTAATTGCGTCTACGTCGTATTGTACGTCGCGACACAGCCGAGTAACTAATTATATATGATTATATTTGATATATTTTCGTTAACGGCGTGTTTTTTTCTTCTTCAAATTATTTATTCGTTTTTAGTCCCGCAATAAAAATACAAATTATCATAGCGCTGCGCGGTCGATTAACCGTTGCGCGCATTACCATATTTATTAAAAACGATAATGTAAAACACATTCGATTACGTTTCGATGCATGCGCATTTGGTATAGGAGCATAATATTATAGTAAGGAATAATAATTAAGTGCAAGGGATCATATTATTGTTACCGCGTTGAAACAGCTATCGGCGCGGCCAGTGGATGGAACGACTTTGTTGGAAACTTGTCATTTCCCCGTACAGCATCCGAATAATAAATCAATGCAGCTGTGTGCGTAAATCATTTCGTTGGTGAAACACAGTTAAAGTCCGAGAGTTGAAAGAGTACAATTTAATGAACATGTCATAAAAACAAGCTGTATAATAACCCCATTGTTAAACTTTTGACTTAACTAGAAAAAGAAAAATTATTTGCAAATAATAACCGGAAAAAAAAAATTTGTCTCTGTTGTAATAATAATGCGATTCTCAGATAACGAAATATTTTACTATGACGCGAAGTAAATAATAATACCGTGAAACCCCGCTCCATATTGTACGCCGAAAACGATTTTAATGTGTTCGCTGTTTTAAAGAGGCGGGACATCAAGAGAAGATTACTACATTTTCACTAAATAAAACAGTTCCATATTTACATAAATATAAATCTCAATAATTAAACATTTAGTTTCTACTTTTATGTATTATATTGGAAGATTTTTAGGTAAATAAATGTGAAGATCATTTCATAAAAATCGCTAAGCATAAGTCTCATTGTTTCTAACCATATGCATGCCTACTTGCTATCTCTTTCGATAAAAAATGTTGTCTTTTTGGTGCTATGAGGGGCCGGGGGGTAAATTTTATAACTTTCTCCGAAGTTTTTCTAATTTTTTAGGCAAATTTAAAAGATTTAAAAGACCAGTTCACCAGTAGAACCACCATTTACATTAATCTCGCGAAAGTCTCGAATCTCGACCATTTTATCTTGCCTAAGCTATTTCACTACCAATGTATTTATTCTTCTTAACTCTCGCTCCATTCCTATCATTCATTTTATTAATAATAATTAACGCTCAGACGATATTTTTAAATTAAAATAATCTCGTTAATATGAATCCATGCCTGTAAATATATAATATGTATTTAATTGTCATATTTTATCCGCTTTACTGTCGCCGAAAAAAGCAAAAAAAAAAATAAAAAGCATCAAAGTCAGACTTTGTTGTTGTGTTATATGAGATTATTAAACATAGGTACACACGCTGGTAGCTCTTTAAATTTGACCTTTGGTGTAAACTTTTACCAAAAATGTAAATAGGAGGCAGTATCCTTAAAATGCTCTCTTTTAAACTCAGATCCATCGGGTCGAAAAGGTCAAAAATCGAGTTATTTATTTTTCTACTCTCCATAGTGTAGGAAGCCAAGACTGTTATTGTTTTCGACCTGTACCCGAAGCACACTTTTGCATCATATTTTCTATATTAGTAGAGGGAAATGTTTTTTCACTAGGTAAAATATGTAACGTCAAATAAATGGTAAAAACTTTTATCTGTTACTAACGTTCGTTAGTTCCTAAAATTTATTTTATGTTAATGTGTGTTTATTTATTTTTGTTGAGTACACAATAATGAACTAAATTGTATATAAGTATAGTTGGCGTGTGGCGAAGGAAATTCCTATAGTCAGTAAACTTCCTACCCGCGCCAGGAGTACTACCTACCGACGAACCTAACGATTCAACGTCACTTTTCACGACTCACTGAATCTTGCCGGTCATCCGAAAAAAAGATTTTATTCGGTTTCGCATGCTTCAATAAATTTTATTTAATAACTTTTTTATTAAAGTCTCATAGACCAATACGCAATACGTTAGTGATTATAGAATTTCGAAACAGAAGTGCGAAAAATAATTTTCAGGACAAAAAAACGGTCTCTGCCACTATAGTACGTTTTCTGACTGATATACGAAATATTTACCTTTAAACGTAGTGTTCCACCAAAGGTTTACTGTTTTCAAATGGCGAGAGTTATGATGCACCCGTTTAACTCGCCTCATTAAATATCCTATTAAATTGTAGTGGATATCCTGTACATCATAACCGGTATGCATACTTATTATACAAGACAATTCAGTTTCTATTCATTAATTTAGTGAGTGACGGTGGGGTTATTCACAGTTATCACAGTAACGGAACACCGAGCGAGCCGAATTTCGCTTCGAACGCAACGGTTCATAATTATTATTGTTTCAAATTTAAACAAATAATAAATATTACAAAAATCAATACCATCGGATTTTATCGGACGGACTTGGCTATAATAATGTCCAGTGGCGGTGCCAGGATTTTTTTTTTTCTGGTTGATCATAAACGGGAAGTATTTTTATCTATTTTTCGACGGTTATTATAACATTATCATTTTATTATTGTCAATTTGTTTCGTATATTTTGTTTTCTTACGAATAAAGACCCACGAACAATTATTATAAACTACATTAGAAATATATTGGCTTAGAAAATTTGCAGGAACGCAAACATCCTATACGTTCGGCATTTAAATACCTAGTCAGTGTCATTATTATTGCACGATAAAATGCATTTGTATTCGGACACGTAATTTAATAACTATTGAAACGTCATAATATCGAAAGTACATACCGAAATACTGTTATGAATTAGAATTACAAATATAAACATTCGACGGTATTGACTATTGAGTTCAAAGATGCAATATTGTTAAAACGGGTAATTTGTACAAACTATTGAGTGAATTGCATTTTGGAATTATGTAATTTCTCATGCTGGTAGTATAAACAAATAGGTCTAATAATACGAAGTTGCATTTTATGATTACATTACATTTTAGCGATGACAAATAATAACGATCATATAATTTATACTATACGCAATCGATAAATAATATTATTTTGTGGGATTTTCCATTTGAAATTTTCGATTTATACAATAATTACATAAATTGCGTAATTGAATCGGTACGATAAATTGAGCGAAACGACATTTGCGGCGGAGTCCCCCCATCACTTGCCCAGTCAGGCCAAAGTTTAGCGCTGTTTCTGCTAATGTCTGTATTTAGTTATTCGCGTCGTTGTTAACTAAACTTGAATTTAACGTATTAGGTTTCATGCGTACAATATTGTTAATAAATTATCAATGATCAGAGCACAATCAAATTGATAGTATACACACAAATAGATACGCGTACGTGTATGTTTGCGGTCATCGATCAAACGTATTTGTTATGTTTAGCCTAGGTTAGGTGTTTTAGACTTTTAAACATTAAATGAAAAAAAAAAATATATATTTATATGTCACATCATATTATTGGACTGGTTTAAATTGAACAGAGTTTCAAAGCCGAGTAATAATATGACTTTTGATTAGAAATCACAACGACTTTCAACGGTTTCGATCTAACGTTAAAAGCTCTTCGTTGTCAACACTGTGCGCATTGTAATTTCTTATCCCAATACTTGTCGAAAGAATTATAAAACAATGATTCCACGATCAAACTCGAATAATCTGGCATCCATGAACTTTTCGTGGAAAAATTAACAGCTCTTTGGTAAAATGTAATGACAAGAATTTTTATCCCGGCGGCGTTACGTTTACTTTGTCGCAACAACAATGTTGCACTTTCGACTTAACCGGCGTCACGTTAAATAAATATTTATCGAACGGAAAATGTGAATTTTCATGGTGAAAAAAAATAAAAATATTCTCGGAATTTTTCAAATGACATGACGGGTCGAGTTACGGGAAATCACACAACTATTTGCCAGCACAGACTGTATACATGCTATTGAACGTATATCGCGATGTTGTGGGTCTGCAACAAAAAGGTACTCTTTTCATCGGCTAGTTATGTTTTCTGCGTAAGATGTTGTCCGCTGAAAGCACAATTCTATTTATAAACAGTGCGTGACTTTGATGTTCCGGTCATATGCCAATGTCGAAAAAAAATATCAAATAGTTTTATATTACAAAATTTAAAAACCTCAACAACATTGTAATAACTTTGAAGTACTATTATAACCTGTGTTATTTATTTATTGTTTTTCTTTGTTCAAATATTTGGTACCTACTGTTTTTTATATTAATGTTTTTTTTTTCATTTAAAAAATATTATTATTCAATGTAAATACAAATTATTTCAAAGTTAAAAAAAAACATTAAAAATCAGGTAGTATTTGAAATAAAATGTTTTGTTAAAAATTTTTGTTCTATATATGAATAAATATTTTAAAATAAAAAGAGAAATTGTATTTTTAAATAGTGCAGTAATATTTTGTAAAATAATTTAAGTAAAGCAGAGGCAATGTATTTTTCATTAGAATAAGTGATAATTATTATATGAGTCACTTTTATATAAATGATTTCAAACAAATTGGAATTATGTTAGTTATTATATTTTTACCTTTTACATAAAATACATAGATTATTATTACCAGCATTCACAAGAAACGTTTAAAATTAGAAGCAACGCCGATTTAGTTTTGTAAGTTTGAATGACATAGTTCATTTGAGCGAAAATTCAACTATCATTCCAGTAACCTTTTAGGATATTAATTACCAAAGTAACGTCAAAGTTGAGCCACCTCAATTTAAACAATTTACATCGAAATGCAAACATACATATTTGTAGTTTTGGCCAGAAATGGAAATTTCTATAACACATTTAGTACGAGAAAGAAAAAAAACAACAACAATATAACGATTAGAGATATTTGGATATATATAATAACATTTTGTATTTAAAAATCAACTGCGATGTAAAATTTAATCGAAAACAGCGTGCAATATGTACCCACTTCATTAACACTATAAGTGGGTTCCTACTCAATAATGTTTTCTACGACTGCATAATACTGCGGATAACGTTTGAGATTTTATATTTTATATCATCAATTTCTTTTGACGTTACGATCATCAGGTACGCCAATAGTAAGAGATTCACATAAAACTTAATTTTATTTCAACGATTACAATCATTTACTAGTTTTAAATTATAATATTCGAGTTGCGATTGATCAATAGCCATTTTATGCGAGTTTGAAAAGAATATAAAAATACTTTTCCCGGTTAATTCTACGACCCATCAAAGCGATTGCAAATGTTTTCATTTCATGTTCAATTTTATTTGTCAACAAAAATAGTTGCATGTGAGTGGAGAGAAATTGTTCTTCGTACACACTGTCAATCAAACAGGACTGTATGAATACATTTGTAAAATCTCGTGCTGAGAATGATAAACTTATACTACGCATACAATATAAAATATAATATACCATTTCTCATTGCATCAGGATGATAAAACGAAAACAAACCGTTAAAACATAAATAAAATGAAACATTTAAATATATATTTATTTACTGATTTATTTAATTTGGTATGTAAAAAAAAAAAAGTACTCGTCGCCACGTCGAAATAAAAGATCGATACCGTTTTAATAAATAATATGAAGTGACGTAAATATTATAACTATAAAAATTCTAGAATAATACTAATTTAATGGGCCTGGTTTGCATTTCTTAAGAAAAACATTTTTTATTTTTTTTTTAAACTGACTTTGGTGATTTTTTTTTTATTAATTTCATGGTGCTCTTTATGGAATTATTTTCAACGATATCTGTCAATTTATCATCATTAATATTCGCAAACCAATGTTGCTGGCTGCGCTGTTGTGAATCGTTCGAAAATTATTCGAATTTGATAAGCCTTTTATGTTTCTAAACGGTTTGAATGGACAAAATATTATATTTATACATATACTCGTATATATACACGTCGGCGTTAAATCTCTGCTTTTTCGTTAATTGCCAAGAATACTTCCACTCGAAAAGCTATTGCAGCCGTTCCGCCGCGCGTTACATCAAATGCGGCGGAGAACATTTCACCCAAGATTGCGCCAAATCTGCCATCAAAATTCGCTCTACTATCATATAGCTTCCTATAAAGGTCGTCTCGTTTATAACGAAATCGTTATCACGTCGACAGGGAAACGCAGAAGAAAGAAAGGAAATATTCGACACTTGCTCATCGCCAGAAACTATAGTGCAATTTCGATTTAACAGTTCTACGACCAGACCTTTCGAATG
This sequence comes from Drepanosiphum platanoidis, assembly GCA_948098885.1. Lineage (NCBI taxonomy): Eukaryota > Metazoa > Arthropoda > Insecta > Hemiptera > Aphididae > Drepanosiphum > Drepanosiphum platanoidis. The sequence continues at coordinate 26,568,966 of OX402528.1, forward strand.
CAAATATCGTAGACAATCTTCCGGCAATCGCAAAGTCAATCACTGTGAATTCCTTGAATAATTTAAAAACTGATAATTCAAAACTCAATTACCGATAATTATTGAACGTTTTCGTCTCAAACACAAATGTTTTTCTCGGTAAACAATTAAATTCCTATGTATCAAAATATGTACCACATAATATGTATCAACTATTTTTTTTTCATTGTCCGTGGTATAAAATCCCATAACATTATAAGTCTACCAAATCATAGTTATCACGTTGCTAACTATAGTCGTCGATTTTGACTTGGTGCGATTTGACTTTAAACGTTCCTAAGTGTGAACAACGTTTAATAACTTCCCGACGTGTTGTGACGTAAACCCCATGACGTTATGAATTGCTCTCGTCGTCAAACATGAAAGTCGTATTCTGCGGGCGTTCAGTGTAAAATATTATATTATCATATCATTTACAACATAATAATTGTTCAATATGCTTTGATGGACAAAATATTCCTAACCGCCGCCGCCGTGTACAGTTTCGTAATGTTCTGGTGGAGAAAAATGATTGCGAATTACAGCGGCCGGTGAAAATACATAGGTAATTAATTATTTTGCATTTTGTAAACTGTTATTAAGTAACTTTTTCAATTAAAATCTAACCTTATAAATTAAAAACGAGCTTATAATGCGTACGTAAGATGTCTCGGCGAGTCCGGCGGAGTAAAGATGAAAAAAATAAAATAACTGTGAGCCGTCGAATGACATAACGTCGTGGGTTAATAATTTTCTGTAATGGAAACTATTCGAAATCGCGATAGCCATAACGTAAGTTTACGTCAAAACGAGTGTGTTGTAACACGTGTTTAAGATTGCCCGGCATTGAAATAGCTCTCGGAGTTGCAGTGCACAACTTATTATTATTTTTACCGCATAATAATGGGCAAACGTCTACGCATAATATGATACTTGTGCATTGATTTCGATGACTGCGCTAGATTTGAAATTGTTCGCTTTTTCCCCGTGTGAACGCATTGTTTTTGCGTCGACGTATAAATGCCTCGTTATTTAAATACTCCTAAAACAACGATCAAATGCACGCGGTAACGTTATAATTATCATTACTACAGTGTGTGTGTGTGTGTGTGTGTGGATTTAGAGGAAAATCGCACTAATGGTTATCGTCGGAGCCCGTTTTATTAGAAATCTTCCGAAACAAATGTGTGGAATCCCGACCGACCCTAAACATGTGCATTGTGCAATTGCTTTATACGCGCGTAAACGTCAAACAAAGATTTGGAAATTGTAATTGCAACTCAATACTCTCGAGCCATTGTAAACATTTTATAAACCGACCGGATGTTGAATAAAATACGATGATCGTACCTTATGTATATTTCAACGTGTTTTCAGAGCACACGATGCGTTGTATAATATCTATTTATATCCGATTACCATACGATTAAATAACGTAGACGTATATTTTTAATGATATGTATGTTTGTTTGATATTATTATTTTTTTTTATTTTCCCGGCTCTTGTATACATGTAGTTTCCGCGAATACCATATTAGTTTTCGAGTTCACCTCTAAATGACATATTTGTCTGCGGGCGCCTGCAATAATAATAGTTGTACACCCGTTAGAAAAGAAACCGGCAAGACGCGCGTTTTGGTCACTTGTTCCGCGTGGGGTACACGACATCGAAACTAGTCGAATTATTTGTCAAAACGAGGAAAACGCGATGAATCGTCGAATTTGAACAATTTTCCCAACTACTATCAGCGTTGGTATCTAGTCCATTATTTCTTTCTAAATATAATTATTGAAATCTCGTTGCTAACTTATGCTAGTTGTATAATTTTAGTGGGTGCTCGCTCGATAACGTTTCAGATTTAATTTCACATTTTATCGCTCGGTATTTGATTAATTTAAAAAGTGACTATTCATTTCGATTTCGTATGGTCATAAATAATTATACGTGAAACTAATTATAAGAAATGTTATGATGCGCGTGACATATTGAGATAATATTGTCGGCAGTAATACGACGAGAAATACGAGCGTGTAGGTAAATTATAGCAATAACTGTGGTAGGCTGGTAGTTTTACTCGACGACGAGAAAAAGCCCGACTGAAAGATCGTAATTAAAAGTAACCAATGCCGATCGATAATAATTACACACGCGCGCGCCGTAAACGAGACAAAGCGAATTAAAACATTCATGACGTCTGACTATGCTCGTGACGGAACCGTTCTATTTCATCCCAACGCGACGGTAAAACGGTTTTAGCGTCTGGCGACAGACATTCGCATGGTCGGCCGGCAATGGGTTCGGAATAAATAATAAAAATTGAATACTAATTAAAATCGATACCGCCGAAGCCGCGCGCGCGTACGTACGTGATATTAGATTATCGGGTGTTACGAGGGAAAAAAAAAAATTCCACGTTATTAGCGTGCCCGAGTCACAGAGAATAAAGTATATTATTTAATCTCCGATTCGCAATATTCTACGCAATCCGCGAAACGATAAATATTCACGTCGTCTGTAACAGCGTCACGTCACACGCGCGTTCGTTTCATTTGTGTCGATCGGCCCGTCGAGATTGAAAAGTATTGAAAATACTCGACGTCGATATTCCGTCGGCCGACGCGATTTTTCAAATTCAGGCGCACGACGAACCACCAAGGCGTCAAACGTTTATCGTAAACCACGTGATTTCAAACATTTTCCAAAATATGCCGTTTAAATTATATGTCACGCGATGTCTGACATCGACCGGAATGAGAATAAATTTGAATCGTCAAACGCATTGTGCCGCGGCGTTGAACGCTGTTCAATTTGAACTACTGGATGTACATACATTTTCATATCGAAACGTGCGCGCTCTGGGCGAAACCATCTGGGCCGTTCCTTTGTGATACTTTAAATTGACTAGGAATTTTGCAGAAGTGAAACAAAAACGATGGACCTACACTACAGAACCGATTTCCCGCCTCGCCTTCGAGTGTGCCGAATGCTTTGAATATTTTGCGTGATCAATCGTGTAAGAAGATAAACAAAGAATCCACTATCAGTATATTATGCTTAAATTCTTTGGATTTGTGCACTAGCGATTTATTTAATTAATGCCATACTCGGTACGTTCTGAAGAAATGCCAATGCCTATTGACGGTTCAATTGGTAATCAAATCAGAATTCTTATTATGTGTATTACAAGAATTAATTTTAAACGGCTTATTGAACACTACGAAATAAGTTAATTAAAATAATCAGTGATATGTGAAAATAACGTCTAGAGTGATCTAAATTTCTGACGCTATTTAACAATTTTCTTCCAATATTCATAATCTGTACTACATTTTAAATATATCACCTACCCCTTGTGTGGGCCGTTAGAAATTACAAATTTTTAAACAATGATTTAACGAAATACAAATCTGAATAATGTTAACTTTATGTTGGTCGTATCACATGTGAACAATTAATTTCCGTGAAAAACAAAAATTCTACAAAAAAAACTTCTCGAACTCGGTAAACATAAATCGGTCGCTCCGACAACATTTTTATAAGCAATACAATTTGCGTTACTTACGTTTATGTTATTTTAAACTAAATAATATAGTATTTACCTCTTGTTGGGTTAATTACAAATACTTTTATAGTCGGTTTAATTACTCATTCGATACAATTGTAATGCAGACGATAAAGTTATAAGCTATGGAATTATGAATAATAACGTTTTGAATAATAACACTCAAGTTTCAGAATAGTTAACTGTATACGTTCTATGTGTATATCTATATGTATGGAAAATTGTATTAAGACTTTTAATACGCGACGTTAAAAATGTACAGTACTTGGTGTTTATCATAAATTTATTTATATATATATATTAGGTAATTTATTTAGTATATTTGACACTTACCTACATTACAAGTATAGTAGAAATGAAAAGGATAAAGACTATTCATACATAATGTATACATTTTATCATTTTAATGTTTTATAAGTGACTAAATTACGAATTATATTGTTCTGTATACCGAATGGATTTACAAGTTGGAAAACGAATATGGTTTACTATTATTGTATAATAAGTATTTTGCATGACGTTTGTGGATAATATAAGAAGTCATTTCTTTTTTCTTTTTTTTTTTTACAAATAAATACTTTTCATTTACATTAAAAAACTAAACGAACGGAATTCGATTACATTTTTCAAACTCTTAAACTATAGAAAGTTACTCAGAAGGGATATTTAGCAATGAATATAATGAAAAAAAAAATTCACTTACAGTTGAATATTGGATGTCAATAGCAGGATAAAATTCTATGTTATTCAAAGTTTTTTTTTTTTTCTGCAGTTTTTCATTAAATTGCAGAAACTTCTTATTAGGCCGGTGAAAGTACGTAATTTATTTACTCAACCTTAACCGTATAATAATATACATCTATACAGAAGGAGTTCATTTCGGTAAATACTTCATATTTCTTTAATCAATACTAAAATTGCTACTTTTAAATATGGAGCCCTCGTGGCACTAAAATGTATACATACTTGAGCGAGTATCAATAAGGTGATAACTTTGCACCAGCTGTAACGGTTGTAAACCATTGTTGAAATTATTGATACAAGCTTGCCAGTAAGCTTCATATTTTACACGTACGAATTTGATTCGAGAAAACTAATTGTTACCAGAGTGAGTTTGTTTGTGTTTGAGTAACATGTCGCGTTTTGCAACAGTATAATATGGAAACCTTGGAGGTGTTATTTTTATTTCATAAAAATCATTCATTGTGATTAACGACCGAGGCTAATGTTTGTGATGGCGTTCTGGAAAATCATTTTTGTCAGCATGACTAATTTTAGTTCGAGTAAAGGGAGAGAATTCATTGATAAGCCCGACGAAGGAAACAAATAAAATCGCTAATGGAAACGGAGCTCCATTTTATTATAAATCTAGTTCAACATGATTGTTTATTGAAATACATTGTACATTGTTTACAATGCACGTTGTATACGTCATATTAAAATATCATCTATTACTTCTAATTTCAATACCACAATGACTATAATAATATATTCTGGTTGCATGCTCAAGTATCCTGTCTTGTTTGTTTTTGATTAGAGCATAAAAATAACCAGTTATTATTAGAGCGAGTTTTTATTCGTAATTCTAAAATAGAAATACAGGAAGCTTTTTTTCCTATCAAAATATATTATGATGTATGCTTTATAGTTATATTATATTGCACGAGAAGAAAGATTTCAATGCTATTATTATTATTATTTTTTTTTTTTCGTCCATTCGACGTGCACAGAATTTCTGTAGTCATATAAATCAGGTTGTATTGTGGAATGTAGATTGAGCGTGATAGTTTGGTTTAACCGAAGCCTTACCGTATTCATTAATTTTATTCCCAAAATTGAACGTAATTTTAAATGCCTAAAGGCAGTACGTATTCATAAATCCGAATGACATTTTAACACGATAAACTGGTATCAATACAGTGGTAAATGTTTGAATTGACAATATTTTCTTCGATCAAATTCAAATAACATGATAAATATTTTACTGTATAATATAGTATTAAAAGTATATATTATTCATTTTGTTATTACTTATCTACAGTCGAAACAGATTAAAATTTGTCCGGTAACAAAAATACAAAACAATAAGCCATCGAGAAAAGGTTTTATCGAGCGATTTGATTTGGGAATATCTAAGTTAACTCAGATGGAAAATCATTCGACCTATGCAGGGATCGTTGTATAGGTTTTTTTGAAATTTATTGATTTCGAGGTATAGAGAGAAAGTGTAAAGCCTAAAATTGAAATTAAATCACAAAGGAAAAATATTTTGGATTTAAAAAAGAAAGTTTTCGATTTGAAACATATTGACTGAATTACATATCGAAATCAAAATATTATATTCTAGAAGATGAACTTTTCCACGTACTTGATCATCGAAATTGCTCCAAAAACATAATTTTATTTAATGTCTCCAACAGCTCTGTTTCCGAAAATGCTTCATCTATAATGACAAGTTGTATCTCAAAAACGTAATTCAAAATTTACATAAGTCGATGGGGCTTTAATTAAATGCTTTCGCATTTTCAAAGTACCACTGTGAAAGTGGCCATTAAAAGTTCAATTTTATTCTTAAAACCGACGACTTCTCAGTTTTTCAAAAGCCAAACTTAATTTATGTAATCAGTTGGTATACTCGTATTTCAATATTCAAATCTACCCGGACCATTGCTCGAGAAAAAAATAAATATATTTTGGCGCGAGTAAAGGAAAAATGTCGGAGATAAAGATTTGACAGTAAAATATATCAATATTCAATAGAACTTCTATCATTTCAAAAAACCTATTGACGAAATCACTTTTAAATCGTTAAGACTTATATAAGTATTAGAATGAATTCTAACAAAATCGTGAAGACTTTGTCCTCATTCGAAGTACTGTAATGTTATATTTTTTATAATTTTAATTAAATTATCAGTGTTGCGAGAAATCAAGCTAAAACCAACATTTTCAGAACGAAGACTTTAATTAATCGTTTGAAAACATTTTTTTTCATTTTTTTTTTTTTTTTTGAATCAATGTATTTCAAATGTGGAAAAATAATGTACATGCCTTGGGTAAAACTTGGAAAAGTCTAAAAAGCACACTACATATAATTTACTAATACTACCTAGAATATTGGCGTGTTTCACTTTTAATAAATTCAGCATTCATGTATTTCAGTTATAATGATGTCATCATTAATGTTGTACGTACACTAACAATGGGGTTTACCAAGCTTTTACTCTCCGTTATAATATATTATTATGTGTGCAGTAGTCAAAGTGTACGTTCGGTCGGTTGTGGCCGTCACATCACATCATGTTAGCAATTATTTAAGTTAGCCATTTTGTTAATGGAGTCCGTAATAATAAATTTAATAAGTACATTTTTTTTTTTTCAAAAATATTCACATTTTTTCTGCCTATTGTTGTTTAGTTTATATTATAATGACTCGTTCATTTTTTGTTAAAAAATATTAATGCTATAACGAGTCAAACTTATTTGAGATTATTTTGCTTGTGAAATGTATGGATGGATTGGTGGATAATTAAAATACGTAATAATGACGAAAAAAAACGCTTTTAAATAAGTCGGAAAAATATGACTTTTTTGACTCGAGTCATTAGACGGTAGGTGATGTTTAAAATCGTTTTAAAATTTAAAACGAGGACATACAAGTACATTTAGAAAGCAGATTAGTTATTAACTTATGATTTAATGAGTATTTGGTGATGGGTCATGAACGAATTCCAAGAGATACATTTAACTCGTTTAAAATGTATTCGTTCGTAATACAAGACAACAGTGTGCGTAAACAAGTCAGTAAAGAAATTTGAATATTTCCGTATATCAAGACGCCGATAAAAAACCAAAAAAAAAAACAAAAAAAATAAACAAAAAAAAATATATACCATTACTTATATATTGTCATATCATACATGAACGATGAGGATCTTAATATTCAGTAATATGCTGTTCGTGTTAACAATATATTACGTGAACGTACAATGGAAAACTTCGTTTCGTTTCGGCTTTGAGTGGCTGCGGCAGAGGGCAAGTTTTCGTATTCACGAAAATATATACGCATTTTTTATAATAAATAACACCCATAAACCAGAGAAGGATTACTCGGAATTTATAGCTATTTGAAAACAAGAAATAGCGAAACACTACTAAAATACCTAGTATGGTTAATGGTTATATTATAAATTCCGAAATAATTCGATAACGACTTATGCCACTGTGGAACGTACATCCCCACACCATTGGAGAATTCGTTTACGATTAAGCACTTTATCTTGCGCGTTCAAACAAAAATTAATCTTGTGCCCGGCTCTCCTCCGGTAGACTGTGTTATTTTTCGCACACGTTACAACTGAATTCATATTATTTTCTCTGAACAAATCGATATCCTGCCGTCTCACGTGGAACCGGCGATGCTGGTAAAAACATTTTTTTTACTTGCGAGGAGCAAAACGGTTACCAATACACAAGTCCGTAAAATTCCATAGTGACGTCGCGCGACGAGTCTGTGCGTACCTATATTGATTATAATAATATTAAAATCACATTGTTATTGTAGTTTTGCGTTTGAACCGAGTTGATGAAATAGCGTGAGTTATGCGATGTTTAAACGACGATAATTTTACAAACAGCCGATTCTATAGTGTCACGGCGTCGAATAGCACAAAGGTCGATAAAAATAAACGAATATACGGTAAATGTGCTTCGCGCAAGGTGAATAATGATAAAAAATACTTTTCGCGTGTGGCGAATGGTTAAATGGTAATTATTGATATATCCGAACCGGGTGGTCGCGAATCGGAGACGACCGTAGACTGTTGAACGAGGGGGGTGGAAAATGATAAATTTTGATATAAATAACGATAAAAAATCACGACGATACACCTCGAGTGGACGTTTTCGAGATAAAAACGTCGTGGATCGATTACGAACGAACGTCACGACGATTTTGGAATTTTTAAGTTGTATATATTATTACAGGGATGAAAAGGCGATTTTTAGTATTTTTCGACATCAATCTAAAACCGGAAGAATAATATTTCAGAACGCTCCGCTCTATAAATTAATATACCTCTCTATATATTATAATACGAATTAAGACATTAATTTTTTTTTCTCTTTTTAATAAAATTTTATTATACATACATAGACATTATAAAAATGTCCTTTTATTTAATAGCCTTATAAATAAAATATGACTCGAAATAGCACTAGAAAAATTATAAATGATGAAATTAAACACACGAAAGTTTTGATACGAAATATTGTCCCGTTCATTAAAATATTATTGAGAAAATCATTTTTAATTTTCTTAATATATTTAAAATATGCAAATAAATACGTAGTATAATAATCGCGAAATATAATTAGTATACGAAAAGTAAGAGTCGATTTTCATTTAATTATCGCGAGAAAAGAAATACCAGTAACATACTATTTAAACTCTATAAAATAATAATATCAATTAGTTTATTAATGTATTTTAATGAACAAACTAATATATAAAACACAAGAATTCAATTCTTGAATCAAGCGCGAACGTGTTTGTTTTTAATTTATGATCAAATAGGTAACCTGGATAGGAATAAAAAAATGTTCGTTTCATTATTATAACTCTGTATAGAAATTGGGGTACAGTAATTGTAAAACGTTTTGTGGACAGTGGAATTCGTGTGGGTAAGTGCGATTAAAAAAAAATTGTCATCTATATTTTTTCACAGCTCAACAAAGTCGGTTGTTTTTCCAAACTTAACCGATCGAATGGAAAATAATCTAAGCCGCGATTCAATATCTACCATTAAGTTTTGTACTTGATACACCAATACTCATGTGAGAAATCAATGTTTCGATTCCATTACATCGTTTTATGGGTATATTTATATTTGGGTTTTCGATATTTTACGCAGTTCAATTTTCCAGTAACACGGACATTAAAAATGTGCAAGATTGTAATTTGCGTGTGCCAACTGTAATAATATGTTGATTAAGTGTAGTATATTATTAGAACGCGTTAAATGTGATAAAATATTTGCAAACGGTTACGCGAAAACCCCGTAACATTGTGTTTTTTTTAACACTTCGTACGTAAAATCGATTTTTTTTTTTATTTCATAACACACTTCACGCGGTGTAAATTTTACGTGTTCAAATTAAATTTGGATTCTGAAAGAAGCGAGGAATGTACTGACACAATAAGACGTGTATTTTTTTTATTTAATTCGGATTTTTTTTTTTATTCGTGTATCTGTCATGACGTGTTTTATTTAAAAAAATGATTCTAACTTTGTGAACAATTACTCTAAATAGCAAATCTTATCTTTTCATTCATACATGTTGAATATATTTATATATTTCTTGTGAACTCGTGGAAACGAATAGGTTCAATAGTCTATTTAGTACTTTTTTTCACTGGTATTACGTATGTTACGTGTGTAGATGAGAATAAATTTAAAAAAAGAAGCGATTATTGACACGATCGTGAAATACTGGCATACTTCTAAAACACTCGTGGGACATTACAATATTCATATCGGTGTATAAGACATTTCATGAACTTTAACTGACGGAAATATTATACTTATGAATTTTTACAACAAAACCTATATGATATGCAAATAGACATTGCACTTCGAATATTACAAAATGCACTGGGCGTTCAATATGTTTGGCCAAAGTCAAATTTAACGGGGAAAAAAAAAAACACTTAAAAATGCAACGTAATAGATTGGTTGTCGAATTTAGACAACGTGTATTTACCGGAAGATAATGATATCTATTGTGTTTATTCGGACGAAGGTTTTGTCGTCAAATTAATAGATCGGGGAGGGGGGGGACTTGAACAATTGACATGATATTTTACGCGAAACTTAAAACTCGGTTAATCTCACTGGGATCAAAAAACGTACATTTTGGTTAAAACTTGCTCTTGTGTTCGGAATCGATCCGAAATATTATTATGTTCGCCCACGTTTGGATTGCCACGAGACGTGTTTGAAGGCGGATATATATGCTTTTAATGGACTCCCGTTAGATTATAGTATGATTTATGGTAAAAGACGTCAGCAACACCTTTGATCATCATCAAAGCGAAGTCCTCGTAAAACGCGCCGTTAATGAAAGTATACGGTTGACCTGGGTGGAGGTGAACGACCATATTCGAATCATCGAATAGATATGTTAATGAAAAACTCGGCGAGCCGCTGCAGCATCCAACGGCTGTAATAATTTATTATTTAAAAATGTATTCGAATAATTAGACGTGCGCCGCCGAGTGACGCGAAAATATCGTTATTATTGTGTTATTTTTTTTTTTCAAATGATTATCGCGCGGCGCCCGCCCTCGACGTGAAGGGAATCGTGATCTGAAAAATATTCAAACGAACGATTCGCAAAGATCAATTTACCGAGAATCGTCAAAAATATAAAGTTTTCTTACGTGTTGAAACTGTTAAAAGCAGTGTACGGTAGCCGTAAAAATGACGTAATATAGCCCCCCACATATAGTCATGCTATACGCTGTATAAAATTATAAATTTATAAATTCAGCCGTTATATGACGATGATGTCCTGAAATAAATTACAAAAATACATGGCGTGGCGTGTACTTTATGTAAGCGACGATAAAAACTTTGATACCTCGAATCAAAAGACGAACGAAGAAATATTCAAGTGGTTATGGTTTCGGACTTTTCGATATTCCGAAGAGAAAGAAAAAAACCGCGCGTTCCGTTAATTAAAAACCCATCGCGTTTTGAGTACCAATAATAATAATTACTCGGCGAAAAATTATCATCTTCACGTCAAAGGCCTCGCGCGTTCGATACAATAACGAGCGTTTATAAATATTAATAGAAATTATGTAAATTTTTATGACGAGTAGAAATGACCGCCATAATAATAAACGACGACGTTTCTCTTGATACGTCCGACCGATTTTTGGTCCGTTCACGACGACTCGCTTTGCACGCGACATGACGTGACGTTTCCTATCGTAATATAATTACGAATTGATCGGTCGTGTAAAATGTTTACTGCTGCCATACGCTTTTATTCGGAGCGTGTTGCTTTGGTCCTGATCACGACGACACGTCATAAAATTTGAACGAGTATTGCGAAATTGTTTCGAGCCCCAGCGTACTACGAGCGCGCGGGGCAGCCGCGAGTGAGGACGCGCACTGACAGGTACGAAATAATGGCGCGCGAGACACGCGGGACACGGAGAGAGCCGATAGCGTTCGCCTTAGCGCGCGTCGGAACGCGATTGGGACCAACGGCGGCGGCGGCGGTACCCTATACGTGTGAACGATGGGAAATCGATGAGTTCTGTCAGCATGTGCAAATACCCGAAAAGAACGAAACCATTTACATTACGCGTTTGACGTGTATATTGCGTTGAGTAAACAACAGGTCAGTGTATGCCGTTACGCTGACACCTCGCCGTTTTGCGAGCCAGCTGAGAATACGACCTCGACACTATTATTATCAGTCCGATTCCTTTGGAAAAAAAAAAGGACAAGACTCCTACCGATAAAATCACTCGTTGACACGCCACCGCACAATAGGCGCCGCCGCGCTGTGTAGAGCTATCTACGGTGTACCTTTCAGGATTTCCTCTCACGTATCGCACTACAATAATTATCGACGGCATCGGTTGTTCACTGGTCCACGCGATTTGTGCAGTCTTCTTTATACAGCTCTATAGATACGATCAGTTTTATTATGATTAAAAAAAAAAAAAAAAACCCATCATGATGACGAATAAATATTATCACGATGCCGATTTAGACGATGGGTCGTTGTACCCACCACTCACGAGCGTAATAAATACAAGTACGAATTGAACGATGAAATCATACAATCAATAATATAATGCTATATAATATGCTTATTATATACTAGTAAATAATGTAAAACTGATGCGGTTTTCAGACAGTCTTCTTTTTTCTTTATCGATTTATCAATAAAAATGTTATTTTATAATATTTATGTTGTATATTGATCGACGAAACGAAATATGAAAATCACATTGTGATAAAAACAAATTCTTATGGGATATTCGTATTTAGGTTGTCGTCATTTTTTCATAGTTTCGAGTGTATAAGTATCACGATTAACGCTATTCTTCGCGCTATGAGATAATCGATTATTTTACTCATCAAAAAAAAAAAAAATTTTTACAGCAATAGTATCTGCAATTTATACAGCTTGTGATTTTCCCTTAAATCCTTAGAGTATTTTATACGTCTCCCCTCGATATACCATGTCACTAACGTCTAACATCAAATCAACTTTATTCATTTAAAGGTGTAGTGGGTGGACTTGTGGTTGCTTTCATAAAAATACAAACGGTATGTATGTATTTTTATTTATTTGTGTTTCTTTTGGATTCTGAGTGAAACGAGGAATCTATTGATTTTACCATAACTTGTTTTTTTATTTTTTTGTTTGAGTGCGCGATAAGTACTTAAAAAAATGGTCCGATTTTCAACTTCAGTGTTGGTTTCTGGTAACAAATCGTATCTGTTCGGTACTTTGAAGAGGAAATTTTTCGAATTTCCCAACAGTTTAAAAGTTATATACGTGGAAAACTGACGAAAAATGACAAAAACACGGCAAAATTTAAGGTAAACCAGTTATTGATTAAATTTTTTTTTTCGTCGCAACTTAAAAAGAGTTGATCCCAGGGACTTGCCAATTTCCAACGAATATTTTTGTGAACGTTCTAAAGAGCTGATATAAATGTCAAAAGGTTTTGCCTTTTCGTGCTATTTTTAGATATTTTAAGTTTTGAAGTTTTATTAGTTTTTTTCTTTCGTAAAATGGCAATTAAATAAACTCTTGAGAATTATACAAAAAGTTTCTAATAAGATGATTTTTCTTCAACGAAATAATTTCGGAAATTTATGGACACAATTTTTTTTTTTGTTTTTATAAACATTTGAATAGTTATATTTTGCTGAAATTTTATAAAAATACGAAAATCTGCTAACTTTTTGTAGCTGACCTATCCCACCTCTTTCACTCAGAATAGTTTTTTTTTTTCGAGTTTGTTCAAATTTTAAACTCCAATTCAACCATCATCTGTATCGCATCCGTGCCTGGTATCCCACTTGCCCGCTTTTTTTTTAATACATTTTTCTCGTTGTTCTCATATACTTATTGTGACTCTTAACCCCTAAGTAAAGATTTTATATTCAATTAAAAAAAAAAAAAAAAACTACTACTACCGTGAGTATAACCGAATGGTTTTTTGTCCTTGCGTGTACTTATTCCAACATTTCGTCATTATTAAAAAAAAAGGTTCGTTTCCTGGTTTTTATATTTAAATCAATTTTATAGGTCTCGTCGACTCGTCCGCGGTGAACCAGACCGTATCCGTTCAAGTGGTTTTCATTGTCGCGGCAATTTATCATCCTTAGCGAAGATGTTTTTCAGTGATGTTGGTCATATTTTATGAACGATGAGTATTCCTTATATGCAACAGCTCGGTATGTTTTGTAATTTAAAATTCAATGAATTTCTTTTGTTTTCATAAAGCCCATAAAGACTCATCCGATTTCACAAAGGTTTTTTTTTAATAATATTTCCGTGCTATTTTTCACTGTTTTTCGAAGTGTTTAATATTTAAATTACAATAAGGGGTGTAAATTCGTAGTCAAAACACTCAAAACACCGAGATCGTAAACAAAACAGAAAGGAAAAAAAAAATTAAAAAACCATTATTTCATTTATATTTTTTTGGCTCGAAAAAATTATTTTGCGTTTGCACGGAATTCAAAAATAAATAGGATTATTTTCGTGTTGAAATATAATTATCTAGTAAATATTTTTACGACCAAATAATTTGAAAGCTGATAACTAAAATGGAAACGTTCAAACAGTTTAGTTTTAGTATTATTGTTATTTTTTTTTTAAACTCTGTTATTAATGAATACTATGTGGTGCAGTGTACACTGTACACGTTCAAGTACATAACAGTGTTTAAAACTTGTCGAGTACATATTTATTTTGATGGCTTTACAATTTTTATGGAAACAAATATCATATTGATAAAACTTTAAAGAACAAGCAAATTGCTTAGGTAATAATCAAATGATGTTAGTGACAAAAAATACGAGTAATTATCAAGTATAATAATATTATGAAACATTAATTATTTTAATAAATTAAAAACTACACGGTAAACGTAAAAATCCAATACTAAAAAAAAAAAATGTTAATTGAACAGAACCTAAAATTGTCAACTATTACTATTTTAAATTTCGAATTATATTTTTAATTATTTATTTTTTTATACCATATAATTTATAATATCTTAAATTATGAAAATGAAAATTTTTATTTTCCAAAGGGATTATCATATAACGCGAAACGTTCGTCTTGTCAATACACCTTTAATTATGTCATCATACAGCCCCCACAATTTTAGATGATTTATCATTCAGCTCGAGTGCGATGTATTCGACCTTT
This sequence comes from Drepanosiphum platanoidis, assembly GCA_948098885.1. Lineage (NCBI taxonomy): Eukaryota > Metazoa > Arthropoda > Insecta > Hemiptera > Aphididae > Drepanosiphum > Drepanosiphum platanoidis. Next base: position 26,584,022 of record OX402528.1, read on the forward strand.
TTTTTCATTATTATTCACTGACAACAAAATAAAATATTTTTTACTTTTTTTTACATGCAATCGATCGCGTCCGAAAACAACACAGCACACACAAAAAAGACGTACTCTGGTTATCTAAAAAATGAATGTGCTTTTTTAACAACATAAGCACTCGGATATATCTTTTATCTTATATTTTTATGTAACACAACCATCAATATCTATTGGTTAACTCTTACATAATTTATGTGCTTGATATTTCCTTGGTTATATAGTTTGATAAATGTATTTCAATGTATTCGATGTACAATGTAAAAGTTAAATAAATAAATAACCGTGTCTCGATGTATATTACTTTTGAAAAAAAAAAAAAAAAAATGCTATTCTCACACCTGAATGTCGACAAAAATATCATAATATAACGGTTTTATCTATATTATTATTAAACATACTTCAGTATGGAAATAAATATTATTCTAGTCGTCTATGGTGTACACAACGAACAAACACTCGAATACGCGGTGGCGTATTCGGAGATTTTAATCAAAGTTAAAATTATTTCACATATATATTATATGTATATCATTTTCAACGGATATGACTTGGAAACATAGTACGTTTGCGGAGTAATAATAAACTATCACGTAACAATCGCAACATGCTTGGGATTTGCAACGATATGACGACACCGGAAAAACTATCGAGGAATATATTTTTAACTAACCTCTTTAAAGAACTCTTCCGGTTCAGTAGTATTTCCGACTGAAATGTCGTGTGCTATTTTTGATGCGTTTGGTTGGTATCCGAAAAATGTTTATTATGTGAAATAAATAAAAAGTCCTACGTAAAGGTATATCTGCCGTTTTGTAAAGAACATTATTCTGAGAAAAAAAAAAACAATGTCTATTTATTCCTCCGAGTGTCCGATTCAAGACTAATCTCTTTAAACTTTTTAATATAAGACAAACACGTTATGAAAATTCGGCGACAGTCTGATACAATACATACATATATAGCCTTTATGGCATATTATACTGTTCGGTGACAACGTACGATGAAAATCGAATTTTAATTATAGAAAACTCGTTTGCAAACTCACTGAAATGTAATTTGGTACGTTGGAAAAGAATCTAATTTTTCTCTCAAAAATATTTCTGCTTAAAATGGCCTTTATAATATTACAAAACATTTTGACACGGTTTTTAATTTGTAAATGGTGCACAACAAATTCACACCGATTCTTTCATTCTGGATGTTTAATTTTAACTTTACCGTCTCGACGCTTTGTCATGTGCGGGTTTATTATTTCGCATTTCGTTCCCGGGAATTCGTTAAAAAACACCAGGTTTTGCTAAAGACTCTATACAAACATTTATGGTACATTGAAATTCAATCTATACGCTATCGTGATACCTATGTGTGTTGTCTCACCGTGTCTATTATTGGATGTACAAACAAACGCGTGCCCTCGTTTCATTGTGGTTCTTCGGTAGATAACTAATGAAAAATGTTATATTCTATTATGAATATTTATAATCCAATTAACGTCAATATCTCGTCCATTAGACGCCACGAGTTTGACGCAACTTTTTTAATTTTAATTAATAATTGAACGGTTTAATCAATGTACAGATCAATAAGTTCTATAATTTAATTTAAGATATCCTTTGATATTTAAACTGCGCTTTCGTGCTGCCACTATAGATTGAGTTTCCACCGTGCTGATGAATACACTTAAATATTTTACGCCTTTGTTATTTTATTTCTTGGCGTTTGAATTAATTAGAGGTCTACGTAAAACTTGTAATCTTTATACCTCCATATTATTATCTTTGTTATGTTAACCATACCCTCTCGTGTCCTACGAATTACACATCCTACACATTCTTATAAATAAAGGAACGGTTTTCATAAATATATTACCTGCATCGTACTAATTAATTTCCTTTAACAGTATGGCTTTTTTAATAATAATTTTGACTTTGGTATCGGTTAGTTAAATGCACTCTTTACAGTGCCTAGGTGAATCATGAAATTAATAATTAAATATTTTGCTAATTAGTTTTAATTGTATGCTGCAAAATTGAAGTATAGTGATTATATATTTTAAAATAATGTTTACTAAAATAACGTAAGTGACTACTTATAATTTATCGCAAAGGGTCAAATGTCCGATTACAATGCCATAATAACGTATAGATTAACTGAATACGAGTATTGATTTTCATACAATTTTTATGAAGTTCGTTAAAATTAAAAAAACGGATTCCTATTTTTTTCCTTATTAATCAATGTTAACATTACAAGATAAATGGCCATTATTCAATAAATGTATTAAATAATATTATAAACTATCGCAAACTTTTATGAATTAACGATTAATCAAAAATAAATATTTACAACACTATATTTTTTAATAAAATGTTAAAATTGATATTTTAGATTAGAAAAAAAAATTTAATAATAATTGTAACGCAAGAAAATGTAGAGAAAAAAATAAAAACTTAAAATATTTAACAAAACACAATTTATTACGTTTAACAGATCTCCGTGGAATGCTTTTTTCGTATATGATATTATATTATATAAACGATTATGTTTGTTTGGTAGTAAAACTCAAGTTCAAAAGATTGTGTGATTTTATGTACACACATTGTTGTGGAGTTATCATGAAATACGGGTACACTCCGAGGCGCCAAAACCTATAAAAGAGTGACGATTTTACTCTTGCCAGTTTTCCACTCTAGCAATAGAGGTATAAACTACAACTTATGGAACCCATGACCATGAAAACCTGTTAATACAGTTTCGTCGGTTCCAAAGGAGCAATTCTAAATTGATAAATTACATAAAATCTAAATGTATACATCACGATATAATGAGGTTAGTAGGTACGCGAACAGTGAATTATTATTATTTAGCTAGTCGTAAAAAATTAAATATGCAAAATTAGGTAAAAAACTCGATATGTGCCCGTGTTTTGACTGAAACGGAAAATAAAACAAATCGAACCATTCGAAAGCCAACCGATTCCCGAGGTCGGTTGTTCTTTTGATTTTTGCCTATTGCGTGTCTCACAGTCGAGATATCAGACCTACAGAGACGGTTATGACGGAAACGGTTTTTGTCCGGCCGACGGCGGTTCTCCGACCATGCGAATCGTCGCCGGAAGTTTTATACGGTATCCGACGTGTTGACGCGAGAACTACGGGGTTTCTACAAAAGTACGCATTACACACACGGTTCACGCGAAGCTGGTAGATAGGTAGGTAGACATTACTATCATTCGGATCTTACTTCTCGGGGGCATTTTGTCTCGTTCGCAGCGAATAGGACGCGTCTAAACCGACCGCTGTATACGTTTGTATGTATAATTTGTTATAAACACAATCGTTAGATTAGATTGAAGGCAAATAGGTTCAGGCATGCGCTTTATTGTAGTCTGTTCGTGGCAACAGTAATTATATTCTAATTCCACCAGCATTAGTCAACTATCGTAGTTTACTAGACAAAATGACACGTCCATAGAAATGATTGATGTCGCGGTATTCGTGATGGCGAGACGTCGTCGAACAAATAAAATCGGTGCGCTTGCGCATATTCGAAATCTGTTACTGCTCGCGATAACGATCTAGAAAACGTATCTGAATCCAAACGAATATTAATTATTATCTATGTATGTAAGAATACATTCTCTGTCCCTTTATTCGTCCTTAATAGACTAAAAAATTACCGGACCGATTTTTCACATGGTTTTTTGCCAAGAGAGGCAAGAGAGGAAATCAGAGTGATCACAAATCGAGTGATGAAAAATAAATAAATATCAGATTGATAGGCGTTGCCCAGCAACTTAAACTTCCAGAAAGATAACACGTTCATTTTCACGAGCCGAGTAGGTTATGTCTGCTAGTATCGTTTAAAAGAACAATAAACAAAATAAACATACGGTTAATAATTAATATTACATAAACGTTATCATAAACTCGCGTATATCTATTAATTAGTATGAAATCGATGTTCCCAACTTTTTAACCGAGTGTTTTTAAAACGTTTCGACTATTTGTGTTGGAGGCGTCTCGATTACGCAACGACTCGAATTGAATCACAAAATGTGTTAAAAATATTAAAAATAACATATTCCATCTTGGAAGTTTATATTTAAGTATGCATTATTGGTTTCGTACAAGGCTAATTCGACTAATCTTACCCGATAAAAATCGTTTGCCGTTAATTTGAAATTCTCGGAATTAGAAAAAAAAAAAACTTCAGGTTATTTCTTCTTTGAAGACACTCCGATTTGGGCGGCGATACAACGTTGATTAATTATTGAATGGTTATATAGAGTTAAATTTATAGAATATAAACAGTAAATATATTAAAAATTCAAAACGTTATTTTAAAGCAGAACGATTTTGTTCTCTCGAGTAAGTAGGACTAGGAGATGTTTAATATAAATGTTTTAATATAAAAAATTACAAAATTTGTAGCTTGAAGAGTTCAAACTTTTTATTACAACCAATAACAGGTTTAATAAAGTCTCATTGTAAGGCTATTTTGTCTCGAAATTCAAAAATGCGCGAAAACGTAATGACTTTATTTCCATAAAAAAACTATTTTTACTTAATTGGTATTTAGAAGGCGTATTTTACCCTATGCCGGAAAACACCCAAGCCTTGAAACAAGTTCAACTCTATGGAGTACTCGGAAAATACGAAAATCGTTTTACCGCGCACAGTTAACTAAATAGCAACAAAAAAAATTGGAAATTTTTCAATTTGAATTTGATTATATTGTATCTTTGGCGATTGTAAATGCAAACAGAACTCTTAAACAACAAAAATCGATATTTTTCAATTTGGATTTGGTCGTGTATTTTTGGCGATTGCGAATGCCGTAATTCGCGCCATCTCGGCAAATAAAATATGTATTTTTATCGTGTCATAATTTCGTGCTATCATTTTACATACACTCGTGTACCTTTCACGTTTTTATTTCTTCGCATTAAATTTTGAATACGTATTATAACGCTAAACTTATCAAATTGATTTATTTATGGCACATTTATTGTTTAATAGGAACTTTTACTATGCTCGTACGTGACCCGACTCGAGTATTATACGTTTTAGAATTATACGTTTTCGCTTCCTACCTATACATATGCATATAGGTACATACTACGCGCGTCTACAATAATACACAATGTGTTCGTTATACTTTGTGCATCAGCCTAAAATATATGGCTATAAAAACAACTGACACGTCTAACCGTTTATTAGACAAAGCGCATACGGGCACATATTTATGAATAAAAATAAATGATTTTTATGTGAAACTACACTGTCTTTATTCAAAAACAGTACGGTTTCACGGGCGGCTGAAGGACCGGCGAAAAAAAGACGCACGTTCATCGTGTAAAGAGCCAAGTAGAGAATGATACCAACAGTAATAATAATATAATGAAATCGTTATCCTAGAATAACCATACGAAATGTATTATTTATACTCTCGACTGATCATATATAATGAAAAAAAAAAAAAAAAAATTAAATCTCAAATGTCACATTAAAAAGCCTTTTAAAATTGCGTGGCTTCAACGTGTACTAAAAACCATTCGACATCTGTGATACAACATTCTCAAGTGTACGTGCATTCAAGTATTATATTCATTATATACATAAAACATAATATATTTTTCATATTATATATTAAACCGACAGTGGTTTTAATAAAACTTAAAAAAAAAAAAAGAAAGAAAACCGCAAACGTTATTTGCGTTGAAAGATTTGAAAAACATGTTATCCCTTTTTTTTTTTCTTTTTTTTTTATAAAAATTATTATGAGATATTTTGAATTGGATCATGTCAATATAGTAAAGAAAATAATGATTATTCACATGTCACATCATTTACCTTAATAACGCATAATATCAAGAGCCTAACTATTATGAGTTTAATTTTTCAAAAGATCCGAGTCTATCACGTATATCATGATGATATATTTTCACAGACGGTATTTTCCGCGTCATATTGGTTCAATGACCGGCAATTAAAAATATTTGATTATATTTTAAAGTTTAGAGCTCTAACGTATTTCGAAATTTATTTACAAATTCATGTTTCAAACGAACGTTTAAAATTATTATAATAATTCACTCGGTTTATAAAAAACCCAGTCTCATTAAACCGCAATGTCAACGAGGAAAACACCGCTGAGATTGTCCAATTTTTCCAAAAGATAATTTTCAAACTACCATAAATTGTAAAATTTTTAAGCATTGTAAACATATTACGATACTAATTATACTTTATAATTATGTACCATTGAGTTTTTTACTAGTTTTTAAGTTTAAAAGTAGGCTAAAAACCGATGTAGTTGAAGCCTTAAAAAAATAAAAAAATAAATAATAAAAAACATGCAAGAGGATTTTTACAAAATGTTTGATGAAAATTCTACGGACGACAAAAAGAACAATAAATTTATTGAAATGTTTTATTAAATTATTTTGCAATCGAAACGGACGATGGTTAAAAGTTTTCTTTTTTCCTAATTATAATTCAACTAAGAAATTTGTCATTCTGAAGGGAGCAAAACAAAGAAAATCTCAAACAAATAGGCTTCTTCATTTATATGGAAAATATGATGAAGTTTATCTTTTGGCACACACCCAACTTGTTTTCTCATAAAACTCTTCGGTAAAAAAAAAAAAAAAAATGAAAATAATGTTCTTCGATATAATGTTGATAATATTATGCGGGGTCGGTCGTTTTAAGTTGTATCATTATAATTCTCGTTCAAAACATTTTACAAAATGTATTTAGGGTATCTGCAGTTAAGTATCTGCTCGTATGCACATAGCATATAATTATCACGTTTCTATTCAAACGTAAAGTTAATAATTTATGGGAAGCCTTGTTCTAGAATATGGCCGATGAAGTGAACGAATATATAAATTGAAATTCGTCGGTAATTCAATATTGTTTGTTCGGTGTTTAATAATACGTTTGGTTCAAAATGTACGTACACATTATATTGTTTTAGCTTAATAAACAGTGATGATTTTCGGCTACCATATTGTAGGTTTAATGAGTTGTAAATCTAGACACAACTAAAAATTAAGTATGGATAGAGTTTAAATAATAATAATATTATCGATTGGTATTCATTATAACCTATCTCTCGAACAGAATATAAGTGAAGGTCGTCGTTTATCTGCAACTTATTTTAGATTTTTCAAATGACGTAATTGTTTTCACACACAAAAGACTAGACTATTACTCGAATCGATACACAGAACATTGTATACGCCGGCGACAAATCACTATAGTAGTTGATACGTTTTCGATAAAATCTGAATAAATTCATTACGAGTATTGATAGTGTATAGATTAAACCATAATCAGAAATTTAATCGAACGTTTACGATAATATTATTCTCGAATAGTCACGGTGTCTCGTGAAGGTTCTTTTATTAAAACGGTTTGTTTCCCATGAATGATCAACAATGTACAATATATTGTTTAAATTCAAAAAATCTATCCGAAAACCTAATAACAAGGTATGGCTAATGAAAATAAATATTACGTTGGTTGTGTAGCCATTGATTATTTTGAAGAAAAAAAAAATCGGCTCTTTCAGATTTACAAGCGGTTCGAAAAATATTTAGTAGCCCCACTGAGAAATCGATAGGAAAATATATTCAGGATCAGATATTACGGATAATATTTAGAGACACACGCGGGGAGGGTGTGTATTTGTCGTGAATGGTCGACCGACCGCGTCATTTCGAAGTGTTATTATTTTAGGTATTTACTATAGGATATGCTGGTTACGCTTTAATTGGCTGTTCGACCCTTACCAGTAACCGCTAAAACTAGTTGACCAATCGCGCACATTTAATATCGGTCAAATTGCTAAGCTTTCCATTATCGTTATACGTTTGATTGAAATAATAGTTAAAACAAGAGACCAATGAGTTAACGATAAAAACGGTAATTGGGACGGACTAATTTCTGTTATAAATTACATATTTTATATTTTATGTCAACCGCGTTACTCGCGTATGGCGATTTTAATTAAAAACAAATAATTTAAGATTGTATCTCGTACTTCTCAAATAAATGTTGTTTAAGATCTATCTTAATATCTAATAAAAATACCGCAAACGTATCTAAAAATGTAAAACATATAAACAAGTACTGAAAATTGTTTGTTGTCGAGTTAATTAATATTAAACTGAACTAAGAATTTATTTCAAGTTCAAAAACTAGTCGTAATCTAAAAGTCGTTTATTTTTAAATGTGTTTTTAATAAGGTGATTTTGTGTTTTATTTTTCAGATTGTGCGAAATTACTAAAGTCGATCTTAAAATAATTGTAACAAACTTTAACATAAAAATGAGATCAATCGATATCAAATCGTAATTTATAAAATATACGTAGTTAAACATTGTTTAGCTTAAAAATAAACCGTCCGAGTCGGTACAAAAATAATACACAATATGTACAAAAATAAAATACGAGTATATCCGAGATCTAAGTTTCTCTCAAATTATGTTTTATGACTCTTTGTCGTGTAATATTCACAACTCTGGCACCTATCAAAACCAATGTATAAATATTAATAATTGATCAATAATGAAAAAATAATTAATTTTATTAATTATTCGTTTTTTTCTAAATTAAAAACCATTATTTTATTTGGATCAATGGTTCTTTTATACCGCCGAGGTAACATTAGTTTTCACAAAAACCGTATATATTCCTAATAATATCTGACGTTTCCCTTAACCCATATACATATATTTAAATATTTATCAAATTTTAAATTAGTTATTGCAAATATTTTACTGTTCTCGTTTTCTTTTTAATTATCAAATTTAAATGTACATTTTAATTGTATTTAATTTGTATAAAAAGTTATTTAAGGACAATTTTCAATATTGAAAAACTCTCTACGACGAATATTTTTAAATAAACTATTAAAATTACATTGCGGCATAACGATTTTATGATTTCAATCCATTGCCGATAGCTCAATTATCATTTAATAACAGTTTCACTGAGTATAATTTATATAATGACCGGCGATTTACAAAATTCAAATTTAAGTTAATTTTTCTCCAAAATTAATGTGATACATAAATGTTACAATTAAAAAAAAAAAAATAAATACAATTCCATTTGTTTAAATAGAGAATTCATAATATTCAAGCTGTAAAATATGAATGTATCTCAAAAATACTACTGACCAATTAACTATGAAGGTAATCAAAAAACAAAACAAATTATAATAATATTAATTTTGTCGAATTGTTGTGTGAAAAATTATTACATAAACGCATATATCTAACAACTATAATATACTCATGACTAAAGCTTAGATTTTGGATTGAAATATTTCAAATGTAATATAGGCGTGCCTTTATAATAATTGTGCTTAGGTATTTAAAAATGTCGAATAAACGTTTACGAATAACACTGAAAACCGACGAAAACTTATTCGGACGGTAAACGAAAAATACATTTTATTTATACAATTAAATAAACCATTTAGCGTCGTGTGAAACGTTACGAAAATATTTGTTGTACCCGAGTAAAAAATATCGATTTCAATAACTTGATTAATTCTATTTGAATCATAAAAATTATCAGACGGAAAATACGCTTTGAGAAATAATTTATGGTCGCATACGATTTGCATAGTATAAAAAATGTTTAAAGACGTATTAATTCTTATTTATTTTCACATACATAATTCAGAAGACCTCGCATTTAGGATTACAATTATATTTATGCGCGTGCACCGTTTTGACGTCAAATGTTTTGTTTTGTGTGGCGAGAAAACCACTTTTTGGACATTGATCAACGAAACCTATCGAAACGCAAAATATAATATGATTTGAATTTTTTTTTTTCAATTTTCATCAAACGCTATTGAATGAAATAGCTATACACGGTAACAGTCGATCAACATAACAGCCACGTGAACTTTTTATAATTATAATGCGTGTGACGGACGTACAATGTACGGACGGATTTAATAACTTTGAGCGATTTAAAATTAAAAAATTTCGTCGGATAGATAATAATTCGTTTTATAAATATTTTACAAACGAATTGACAAAAAAAAAAATTAAAAAAATAAAAACCGATCGCAGTTAAACAGTGCCTTCGCGTTTAATATCCGCCGCTTTAAAATACACTCGACTGACCGCGAAAAAAGTTACGAAAAAATTCAGAATCTCGTATTGGAATCGGCGAATTCTTGAAATGTTCCCGTCGTCGCCACAACGCCATGTAAAACATACAAAATAATATACTCGGCGACGTATTTCAATGGTGTTCGGAACGGTTTGGAAAAACGAAGAGAAATCGAGAAAAGTTTTCCAATATTACACACATCCACCCGTCGTACGCGGCCGGGAACTGGTACACGTTTTTGTGCGCACATAATAAGGCGCCGGTAATGACAAAACATTCGCGCGAGTATGCGAGACGTATTATAATAAGCTATAATTTCGAGTCATCAACGATGCCCGATAAAGTTTTGATGCGTATTATTTAGGTTGTTTCTTCTCTCTTCTCATTCAATTTATTCAAAACTTTTCCCCTTTTATTTATTGTTATTATTCTTTTTTATTTTCACGTGGCAGTCGGTTTCGCAAATCGTATTATCCCCGAGCGATCCGCCACACACGATACCGATTTATTTATATTAAACAAGCCGCATATACCTACGCGACCGTGGAACTTTCAAGTGCAACACAACTATACCTATCGTTTAATTAGCCCGCCTCGGATCGTTCTGACAAGCAATTTATTCTTTGCGCGTGACCCAAGAGAATCTTTGCGTGTTTCCGACGCTTTTGGCAATAATTGTTTGTTCGGGGGGGGGGGGGGAGGGGCGGCGATTCGTAGCGACTCGGGGTTTACAAATAATCGACCGACACACGGTTTTCACATTTTTATCGAACTTGTACTTGAATTGAAACGCGGTCGACGATCATGCGATTTCCGATTACAACGCGACGACGACGTGAACTAATTTATTGTCGTCATCGTGTGTATTAAGCAATCGGTTCCGACTCATTTTCGTATATAGCTGAAGTTCGCGTACGACGAGGGCGGTGCTTTAACGTTGATCTTGTTCTCGGTAACTCGAGGCTCGGCACTTTGAAATGTTTGAATTATTATCGATAGACTTTTTCCTCTAGGATTTTCCTTAATGTTGTCGGGATAAATAGCGTTATACGAGATTATTTTTTAATTGAATCTCATTAAATATTTACAATTTTACTAGTGTAAAAAAATAAAATAATGTCCCATGAAATATAGACCGAGGATGTCGGGGAGCCATAATAACTACGTTATCTCATAGTTCAAAAAGTATATTATATTATACCGACAAGTTTAAAATGTAATAGCTCTACCCACGTTTATAACTAGAAATAGCAAATGAAAAATTAATTCTGACTTAGAAATAGAATAAAGACCTTTAGAGAACAACTTTACACGACTAATCATTTATTTATAGTAAAATTATGAAACTTTAGGTACGTAAAGTTTGACTAGAGGAAAACGAAACTGGCGCGGCGATAAGAACACGTCATCATCATCATCATCATAAAGCCAAACCATTTTATAATCGTTTTGAAATTAAAAAAAAAAATTCTCGCGTCGAATATAAATGGAAACAAAGTATAGTAAGTGTGTGAAAAAATAGCACACATTTTGTTTTATATTGACTAGTTAGTACATTTAGTACATCAATACACGAGTACATTAGTTGTACATTTATCGTATAAATTGACAATTATTGTTCACCTTAAAGATAATATACTGATCTAAAAAATTCATAGGTATTAAACTCGAGGATAAAAATAAACAGAAAGTCTATTTAACAAAATTAAATTTCTTTTCAAAAAAAAAAAAAATAATTATTTTTTCCAAGTATGATATCAGGAAGACGAAAAAATAAATGTCGTAGATCTTTTGTGTGGGCCAGAAATATTTTATGGAACTACATTTTGGCCAATGGACAGGAAACAAGACACACAGGATCAGTGTCACCGAGGTATATATATATATATATTGTATAATAGGGGATCTCTCAGGAGTTATTACTCGTAGATAAAAATATAAAAATGATAGGGATTAGGTTGAGGCGATTAGATCGTATCATGAAAAGTGATGAGACAGAAGGAAGCAGAGTCACCGCGGAAATGAAAGCGGTAGGAATGAAAAGAGGAGAATGACCAAAGAAGACGTGATTGAATATTATTGTAAGTTGGGACGTACCGAAAGTAATAATATTAGGGATACGAGTGAAACATAGAACATTAGAGATATTGTCAGTGTATCTGATAAAAAAAAAAGGAAACATTCTCATATTTTCGTCGTTTTCAAAATCATTAAATTATTAAATAGTTAAATGTTAAATTCGTAAACCTAAAATAAAACTAGAAAAAAATTATTACTGTTAATTAGCCAAGTCTTACTTATATACGACTTGTATTATATTGGAAAACGAAAGTAATTTTTTTTTTATTTCGACCTATTCAAAAAATAATACCAATCTTATTTTGTTAGACGTAGTGATAGAAATTAATCTTCATTTATTTTTTGCTATAAAAAGTTCATAAAAACACGTTTATTTATATGTTATAATAATATTTAATATTAAAATAAATTTCAATTTTTAATTTTTTTATTCTAATTAACTCTTTCGAAGAAAATATTGACTTACACAGCGAACGTTAGAGTTGTAGTACTAAATGAACACAAAAAAAAAAAAAACAAAACAAGCGTCAATATTAATTTTAAGTCTGAGAACGTAGAGAACGTTTATAAAAAAATATTCTAAAATTAAAGAATATCGGTCATACCTTGTAGTCTTAATCTAATATCTCTTGACGTTATTAAATCATTATTACTTTTACTTGAGATAACAATGCTAAACTATTATACAATATTTTTTGATACAGTTTATGTATTGAGAATAATTTGCAACGTATATTTTTTGATATATATATATATATATGTGTAAATTATTTAATACATTTGAAAAGTTCTAATCACATACTGTCCAATAGTTATTCGCGATAAAAATAATTTCATTCTCTTGTTATTGTTAAACGATATTAAACTTCCGAGTGGCAAATTATACGAATAGTGCTCGATATAAATAATGCGATCTCAAAGAGGTTATTTCCCGAGAACGATGATGGAATCGAACTATTACGTAATCGAATATTATTTATATTTTAAAAGTTTTTCACTTTGATTGCGATTATTTTGTACTTAAAATATATTACAATTTTCGCGGTAATACTGTACAAGAATTTAATGCCAAATCGGTGACGTTTATAAACCTAAAATAAAAAACTAGCTTTAGCTGAGGGTGTTACGTGTTACGCCGAATAACGTCAATGGAATATAAGTATCTAGACTCGTAATGATAGCCAACGAGTTTAAGTGATATATAACGACTTGTTACTGTATTTTTAATGAGAATCCAATTGTTATTGTTCAACGCGAAACGATACATAAATTCTGTTTACCGAGGACGATTCAATATTTATTATGAAAATAATGAAATTTTTCGAATTGGATTGTTTGTCTCACGATATACTCGTTTAACAACGGTAGACAAGTATAGGTGATGAGGTACAATAAATTATTGTCCTGAAATCTGCAACATAAACTCATTAATTGATTCTCTATTCTATTTTTATTTTTATATTAAAACTAAAATAAATAAACAAATAAAACTATAATTGATAACAGAAAATGGGAAAAAATCGACTAGAACGTTTTGAAACCAATAGCTGAAGAAATATTATTTTTGTTGACATAATTGAATTTAAATATTAAGCCGCTTTGATTTGCGTCACGATTGGTGAACACGAGGCGTAATTGATGGGTACAGTGACTTCATGCATTTGCATTTCTCCGAATGATATAAAAAATAGCTGAGTCGATGTAAATATACAACTTTATTTCGCATATTTTTACATATATTTTATAGTTTTTGCTTATTAGAACATTTTTTGGATATTATCTAAGTTTTAAGCGCTTTTATCATGCTGCTAAAAATAAAAATAAAATATTTATTTTTTTTTCAACAACGTAATTTAAAATCAAAACTGTTCACTAAAAAGTAATTTTCGAAAAACTGTAGGTAATTTTTTTCATTTATTTTTTGACCGTTATCGAAATATTGATATGTCTATACGGAAAACGGAATCGATGAAAAGTATACTCATTTGGAAAACAAACAAAGTTTTGGAAGTATTGGAGGTAATTGGATTTCTCAAATAGTTTTTTCTCTTTTTAATTTACCTTTTCTTTATTGTAATGAAAAGATGACTCATTTAAAACATTTATACAAACAGAATGTCAATACTTTCGTTGGACAAATATTACAACGTTTACCTAGTGTGTGTATTTATTAACGACGCGTTATAATTCAATTTTGTATCGTTAAAAACGACGTATTGGGTCGTTAAAATTATTACGTGACCTCGGTCGACTGTAAAATGATTAAGAAACGGTCTGCGGACGTATCGTTTTATTTCCGACCTCGCGCTCTTCGGTTTGTATCAAGCGGTATAATACAATAGTGTTATACACCGCGGTTAGTATTCATGAACTTGTACAATTTAATTAAACGGCGACAACAGCGACTGTCTTCTTCTCGTCCTGTCACTATGGCAAGACTGATAACGCCCGGCCAGTGTTTTCGGGCTGATTACCCTATATCGCTAGCAAATGATGTCGTCGGGTCGGTTACCCACGAACGACTTCTTCGACTCCTATTTATATTGATTTCCAGTTCGGCGTCGATTGTTCCGTTCGTTTGTGGCTACTTTTGACTACTGCAGGTCACCTCGTTGCGATTGTGCATATTATAAGACGTGATGGCCGCCCTTATTAGACTGTGTTCTCGCGGACGCTGTAAACGTTGGCACTCGGCGAAAATCATTTGTACTTCAATTAGTTTTTCCGGTTATAACCACAAGAACCATATTACAATACTAAACAGAGTACATTTATTTTCTTTTATTATGATTGTTCGAATTTGCGTGAAGACGGCGCTATATAGTTAGTCTGTATAACGAGAGAGATTTTTTTTTTCTTCTTACGATATCATATTACAAACAGAATTGTAAAATAAAGATCCTAATTAGAAATTAAAATTAATTGAATACAAATTAAATTCAATGTCGTTTATTAATTTATAATATCGTTGTTTTATACGTAATGACAATAAAGTTGCGATTGTTTAGTAGGTAGATGGAAAACAAGTGAGTCGATATTATAATATACGAGTACTATGCAATACGATTTCTTTGAACACTTATTAATGTCTATTGTTGTTTTTGTGATAAATATGTATCGATTTATTACTGCGGAATAGACTGTGCACAAAGCATCAACCGTTAATTATTATCATTATTACCTACGACGAGCTTTTTATTTATTTATTTTCTCAAACCGTTACATAAATTTATTGAAATTAATATGAAAAACAAAATTAATAATTTACGACGGATCCACACCCACAGCCAGTAAATATTAAAACGTATATGTTAATTGGTATTCGTAAATGTTTTTGTTGGTTTTTTTTTTTTCAAATCCACGAACATTAATTCACGATTTGATGTTTGATTGATTTGCATATTTAGCGAATGCATTTCGACGGATTCGAGGTACCTATAAAAATTTGTTTTTTTTTCATTTTTTTTTTTTCAATAATATCATTTGAGATAATGAATTATTATTTTCCTTTTTTTTTCTCTCTCTGAACTTTCTCCATTAATTCTCGAAAGACGCAAAGCCATTTCGTGGAAAACTGTAAATTATTTATAAAAACTACTTATTATAAACCATGAATTATTATTGCCTATGTTGGACTGATTTGCATCTCCGTAATGTAAACATTTCGCCGTTCCATTTTGTAGTAATACTCTGGAACCGAATTCTACGGAGACCTGGAGCAAAGCCAATTAAAATATTCGCCTATGTATTAACGTTTGACCTTGCTCCGAGAAACACATTTATCATAATATTACCAGGCCGTGTTGCCTTATGATTTGCGACCCGAGATTCTCAGGCAGCAGCTATAATAATTGTACCATTTGATACCAGCGCAGTAGATAATTATAGTTTTCGGTAAGGGAACATTATGATTCGGCGGTTCGGCCGTACAAAATGTACG
Source organism: Drepanosiphum platanoidis (assembly GCA_948098885.1). NCBI lineage: Eukaryota > Metazoa > Arthropoda > Insecta > Hemiptera > Aphididae > Drepanosiphum > Drepanosiphum platanoidis. The sequence continues at coordinate 26,600,219 of OX402528.1, forward strand.
ACGTACGTTATAATATTACACGATATATCTGTCGATATTATTATTATTATTATTATTAATTTGTAGTTTCAAAACCGCCAAACTACCTGTTTATTTAAACGAATCCGTAGACTTTAAATAATAACCATTAGCTGCATGAATAATAAAAACGTTCGAGTTGGATAGCAAGTATGAGATGCGATACGATTTCAAATTTGTTTTCAAGGCTTTCGTATCCAACGTAATATTATTACCTGCATAATATAATGACAACAGAGCATCAATGAATATCGTTGCTTGTTTTATAAGTAGGTAAGTACATATGAAACAAACACGTGTCGGATGCTTTTAATGTATTCATATGTGTTTAAATTGTAATATTAGCGTAAAACCGTGTACACAGATGTGTATTGTAAACATTAGATTTTCAGATCTCCGATACGCAAAGGTTATTCGAATTTGTTCTCGATAATATTACTGAAATTCGGTCGCTTTCGAAGAATTCGCAATGAAACTATACTAGCTGATAAAACTAATAGAGCGATTTTTATTTTATTTTCGCGTTCATACTGTGAAAATATATTTCGTAAACGTATCGAGTTTCGAAATTAATTACGGACAAGTCTACGTTTTTTAGTTACTTTAAAAACAAGCACGATATCTTAAAGTACTCGGAGCTTTTGTATGACATAATAATACGTGTAATGAATTACGGTCTCTTTAACACGTCGGGCTCGGTAAAAGGGTGCATAAATACTCACGAACACGTGCGTGATAAAAACAAAAAAACCTACTATATCATAGAGCTATTAAATGTTAATACGTCATAATAAGCATAACGTATTTATATATCAAAGAACTTATTCTTCATTTCAACCCGAAAACACACGAATCCATTAGGATTCAACTTGTAGATATAAATTTACAACAACTCCATTATTCTTACAAAGGGCTGAAATGATTGTATGTATTATGTAATGTATGTATTTATGAAATGCACACTATGCCGCGAGACAGTTTGATTCGACCGGGTTGCTATTCAATGGCGAGAAAATATTTTCCGTTTCCGAGTAGACCACGTGTTGGCTTTTTAATTTGCATTTTAAAATCAATACAGAGTCATTTTCCACTCGTAAAACAGCGTGACGTAGGTGTGCTTTGAGTTTAATCAAACGGTAATTTGTGAGATTTAATTTTGTCATTATCTTAGACACACCGCACTCGCCCTACGGTTATTATAACTCGACGTCATATTATAATAATAATTAGGTTTCGGGGACTTGTCGCACCAGAAATGATCAAAATACTTATATGCAAATATGATTTAAATAGTGACGTGCGATCAGCTCTTTTCGACTCGTCTACGTGTAACACAAATAATGCGTTATCCGGTTGGATTTCTTTCGATGTCAACATTTCTTTCTACGATAACATTTGTCAAATGTATTTCGTCTACCAGTTACATCGGCTGTCTCGTCGAGTGATAAACCAGATCTTTTTCCCGTCGACGTACATACGAATTTCGGTTAAAATATGATCGTGGGTTTCGTCAGAATAATGTAGACTTCGGTGGAACTTATTTTCCAGCGTGTTTTGTTGGAAAATTTCTGAAACTATTGTTGCTTAATTTATTTAATGGTATTTTGGCCGATGATGGGATACCGATGGATAAAAAGATATTCGTAAAACTTTTCACGTCAAGATAAATAATTTTGGAAAAATTCTTTTGAACGTTATACGAACACAATATTAGCGAACGAAATTATGACCGTATAAAGTGAAAATGTGAAAAATGTACAAATACTTGTACGTTCAAATATGCTCTTTTTTAAAATATCGCGAAATATTATGTAAAATTTTATTACACGAGATAAAATGTTGTATTCAAATTATTCACTTCACGAAAACAATGATGGAAATCCCACCTACGATAATATTCTACGAGCGTCACAAAAAACATGCAAATGCGAAAAGTCCCTAACCCTAATAATAATATTAGTCATCATATTTTTACGGTTATTGATAAGAACGTCACTCTTTTTTAGCCTAAAACTATTCATTTTTTTATCGTTACAAAGCGTATGGTAATTTTATACAACCGTCAACCACACAAACAAAACACATTTTACAATAATTAGTTTTCGTATTACGCCAGTTTTAATATATACGTATTATTGAAAGCAATAATTGTTTTCGCGCGTTTTGGGTTCTGAGATGCTTAACGATTATATTATGTATGTTTACGTAATTATTCACAAGAGGATCAATTAAAACTAGTAAATCTTTGTTAGAAATTAAATTATTGTTTTATGAATAAAAAAACGCCCATTATAAGTTCGTAAAATACAAATATTTTGAGACGGTTCAACATTTCTAAGAAATGAAACTATACGATGTGTAAAATGTATCATGCCTTAATGGATCGAATTTTACAAACTTTGTTAGTAATCGGTCAATATATTTTCTTTATAATTACGAATACAATTTTAAATACAATTGTTTATAGCATTCATACTTAGGTATATATTATAATTAAAATACATTTCACTTGTATGATAGTTTAATATTGTCAACTGAACGAATATATGAAATAAAACGTTGATGGGCAGACTTTACGTGTTTTTGAAATAAAGTTTTTACCTCGAAGTCTGTGGAATTGATATAATTTTAGAGAGACTTTTGAATGTTGTAAAATAGAATCAGTCATCTACTAAATTCTATTGAGGTTTCCTCCGTGATTGAATCAGAAGTAAATTCGATTTACTTTAACCATCGACACAGAAAAAGATTTAGCCAGAAACTTACGATTTCTTTGATTTATTACACCCGGGACATTAATTTAGTCTTATATTATTATGATTATATTTTTGAGGATTTTTCTGCAAAAGCCATAAGAAGTGAACAATAAAACTCACTTTATCGTCTCTGTAAAGTATCTATATGGATTTCACATACATTCGATATTCACATAAGGTAAGCCGCAAATCATAATTATAATAAATGAAATATAATTCACTCGAAATAAGATTCATGGGAAGTAAGTGATTTTTAATAAAGTCTATTTTTATAAAATTCAACCTATAAATGGCTATCTAGCCATAAAGATCAAAATCTAACGAGTAATATTTTGCATTCGATTCTTATGTCAAACACCACATTGTACTATTAGCCAAAATCAAAATAACTTTATTTTGTTGATATTGTTTATATAGTTAACTATGTATGTGTGTGTGTGTGTATAATGTATTATATAATACCATTTTCTGTTTCAAAATTATCTTTGCGAGTTGATTTAATACCAATTTTAGGCAACGATTTCTACATAGAAATCATTTTGACGAAATATACAGTGGAACTTCGATTACCCGAAGGAATAAAAAACCTTGGCCCCATGCAAGTAATAAAATATATTCTATAACTCGAATTTCCTTTTGTCCCCGAATGATTCGAGCTATCGAGGTTCCACTGCGTTTTCAATTCACTATTCACTATATGACATTATTTTCAGTTTTTCCATTTTGTGTTTGGAGAAGAAAGTAGATATATTTTGTTTCCATAATACTAAACACATACTTTGTAATGAATACCTACCGCTATTCCGATAATATGAAAAAGGTATACGCACGAGTTTTGTTAGTATTATTAGTTTTACCATCGTAAATAATGATAATTTATTTGTCGTTTAGATTTTTCTTTCCCGCAAATCGACCGCGCATATAATTTCTTAATTTTTTTACTCGTTCCAACGGTAAAATATAATGTGAAAATGAAAAATGAAAAAGCGTATTAATAACTGTATCAAACGCACCGGAATAGTTTTATTATAATTCTGTCTGACACGTGTTTATTATTCTTAACTATTGCTCGACCACACACTATAATGTGTTGTATAAATTTCAGACATATTTTACGCGTCGGACGGGCCGCCACATATTTTGGATATATCACTTAATGTTCGTGTAATATGCGGCGTTTCAACATATTAACGAGCATATTATTACGTTCACAGCACTGTTTTATTTATGACGGCCGTTTGGATCGCGAAGAGGAGAAGTATTACGCCGAGTGAAGTGAACGATGGCCGTGACACGTTATCAATTCGAAATTGCAAAATAGACGCGCGCTAAAAAAGTATTACCGAGAAAAAGTCATACACGCCGTTTGCCTTTTATTCAACGCTAACGTGTATGTTATTAAATCACGCGTGCACGATATTTCGCCGGCAATAAAAACGTGTACACGTGTCTAGATACTCCATATTATTATAATGAATTCACAAGCAATATTAAACGTTAAAATACGAGTTCGCGTCAGACGCCGTTCAATTGATCGGGTTTAAGGATTTTACTCGAGTGCAGGTTATACACGGTAAGTGTGTGGAGGAAACCAACTTTCGAAAAAACAAACTTTTTTTTTCCGTGTTTATAGTCACGTCTTGTCTCAAAAAATAAACGTCGCCAAGACAAATACGTTATACGCGCGTACCGACGTCGTCGTACGGGATTTTAAACACAACTTGCCGAGTCCTTTGATCAATACAACTTTTAGAGATTTATCAAAACTCTCTAATCTTCGACGAATCGCACGAACATATTTTAAACGTTTCGTGAAATCTCAAAACTTTGAACGCCGCGGAAAATTAAGTAACTTTGAATTTGTATTTATGTTCTTAACACGCTGATTTATTTGTAATTCATACACGAGAGACTTATATTATCGTATTTGCTGAACACTGCAGTTGTCAAACATTTTAAAATTTCGTGTTACAAAAACAAATTCAAGCGCATTTGTTTGGGGTGTACGGAATTATGAATCTACGACAATTTCTTACGTATTTAGTACTCGATTTAAGATGAAATTAAACCGATGATTATTATAATATCTGCATTGCTCAACCTATATTTGGCGCTGCAGAACGAAAATGAACGAAATTTGCCGTCGACAATAATATTGTATTTCTTTTTATGTTTCAAATTTAGCGATTTTCATCGGAAAGAATAAATTTCGTCTTTAATTATTATAAAAACTTTGTATTTCATTTTTTTAAGATGATTTCATAAAATGTGACTACCTATTTATTTTAACTCTCAATTTCACGATAAAATATTTCTTAAAATAAGTACTAAAATAGTATAATCTCGACACGTCAAACGATAATATTAGATTATAACGTTTGTGTCGTATGCTCGTTGCTCAAGTATTATTACTTCTCAAAAAAATTTTCATTTTTTAAACGACAGTTTTTTTAAATAGTATTCGATTTAAATTTTTTTTACACTATATTTCGTGAAGATAAAATACATAGATATACACACACGTGTGTGTGTAGTTTGTATTTGAAATTGTAATAATAATAATAACTGTGAAAAACGTCATCAGTTTCATTTTTTTTATGTTTATTTCAATAATTTTTTTTTATTCGAACATACATACACTTTACATATATTAGCATGCAGCAATTTCATGTAAGTACGCATTTCGACGTTTTATCGATACACGACTTTTTTTTCTACGTCGATACGTATTCACGCATTTGCATTTAGTGAATTCCACTACCGTCTATTTGGTCGCTTTGAAATTTAAGATAATAATATATTAATATGGTTTAGACGGTAAGTTTAACATTCCATTATAGTTTCAGTAATTGAACGGGTGAATAATTAAATAAATTAATATTCATATTAACTTTAAATACTTTAGGAATAAAAAAAATATATAATTTCAGTTGCACTAATGAAGAGCGCGCACATACATTATTCAAATTTATTGTACTATCGTCTCAACCTAACTACATTATTGTATTTTAAACTGCTACCGAGATTCCATTTAATTTAGGACGATTCTCTTTCTTTGAAAACACAAAAATAAAAAAAATAAAATGTATGTACCTATCTGTATACACGCACTTTGGAGATACTTTCTCGTGATTATTTTAGTATTAAGTTTAATGATATTTTCAAATGAAAAACACGAAATAAAAATATAATGTAAATTGCATTTTATAATACGTCGTATCGTAAGTAAGTTAATTTGTCTTTTGTTGAAAAAAAAAAACCACTTTATCGTTTTATTGGATGTACAATACAGCTGGTCTGCCGATCAACTAGGGTACAGTCTATTGAACCAACCCAACCGTATTTATTTATCGTTTATATAATTTGTATTTTTCAAAATGAATGATTTATCTTTAAACGTGTGTTGATTATTCATGACGTGTACTGTTCGTGTTCAGAAAATGCATTTATGTTTGATTGCTCGATGAAATAATAGGGTGGACGTAAAAAAAAAAAAAAAAATGCCCGGAAGCTTCAAATAAAATTAAACGTAGGATTTAGTTGGTAAAAGTCTTTAAGCAGCGTTTACAAGGCTCACACTTTTAATGATGATTTTGGACCGATCGTCCAAAGTAAATTAAAAATGAACAATGCAAACATAAAATCATTAAAAGTGGTCGATGATTATCGTTAAAATCACCGATGAACAATGAACGGAGTTCAGCTAATTTAAACTTTCTCCCCCCCCTTACAGTGAATAGCTCACGTTGAACCATTCAAAACTACACACGACCTTTATAATTATTATTATCGACGAATGAGTTTATTTAATAGTCGAAGTTTGAATTCTCATTACAGCGTGATTCGTCTCACGATGAACAGTCTAAACGGTTTGTTTTCATTCTGTAAGATTCGATTTGGACGATCCGTCGATAACAGTCGCCTATAGAATGCCTCGTGTAAACGCGCCTTAGATCTAATATATTTCATTCTGTTTCGATATGTTTTATTCGTTTTCGTTCTATCTTATACGCAATTTAATAGTATGATCGTGTTTGAAAGCGAAAAAAAGAAACTGAAAAATAAATTGAAACATTTGAAATCAAAAAGCCTAGGAGACTTTCTTCGGCACAGTGAATGTAGTATACCTACTACAGTACAGATAATGAAGTTGAACGTAATACGGGTATTGAGCTTTCATTTTAAAAACGAATCAGTATAATACTTATATGACATGGGTCGTTTTCTTATTTATATTTTACATGGTACTCAAAACGTATACACGGTCGTATTAACTTAGACGACAATTTTAAATTCAAAGCAGAACACCGAGCTACATTATATATAAATTTTTATTTTTTTCTGAAAAATATACATATAGTGATGGTGAAATTACTTGTAAGTAATTTTATAGATTGGAAACTTAAATTTTATGGCACTTAAAACTGTTCGTTGTTCAGTGGTTTCTCAATTCTCAATTCAATATTATTTATTTGTCAATTACCCGAGTAATGTTAAAATTCAAAAAAATATTAATCAAAACCACACACACCTATCTCAATGCGTATAAGAATTAGCACTCTTCGTCTATTTTTTCTTTCCGTTGTCAAGGAAGCGCTTAAAATTGTATAATCGTATCCTATCAAGATATATGTTTTCGTTGAATTATTTATTTGTGTGACATGATTATAGTTTTCACAGAATTGCTCAATACTCATTTATGTCGTCAAATAGGTTTATATTAAATAACTTTTCGATTTGGGGATGGAAAATATAATATTCAAGTCCAATTTGTATCCAATATTATATTTATAAATAAATATGTATATTTTTTTAATGTATGTATTAAAAATGTAAATATTACATAGGTAATGAATTGAATTATGTTATTCTATCTTTTTGAATTTTCATTTTAACTGTGATGCATTTAAATTTAAAACAACTATACTTAGAAAACATAATATATTTATATGCGTGGTAAATATTTAATTTTCGACAAATCATTAGGACATTTTAGTGAAATGTGTCAGAAATCCATCGATCAATTGTGTACTGGCAATATTTAAGTTAAACACATTTCTAATCTATTACGATAGATTTCAATCAGAGTAATGTTATCGTTAAAACATAAATGAACCAACGACTTTTTTCATTTTATATTCTGAAATTTTGTGTTTTTTTTAATTTAGTATACCTATACAAACTAGGTATAATTGGATTAGTGACTTATTAAATAGCTTCCTATGAATTTTAAAAAGTCCAAAATACCTACCATGATTGATGAAGCTAATGAAGAAAATAATTTTTATTTAATTTAATAAATTACTCGTGTTTAGCAATGTATTTTGAAATGAAATTATTCCCCGAAATGCCATAACGCGGTGCTTACTAAAGATAAATCACAATTTACAAAACAAAATAAATGTCATAGTATTTGAACATTCGCAATCGGTGAATTATAAGTTATTTAATATTGGAAATATTTATCTTTTTGTATTAATTTAAACGCTTATTTCGTTTACAATGGTGAAGAAAAAATATCCAACGAAGCACTTGGAAACAATAAAAGTTTTACAATTATTGCAGTTTAAGTTTAAACGACGTTAAAAAATCAACATTGAAATAATAATGGTATAACATAAAAGTATCATACAGTTTTACTATAATGATTGGAATTACTTGTAATGTATGCATTATCAAAAAAGTGTCCGTGTAAAAGTGTTAAAACATCAAGATAATGGTCGTTCGATCGTTTAATTGTTTGAGTTTTTAGTAGCTTTTATTTCAATATATAATTTTTAGTCAAAACCTCAGAATACGTTTTGTTGAACACAAAACACAATATGCATGTTTTCTATTATTAAAATTTAGTAAATAATATATTCGGGATTTGGTTTTTTTTTTATTTGCTTTTTTATCGAATATTTTTTATTTTACGCCAGAAACCTTTAGATTCTCAGTTATTGAATTCAATCCGTAAATGTTTACTAGATCAATGAAATGGTTAGGCAATTTCTGCAGCTCAAAAATCGAGCTATTAAAAACAAATCATTGCATCCCTTGAATCGGACAATTTAACGTTTAGGACTTAATCATCAATGATTAAATTATTATATTTTCAAATTATTAAAAATGTAATTTCTAAATAACTAATTGGACATTGTACGTCATGCTATGTAATCGCGCTAAATATTATTAAACGGTTTTTGACATTACCAATGTAAAGTATTTTGAAATTTTCAATTTTATCGATTAGTACCAACTCAAATGTCTTATACATTATGATAAATTCATTTTTTATAAAAACAACTCAGGAGTTCAAAAATAATTATTTGAAAAAAAAAACCATACTTAGTTTGTCTTTTATGTTGTACAAAAAAAAAATAAAAACATATTTATGCACTTCGCAACTAACTTGGATACTTATAAAGTTGCGGTCTGTTGTTTTTATAAGGTATTAAAGTAGAACAAAGGAAACATCGTAATGTTTTGAACGTTTAGAAATGATACAACTAAAAACAATGGTGAACTATCTAAACTTTGTGATGTAAATGATTGTAAAGTAATATAAGTATTTTATAAGGCTACAAATTTAAATACTTAAATATTCTTTCATCTTTTGAATTAATTTTTCACGATATTATAATAACGTGTACTCCAGCAGGTTATTGTTGAAATATTTTCAATTCATATTATACTCTTGTCTACTTTAGATTTTAACAACAAAATATTAGGTTTACTTATGAGTAAGAGTTAAACTAGAGTTTCGGGTTTCAATTTTGATGGATAATAATGAATGAAACAGATATGAAACAGTATCAGTCGATATAACGAACAATTTAAAATTAATATCCAATTATTATGATCCAAAATTATTAAATAAAAAAAAGTAACGACTACATTAGTGATTTTGTTTTTTTGATTTGATCCCATACTATATTATCGGGACACCTTATTTATACGTTTATACGATTTCAAATATTTTTACCTCGATGGCCAAAACCAAACCTACTGAAAACTATCTCCTGTAAGTCGCGGTTATCTATTTTCGTAAGTATACCGTATTTTCAAGTTTACTTATAAATAAATGGTTTCAAAATAAAAAAATATGCAAACAATTTTATGAAAATAATAACCCGGCTCTATATACGCAGTGTCCGATTAAAATTACAACAGGAATTTAATTGTTTTCTAATTCAAAATGACAAGTAAATTAGAAGCGAAACAAAAAAAAACAAATCAACCAAAATTATGTTTTCAAGAAACGAATTATAATTTAAATGATTCAATTCCAGCTTAAAAAAATAAATAAATATATTTATCTGTTGTTGATTTTATCTCGTTAAATTATTTGTGTTTATAAAGAAAAGAATAATAAAATATGCATTTACATTTTGCAAACAAACACACTTTGATCAAATAATTCGTCAAAATAATTTTCTTCAGTGTGAAAAACACGTAATTTACTGGGTTAGGTTTTCTATAAATAAGTTAAATGAAGGAGAACATTTAGCAATATTACTCATACTTAAATGTTCCAAAAAATTTACGGATAATATAAAAAAAAAAAAAATGTTTACCTAATAGAATTGTTTGTCTTAATAAAAATATTTCACGTAGCCAATTTACATAATATGTATAAAATTGTTAAATATTGTAGCTTAAAACCTTAACGGTCCGTGTGCAATTATTCTGCGGTTTAAATTATAAGGAAAATTTCGTAATATTCAAATGAATGATGTTTGGTAAACTGAATTTAAAATTTTTTTAAACACATGCATATTATTTTTAATATCGAGCAAATTTCAGTGGGTACGTTTATATATTTGAAAAACAAAAAAAAAAACTTTACCTGACATTCGTAAGTGCCATTGTCAATCTTTGCAACTGGTGATATTCTTAAATCCCAGTCATCACTTTTCTCCGAATGAAATACGCGGAACCGACCGTCGTTTATGTACGTCAACACACCCGAGCTTAAAATGTGCCAATCTCTCCGTCTTACCCAAGAAACCTTTAAAAATAAAAATCGTTCATCAAAATAAAAATACATTCAACAATACGTATTTTAATGTGTTATATTATAATATTATACTAGCTGACCCGGCAAACGTCGTTTTGCCATATATTTCTAGTGAATTTTGTAGTATAAAAAATGACTAAAAACTTTCGTTAGTATGCGGGGACGGCGTCTACGATTGAATGAGGAATGGAGCGCCGCGCACGCACGCAATTTCGGTAAAAGTTATGTAATAATATATGACGTTGCGAAATCAATACTTTTTGGTAAACATCGTTGGGTTTTCGCTTTAATTGTATGCGTCACGGCCAATCGATCGAGCTTATCGACCGACTGCCTGCGATCGTGTTCAACCGTCAAATGAAAAAAAATTCTATTGTTCAACGCACGCACGCGATGTCAGTAAAAGTTATGTAATAATATGGTATTGCAAAATCAATAGCTTTTGGTAAAGATCGTCGGGATTTTCGATGACATAACAATATTTTTATATAAAATGCAAATTACCACGCACTCGCTGATCGTTGCATCTCAAAATCTAGGCCGTGGAAAGTTTTCGCGGTATGAAGGAGAAATAAAGTTCTTCATTTTCAACTCCTTTAACCCCCTTAGGGGTTGAATTTTGAATAATAAATGAATAGATTTTTCATTATTTGATTCACAGAATATGTATGTTAAGTTCCAAACAAAAATCTCACCTGTTTGGTGAGAAAGATTGTTTATCTTTCCTACATTTTTAACACCTTTTACCCCTTTTAAGGGTTGAATTTTGAAAAAAAAGTTAGTAGATTTTTCATTATTTTTATTTCTATATATGCTAAGTTTCAAAAAAATCCGATCGACAAATAACGTTTTCCATTTTTAACACATGTTACCCCCTAAGGGGGTAAGAATTTTGGAAAATCCTTTCCTAATGGGCCTTTACTATATAAAACGAAACTATTGACCATATTTAATACTACAAAGCTCCAGTGGCTCCGGATTTTTTCCATTTTTACGAGACGCCAGTTTTAACCGTTATATTTTTATCGTGATCTACTAATACCTAAAACAATAATATGAAATATTAAATTTGAAATACAACTTGTATTAGAAAAAATTGTATCTGTAAAAAATGTTTTTTTTTTTTTTTACCAAAAATCATTTTACTTGCTATGTTACACATCGCTAAAGTAGGTATTGACCACTACCACTGCGTCAGTACAAGTATTATTTGTAATCGTTTGCAGATAATTCAATATTAGATTGATATTGGATTTAGAACTATAATAATTGAATGAGAATTATTTTCAAAATTGTATTGTATTCATTCCATTCACTATTCTATTAAAGCGACCTATTATATTATTAATAACTACACAATGTACCTATAGTAAAGTTTGTTGAAACTAATTCGGTATTATTAACATTAAATCACCATAGGTTGCGATATTTTTTTTTAGAATTGTACTACATTATTACTCAAGAAAACATAAACTACCCTCCATATAAATTATTATGTCGACCCTTAAATTTAAGCCATATTTATTATTCAAAAAAACTATCTTATTCATAACTCATTTTGCAAAAAGGATTGTTTTTCAAATCAATATGAAAATGGCAATGATCATAATATACTGCGCATATGTATAAACTTTTGAGAAATTATGAACAAAAATTGATTCGTTTCACTTTCAGAATTAAAATTTAAAAAAAAAAAACAAGCACCTTCTTGATTTGTTAAGTTTTGGATTTTTAATAGATGATTATTTTAAACGCCTTTCGTTCTCACGTAATTTGTCGAATTATAAACATTACAACAGAATACATTCTAATAATTATATTCCACGCGTACCATGATCGATTGAAAATAAAAAATCGCATTAAAAAAATAATAATAATATCGTTAAATAGGCCTGTATGAGAAAATACGTTTTCGAGAGAAAAAAAAAACAACTGGATTTTAAAATACCATTGTGTATACCTACTAAAAGGTTTAAATATTTTAATTGCAGTTAAATATGTTCAACTTCATTAAATGTTTACGCCAAGGAAAGCTGTATAATTACTCGTAGTTATGTATAGACTCCTCAGACAATGAATGTTTTAAGGTCTCGTTGCATTTACCGCGTAACAATTCGTACCTGCCCTATTTTTATTTCGTTAATTTTTTACAGCCTCATAAAAAAATAACCATAACACGTCCTTTTTAACCGCGCTAATATTAATAAGGTCTGATGTGCTCGCGGAAAACCGGAAAAAGGTTATATAAAATAACATTAACGAAATAATCATTCCTGGAGAGAATCTTGCCGACGACGGCGCGGCGCGGCGGCGTCCGATAAGCCGACACGCAGTGCGAATTAAAACGGCCGAGCGGGCAACGACTAATATAGAGGGGATTTCTAACGACGACCGCGGAAGATAACTTCGTTCACTATCAATTAGATCCGACCGACAAACAATTTCAATTCGTCCACCTTCACCGGTACCGATATACGCGGTGTAATATTAATAACCACTAACCGATTTGATCCGCAGACGGTCACGCGCGCGGTTATGAATTCCACCGAGCGCACGTTATGCGTTTCGCACATAATTATCTTAAATCCGCCACTTACAAGAACAGTGACCCGTGACGTTATTGTGCTGTTGTATCGACATTTTCATGTTGTAACTCTCGTTTTTACAAACCCGAAACGCAAGCAGTCATGGCGTACGTAAATTTTATATTTTCAGACGCTTCACGGGATTTATATTACACACTGCATTCGTTTCATTGTAATGGACGCGTATTTTCTCGTATTCTTTTTAAATATTTACGGTATTCACAATGGATTTATTGTAATCGTATTATTTGCATGCGTTCGGAACGTTCCGGACGAAGCTCAGACGCTATTAAACCGTACCTTCAAATCTTTAGAGACAATTGTTTCTCGTGACTTTTGAGAACGTTCCGCCGAGTTTAATTTGTACACAATAGACGTAAAACATATTCGCATGGAAACATTAATTTTTTTCAGTGAAATTTCGCGTTACGTATTCTAATCACGCGGCACGTGTTTTTGATTATTACTATTATATAATTAAACTTTTGAAAGAAAAAAAAACCGGATCGACCCTTGATCTAAATCAGCGGTTCCCAAACTGTGCCCCTAGGGCACCGCGAGCACTTTCTAAGGGCACCACGTTCTACGGCCCATGACAAATAGTTTAAAATATATGCATGTTTTTTTTTTATTTTGAAGTTTAAAAATGCATAAATTTATAATATAATTAAGTTAGTTGTGTACTTGGCTCAAAATGCCTAGATTGTATTAGGTTTAATAAAATCAATAAAATTGATTATTAATTAGTATTTTTTTTTTGTTCTGTCTTTCGTGTTATTCACAGAGGACACCACGGTTAAACTTGGTCCAAAATAGGGCACCGCGGCTAAATTTGTTCCAAAAAAGGGCACCGCGGAAAATAAAGTTTGGGAACCGCTGATCTAAATAATATCACAAGTTTTATAGCGAATATTGAGATATTGTGTTCGGTTATGATCGCCGCCATTGACGTTTGTTACGACATTTACAATAGCGAATGGTAAATAATAAAGTACACGCTTATTCTGTAAAATAATATGAAAATGTATTATATAGTTCCAATAACGTTTTATACGAATTAAATTTAAAATCTATATCGCGTTGTATAAACAAACACTGAAAAAAAAAACCCGAAAATTAACTATTTTAACGAGAAATAAAGGATATATTTTTTATACGCCTTCTTATTAGGATCCATATACGATATTTCTTCCGTCCCGGTCGGTCACCGTTTTCCACGTTACAGTTTAATAATTTTGTTTTTTTCCATTTTGTATTTTGACAATACCGATCGTTTGATTGTGATAAGTAAACGTAAACACTTGAGGTAAACATCAAGTCGGATATGATATTTTGTACGATATTAAAGAATTATAAACGTAGCCACGACAAAAATATCGTTCTGTTTCGCACTGGGTGCAAACACGAGTCGAACAACAACGGCCTTTATGATATTATGTTGACCAATCGTCATCGAGTTCCCCCCCCCCGGTTCTATTTTTTTTCGTTTTCGTTTTTTTTTTCACCGTCGAATAAAATGAGAAAAAATGAATTCAAACACGTTCCTCGCATTTAAAAGGTTGGTAAAAGAGACTCGATATGTGTTTATTTATTTTACGTCGTATTGAGGTTAATCCAGTATCAGAAATGTAATTTAAAAGAAAGTGTTGTCTTAGTCGGAAAATGTGCGTTTTCGAAATGTTTAGCGGCTTTACTCGGTACGGAGTATTTCGGCTTCTGTGCATCGGATATCATATACGATAACAAATACGTTTAATGGGGTTCGCACAATCGGCTTTCGATTCTAATTTCGAGTGCGTACGACTCTCGTTCTCGATCCGTCGCGTTAGAGTTGATAACGTTTCACAATTTGTTTATTAAACAGGGATCGTATAAATATTGAAATCGCGAGCCACCGTTATCTACAATTTATTGCATACGGTTCGACGATAAATGCGTTTACAAGTAGTATGACGACGGAGAGAAAAAGAAAGGGGGGAAAAAAACGGCACGTTTATACGGGTACAATATTTCATTATATTGTACGTAAAATTCGATGCAATAGTAATTTCAAGTGGTTTTAGGTTCGCAAGCATGAAATATGTATTAGGCGCATTTTTTACTCGGGAAAAATAATCGTTTCGGTTTGTTTCGTATAATATCATTACAAGTCGATCGATGGACAATACTCAATTATTTATACAGCTAACGGGGGAGTTTCTATAATTTGATTTAAATAATAATATTTGTGGGAGTCAATTTTATTAATTTTATTTTTATTTTTATAACACGTTTTTCGGCACGATTTGCATACGAATTCGTTGCATGTAAATGATGTACGTACTATTATAATGTTGAAACTAAAATCGAGTCTCCGTATAATAGAGGGATCGAATAAAACATAATGTAATTATTAAAAAGGTCGAAAAGCTATTCATGTCACAGTTTTCAAATCATGAACAATACTGAGAATATCATTGAAATATTGTTCTATAATTTTTTGCCGGTCGTTATTACACAGAACACAAGATGATATGGCTGTAAAAAAAAAAAAAAAACAAAATACAACTTTTTAAAATAAACTTTATCATTTGACAGCGTTGAAATTATTATAGACGACAAAATTGACGACACACAATTATTTGTGTAGCCTATATACATGCTTTTAAATTTGAAATAAAATAAAAAGTTTTTTTTTTTCAAATCTCGATTTCAATGAACTTAAATGTGTGTTCTTTGTATCGTAAAAGTTTTAATTTCACCGTCGTCGCACAACGTATCGGAAAATCTTAGTCGACGATGCCCAACAGTATTTTTACCTCCGATAGAATATCGTCGTCTACGAATATAATACGTACGTTGTATAATCTTAAAACAATATTTCCGAGTTTTTCAATAGCCGACTGTTTATTTTATCCGTCTATAAAAACACGCAGGGAAAACAATTTCACGGAGCTCATTATTTAAATTTTTAATTTTACACGCGATGTTAATGGCCGTTTTTCTTTTCGTACAATTTTTTTCCGATATTATTTTCATCATACGATTTCCAACTCGTCCCATTCGTAACGTTCATTGATTTTTTTTGTGTGAATATAATATATTATATAAAAATGGAGCCAAAAATGTATAACAATTCATCAATTGAGAACGGCTGGGCCGATTTGGCTCAATTTTTTTTTTGAATTGTTCGTAATTTCCAGGTTGAAGGTTTTTACGAAAAAAAAGTTTTGGAAAAACCAAATTAGGGGAGGTGCTCAAACGGGGATTTTGTGATGTACTTTTGAAATTTTTGTTTATAAATGGTTGCTATTGGTTATAGGAAAAATTCAGCCCATTTATATGTACGTATACCTATACTGTAACCATAGTGACCATTATGATTGTTTATAAATTTTTTTGCGAATCATTTTCAATTAAAATATATATAAGTGTTTCATATACTTTTCATATATACATACTTACAATAAGTTAGTAATTTTTCATGATACAAAATTTTAAATGGCAAAACAACGTTTGCGAGGACAGCTCTTTTTTAGTATGTACGCGCACAACTCGAAAAGTACTCGGTGGATTTTAGTACGGTTATCACTAATGGATTGGCCAAGTCTCGGGGAAGGTTTAGAAAATGTCTCAAAAATTCAACCCCTAAGGTGGTAAAAAGGGTAAAGTTAGAAAAAATCGCCTAGCCAGAACCGCTGGAACTTTGAGTATCAAATTTGGTCAATAGTTTGGTTTTATTTAGTAGAGACATCTTCAGAAATATGAATGTTAATCAATACTGTGCACGGGCAAAGCTGTGCGGGGACAGCTAATATAATATAATATAATTATGCTATACCGGAAAAGGCGTATTGTTTATGTATCGGTATTTTTTATGTGCCTATGCTCACGCGGCAATGCGTTTTTTTCCACCAACTACTTTAACGTTTAACGTTGGAAGTATTCAGTGATTCGTTAAACGCAAATGTAAATAGAAAAAAATAACTCTTGTAAAAAAAAAAAAAACAAATCGACCAATATCAATAACGTTTTGTACGCGATATTTTGATTATTTCTTCGGAAAAAAAATAATGGGCTCCGCCGAACAGGTTCGTTTTCGACGGAAATTATACCCGATATTATTATATATTATACGGGAAGCTTTGCCACGCCAATATTTTACTCGTATGCTAAAATACGGGAAGGCTGTAAAATACGACACTTATTTATCACGGTTCATCTAAGAGCGCCGCCGCAGGCAACTCGCGCCGCTTCGCTGCCCCCAGTCATAGAACACACGAGAAAATGATTTTGTTTTCCGAAAATTGGAATAATTTCAATTTTTTTTTTTTTTTTTCAGATCTTTTACGTCGTGAACAAAATAAAACGATTCGATTTATTTGATATACGTAGCTTTCCGTATCGACCCGGACTCTTAACGGTCGGAACCTTTATAGTCTAAACTATGATTGATTTTTCAAAATATCTCTTCGAGCCGTAATTTTAGCTAAATATTCTCGTTGATCCGAAAACCCCACGAACGTTATCTTGAAGTTTAGATTATTCGCAAGCGTGCGGAAATGTCAAATTAAACCGACTGCCGTCGTCGACCACCGAGATGAGTTATTTGTAATCGAATAAATGAATTATAAAATATTTCGATAAAACTCACGTTTTTTCACACCAGATTCGTATCCAATCGCAAAGCATTGGAAATAATTAAAAACATAAAAATATTTATACTCTTAACGACGAAAGGTATTGTTTTATACGCGCCTATCCGTTCAAAATATCATTTTATGAATTGTAATTAAAATAAATTGCAATCGGTATTACCAACAATCATACCAGCATGGTATCAAAAGAGACGGAGTTTTAATCGGTAGTATTTAATGTTTTAATTCGTAATTCTTCTGTCGCATAACGTAATTTCACTGTTGTAGTTTTATTTCCACCTTCTCGGTAATTTTAAAACACACTCGCGCGTAGGTTTGAACTTTTTAAGTGTCCAGAATTAAAGCGAAATATCGTCGCTCGGGCGTTTTGTATGCTCATAACATATCGTGGTGAATAAGTCGAGACGAATGCGATTTCTCATAAATATTTAAATGCGCAATACAGCTTTCGGTTGTGTAAATGTTCAAAATAATCGAATATTGATTTTCTGCAAAAGTACACCGCCAACGATCAGTAATACAGGTATTAGTTTACTTTTTCTCGAGACCCGAGCTTTAAAACATTGTCCGAGTATAACTGAATGGAATAATCTTTTAATGCACGCGTGTTGTTGTTTAAAATATTTAACGACCAAGTGAAAGCGAGCTCTTGATAAATCGTAATCCGTCTTAACCATTTTTAAAAAAGTAAAAAAATGACTCTCTTTTCGTTAAGTGTACAATACTCGAAAAAAACAAAAAACGGTGAGTATATTTAAATATATAAACCCACTGACGTATGTTACTAAATTACGATCTAAAAGTAAAAATAGTCTACATGTTATCGACACAATGAATATATATTATAAGTTCGTCTTGCAGACTCGAAAGATTTGACGTGAATTAAATTTGAAAAGAATGAGAATTATGTCTGTATTCTGCTTGCATGTCACTTTTATTTAACTTTTCTGTTACGTTCGCAAGGAATGCAATTTCACACTAAAACGATGATTACATTAAATAATATGGCAAGTCAGCATTTTGTTTACCAAATTATGATCGAATCGAACGACGAGGTACAAAAATTGAAAAATCTTCCCAAAACTTTGCGCGTAAACTTTTCAGTAATATGATATTTAAAAATCATGATTTTTTTCGTGTTTTCATAAAATATTAAAATCACGAATAAATGCCAATGAATTAAATGACTATTCGTGATTAATTAAAAAATTATATTTTATAATCAATGGTAGAACTAAAATTGTGAAATAAGTTCAATTAAAAAATAATAACATGCCAGGTGAAAAAAAAAAAATGTTCAAAGTGAAATTGTGTTGTTTTTACTGAAAATGTTTTCCAACAGAGGCGTTTGAACTCTAATTTAAATTATTTAATCAGAACATTCTTTAATATTTTTTTTTTATGTGTCTAACTACAAAATATTGTTATCAGTTAGTGTGGACTTGAAAAAAAAAAGCGTAAACGCCGGCATCCTAAAAATGCTCGGTTGTACTGCGAAAAATAACTTTATAGAAAACAAAGTGAATTTCTGAATCCGTGACGAATGAAAAAGCTCGTGGTTATAAATATAAAAAAAAAAATAAAAACTTTCTACGGTTTTAAAGCGATCACGAAACTCTATCAATCGATTGGAAATTGAAAACAGATGGTACTTTAGAGATGTCATTTTTCGAATTTGGCCGTAGTAAAAAACGCTTTCGGAACTTTTAGAGAAATAGCGTAATTTACGGCACACTCTGTTTTTAATGAAATCTTGACCGTTTTCTGGAAAACAGAGCTTGGTTCAGACTCACATTTCGAACGCAATGATTTATGATTGCTTTCAAACTTAATAACACAATACTGCTGGCGTGTTTGCGCCGGCGCGGACGAATCGAGACGAGTGTCCTCTGCAAACACACGCGATACAGTTTACAACACTTTCTTTTATTGGTTTCAAAACCATTTAAATAAATTCAGTGCGAGCGGTCTGTATGAAAATAATCACAACGCGAAAAAAAAAATCTCAGTAGCTTCCGCGCGGAACATAGATTTTATCAGTCGCACGGCGGTGTGTTTGTAAATAGCTTTCGACCGATAGTTCTCTATCCAATTATTTGTTCCTGCCGTTTTCACGAC
The DNA here is from genome assembly GCA_948098885.1 of Drepanosiphum platanoidis. Taxonomy (NCBI): domain Eukaryota; kingdom Metazoa; phylum Arthropoda; class Insecta; order Hemiptera; family Aphididae; genus Drepanosiphum; species Drepanosiphum platanoidis. The sequence goes on from OX402528.1 coordinate 26,620,335, forward strand.
TTTTTCACTGCCCAGCTACCAGTGCATTTTACACACAATGTGTTTTCTCTCCCTTATCATCGTTTGAACCGCCCACCGGTCACAATAAAATCTTCTTTATCGAACTTTTTCGCAAACGTTTCGATTCTCCCGTCGTCGCATTAACGGTCCGCCGTCGTCGGCGCGCGCGTTCTTCTATCATATTATTATAGACGAGATAGGACCTGAGAAAGACGTAAGCACTGACTGCGATAATCGCGACATTTCCCAGGAACCGACGACGTTACAGATTACTATTTTTTTAAAAAAAAACCATTTTTATTATACATACGTATTATACGACGGTATCGAAACGAATTCTTACTAAAATACCAACGGTAACCGATAACAATAATATAGACGGCGCGGCGTACGATTACAATAAGATAATTATTAAATCTCGCGCGCACATAGAACGAGACTACGTATACCGTGGTCGCCCAAACAATATACTACTCGGCGAACTCTATTTAAAATACACGGAAATGGTAAATCCTAACCGTTGCGGTGCAACGATAATAATGGATTCGGAGTTATCCCTGGTGAAAAACAATTCTATCTAGTTGTAATTATTATTCCGGTTCAAATTCGTTTATGGAATAAACGGTTTAATTTTGCGGTTCTTATTAACGTACCTACAGTGATAATAATTGATGGCATACGGTTTTGCTTTACTTCTGCGAATCCAATTTAATTCGCTAGACACCCATTGAAAGTTTTGATAGAATTTATTCGCGCGTAATAATATATACGAGAGCTTTACAGTTCCCGTGTTATTAACAAATTAAAAATCGAAAAACCGCACGATCGTTTTGTTGAAGGCGTAAATTATACATACTTTCCACGTTTCCTCGGACGAGAATTTACATTTATTCAATTCTCGGTGTAAGATTTCAATTGGGTACTGGTTTCGAATGTCTATTTGAACGTAACTCGATTTTTCTCGCGTGGAATATACTCGCCGAACTAAATCGACGCCGCGCCGCCGGGGCGAGTTTTTCGGTACCATAAAATCCAATAGTGCCGCGAACAACCGCCTAAACTGCCGTTACAATATTCCGGGGGCATATGGTGTCATTAGAAAAAAAACTTTTATAATATTGCGTTTTCACGGTGCGGCGCGTTCGAAAGGGAAATATTACGGATCTGGCAATAAGTGCGGGCGGCGGCGGCGTGGCGCCGCGCGTTACTGCGGTGGTCTCACTCAAACCGAATCAATCGAAATATCTTTTTTGGTACTCCGCAGAACATCCGTTTAGGCATAGGGAATATCATTTTTATTTTTTTCGATCCGAAAACAAGCAGAAAGTAATACGACGGGCTTGTATACGCACGTTTCGTCAGTATTTGCATATGATATATGATTGCGTGTCAAAGAATTCCACCCGAGGGCATACTTTTTCCCCCCGCACTCGCACCCCCCGTGTCTCGCGGCACTGTTTTTCTCACCCCGCCGCTCTATCGCGTTACCTTTCAATCTACATGTTGCCTTCCCGTACTATTGCTTTTGCAAATGTATCTCGCGCGCGTTTCCGATGTTCTCGATCGCCTTTCGGACGGGAATGAACTACTCATTGAATACGAGTGTTGGCATTTTCATAGAATGACCGACGTGATCGCAGGACGGTGGAAACAAAATGCGAGAAAGCGAGTTTCCGGCCAACTAGAGATTGGTCGATCGAACGCCGCCGCGCCGCCGTAGTCAGAGCAACGATACCGCTGATCAGCTCCCGCCGCCGCCGAAAACCCTTGCCCTACACACCCTCCAATCGATCTCCGGTCTGGTATTACATAAAATAACGTCTCGTCGGATTTACCATTTTCTCGGTCAGGTTGGCTAATTCGCAGTGAAGCAACGCCGTGCTGCCCAGCTGAACCGTGACGTTCGTCGTGCCCACGTGGATGATGGGCTCGGGAGTCGGCGTGGACGGCGCCACGGTGGTGGTGCGCACTTTGACCGGCGGATGGGCTTCAATGGCAGTCGCCGGGTCGGACACGTCGAGGTGGAGTTCGTGCTCTGCGATAGAGAATAAAAAATAAAAATAAATTTTAATTATCATAATAATAATAATAATAATAATAATAATACCGCGTACAAAATACGTTTTAATATTTTTATTGTGTTTATGAAACGAACCGTTCGTGTTTGTATTCGCGTGCACGTGTGTGTGTGTGTGTGTGTGTAAGCGGGTACGTTTCACTATTAATGTGCTTGTGGTAATTAATAATATTACAACGCATGCGTGTTAGTACGCACGCGCGTATGTTTGCATGTGTGTGCGTAGGTGTGTATGTATACGTCAACTCAAGCGTAATAATCGTTATTCGCATTCATTGCACTGAAAACTTCAAGTGCGTGAAATTAACACTAACGCGCGTCTCCTTTAGTTTTCACCATACTCCCTTCCCGTCCTCCACCCCGTCGCGCTCTGTTCCTCAGTCACTTGTCAACCCCATCCCCCCTCCCCTTCATCCAGCCCTTATTTCCGAACGGCGTGCCCGTCGCGCGCGTTAAGTATGCATATTAAAAATCATTCCGGACCAGTTTATTTCTCCTTTGCCGTCCCGACGGTATCGATCGCCTTTAATCGACCGTGGTGAGATTGCAATTTATCGGGTAGGTACCGAACACATACACCGCGCCGTTACCAAAGCGTTTGCCCCTTTGTAGGCCGGTAGTCGCCTAAACGCTCGAAAAGGCAGAAAACAACGCGAACGATAAAATATCCCTCGAGCAATATACAGTATATCTCGACGCGTTTAATGTCCTATATTTATACGGACTAAAAGGCCCGACATATTGCTAGTTCTACGTGACCGGTGTGAATGACTTATGTGCTGCGGCAAAACTCGTTGACATTGCAACACCCGCCGTGCTGGATACATACATCGGGCGAAATCCAGTTTATTAAATCGAAATTGCTCGGTTATCGATTTGTAAGTCTATACCGCCACGCTATAGATATTTAATATTAACTATCGGTAGACAAAAGCGCGCCGTGGACTCGTCCGACGCGTAATCGCCGCCGTTTAAATAAAAACGTATCGCGCCGATTGATCGAGAGATTTATAATGGGACGGTTTATGTTGTTTTCGGCGTGTGCGCAATGAGAGAACGTTTTCGGCGTACTGCGACGAATTGATTGGAATCATTTCTCCGAATGAATAGCGACCGTGTGTTAAAACTAATAAAATAATGAGCCATTGCGCGGTGATTTAACGTATGGTGCTTATTCAATTTGAACGCTGAACATATTGCAGTAATGAGTCACGGCTTAAAGTGATATTATTTAATTCGATCGCCAGTTAATACAATACTGTGTATTATGTCCTGTCGTCGTCTGTTCGTTGGATTCGTTAAACACAATGAATAATGATATAATAAAATCAAATAAACGAGCAATGAATTATAAATATCGATTAATTAACATCCGCAGAATAACATTGATAAAATGTCAAACGTTATTTGTATACGAGTAGCTGGTAGGCCGTCGAAACCATGTTTATCGAGTTTTTCACCTGGAAATAATTATACTGCAGCCATACTATGAAATTCGACTTATGTGGGCGTATCACGAGACATCATGTGCGATTTGAACTTCGTACGGGCAACGTTTATGAACTTGCAGTACAAGTCGTTAAATTGATTTGGATTTGGTAGCGAAAATAAATTATCAAATTCGAAAAGCGATTTGGAATATCTACAGAGTGTTGGATGATATCACTATATGAGACAACATAAAATCTATTTTATGAGAAATTGTAACTCTTAATTTATTACCATCCACAAAATGTATTGTAATAAAGATATTCGCACGGTTGCATATCATAGCCACACGTTTTGAAACAAAATGTTGATAGGTATTTGGTTTATCCGTATGAATCTCGTTTGGGCATGGACAGAGACAATTATTCGTAATGATTAAAATAAAAAAATCATCGTCACCAGTCGTAAAAATAACGACAATGATATGACACATTTGAAGCTATTTGAAAGTTAATAAACCCGCTTAAAAATAAAACTCTCTAAAAGCGAAACCTTAAATTTATTGAATCTCGGTATAATCGTTTTTTTATTTAACTTTTAATTAAACCCATAAATATCTCAATTGTGTCGAATGAAATATAAACGTTTTCTTAATGGAATTTAACATTTTAAAATTTTTCTTCAAAAATTGGAAAAATTAAAGAGAAAATAAAAAATTTTTCATTTATTATCTTTACAATCATGATTTAATAATATCTAACGGTAAAAGTTTGTTTCCAAAAAAAAAAAAATATATATATAGATATATATATATATAAATATATCATTAGTTATATCATTTTTATACTTCTGAATTTTTGTATTTATTATTGAAAAAAATCATTTTTTACCATTCTACACGACTTATTTTTTCGATATCTTTACGTTTATTTATTTATTTTTTCATATACTCGTATAATATGACAATAATAATATTTGATGTATCAATGATATCAATGACATTTCATATTTTGAATTTCACATTCCATCGGAATATCTGTTTAAAATATTGATGCTTCCGTCTCGATTATTGAACTAATACTTTATTATTAATAAGCTTTTGGATTTTTGAAAAATGAAACGTCGATAAAAATTGTCACATGATATTTCCTACTTCTTTCTCGATTTTTCTTATTGGATTTTCAGTTTTTTTATTCTTACATTGGTCCAATTATCAATATATATATATAAAGTATATAATATTATATCAAAACTTTTTTCTACGCCACAGTAAGAAGACGAATATAAAAACTATTTTTATTTATTAAAGTCACAGAGATATTTTATCAGTAAGTATACGTTTATGATTATAAAAACGCGGTTTCATAATATTATGCGTTTAAAATTATTCAACCATTTATCAAATGACAATATCTGTTGGAAATCTCATTCTTAACAAGTTAAAGTATTTATTTTTATTATTATAACTAATTTTCTGTTGATGGTTAAAATAATATAACGACACAGTGTTAATCGGTGTCTTTAAATTATAAATGGATAATAATATATTTTTATAGTTAACGATACAATAGGATTTCAGCACTAAAACCAAAAGATTATACTCTGAAGAAATTGAATGTAATAATCATTTACTTGTTATTGTTATATTATTATATTAGATATGTACGAATGCAATTTAAAATTATTTCGAATTTGAGTTTTATGAGCGTGGCCCATAGAGTTTTATGCGTGCACGATGAAATGCGCCTATATACTCGTAATTACAAACATTTATTTATGGTTAACAATGGTTGTTATGTTAATTAAACAACGAGCAAATGTATTTTAATAGAAATTATAAATATTTTAATTAATGGCGGTTTTTAAAAGTAGTATTTATTTAAATTACATTGGGTGATTTTATTTTTCCAAATAATATTTTGAACCGTAAACGAAATAATGCATTTGTTTATTTGAAAGTAATTTGAAACAAAAATACATATGTTTTCATTTATTCTTTCGATAGCTAATATCTGAAATCATAAACTCGTATCATTTTCGAAAATTCAGACAAATTTTAAAATAATACGAATTTTCTAAATACTTAAATTTTACATCGATACAATAGTATAGGTGGAGGGGTAAAATACTGCCTCCTCGTGAACATCTCGAGTATAAAATCAAAAAAGTACTCGTTTAATTTATCATTCAGAAAAAAAAAAATGTCATAACAAATAGTATATATTATAAAAATGACTTTGTTAAAATAAAATTATTTATTTATTAAGAAAATAAATACTCTTAAAAACGAAAATTCAAGAAAATGTACTGAAAAATTTTAGTTTTTATTTTTTAAACTCTACGATACTTTACGCTCGAAAAGTATTGTTTTAGAACTATTGCGAAATAATTTAGTTTACATTTAAGTTAACTCGCAATAGTTATATGTGAACTCAGGCATGTATGAAACTCGTATAGAATTTCGATTTCATACGTATACGCTTGTTTTTACACATTTCTCTTTTTTATTGGAATTGTAACGTCGGCGATAGAAATTGTTCACTTTCAATAAACACGCAATTATTATTGTGACTTGGATAGAAAGATATTAATAAACGTAAGATGGATGATTTTTTTTTTTTTAATTTGCACGATGACTTTCGACACATCAATTCGTGGACCGTAATAAGATTGCGCTGTAAACTAGGAATACATCAATAAACCTGATTTTAAAAACTATTAAAATACCGTAATGTATATAAACTGTAATATTGCAGCTCTCTGTTACAGCGTTGCATTTTACAATAGCAACTCCCACATACGCACACACGCCACCTATACACATAATAACATTACGAAAATACATCATATCATATTCCGAGTTAATATGCATAAAACATATTATAAATTACTCTTTCATTTTTTTTGTTTTTTTTTTTTGTTCGGTAAAATTATAGCTCAAGATAGTACGCTACCAGAAACTAAATGCGAAAAGCGTTTTTATTTTCTTCTCCGTATGTATTGAAATAAATCATTGTTTTTACAACTAATAAAAATCATCCAAGCGCTATAATAAATCGTGAGGTACTACAAAATGCACGGGAAATTAAACATTTTAGTTATTGCGCTGAACATACCGTTCAATTTGTGGGTAAGGCGGCGTTTAAAAAAAAAAAAAAAAACCATTTTTACTTTTCTCTAACCCTGCCGTTTGTTTTAATTTCAAACTTTGAGAACATCTCCGGGAATTTTAAATCGTCAGATTTCACGTCATATTCGCAGTGCGCGCACAACGACGTGCGCGAGTTTCCGCCGACACGTTTCCGAGTCGAATAAGCAATTAGACGTTCGGCCGGCCGGCTCATATTTTTCGTCGCCTCCTTGTAGTAATTTTCGTTCGAGTCCAAGTCACAGGCGACTTTATAGACCACGCCGTTATTTTTATACACATTTATGAGGTCGTTTATACTACACACAGTCTGTGTAAAGTTTTCTCGCAAGACGTAAAGCTACGAGACATTTTCCGATGAGAAAATAAAACGACGAAACGTTATTGTCGCGTAGGTATGTGAGGTTTTCGCTCCGAGGCGAATCGATACCGTGCGATTATTATTTATTAGAAATCCTGGGAACAAATGTATTGTCGAATTTGGAAAATAAATCGCGACTGTAAATTTGCACGACGACGACGAGTCGATATTTTCTAATTTGGGTGTAAGACTAGAAATTTTGCGCTAGAACACAGTACGCGTCCGTATTGACGGCGATAAATACACGAAATTGACAAACCTCGCGGTTCTCGATTTTGAGTTAGCAAAACATACCAAAAGCCATTATAAATTCCACGGTTAGATAAACGGTTAAAACGTCGCCGCCATCCGTATTTACGCTTTATGTTATTTATTTTCAAAACGAATTCGGGACGGTTAAAAACAGTTGAAATGCGATCACTACGCAGGCACGTACGCAGAGAAACCATAACGCGAAACCGAAAACTTGGAAAACATTGTAAACGTAAAAAAAAAGCGGTTATATTGCGAAGCATGCGGAACAAACACCGGACGAATTGAAAACACCTCAGTCTCGGCGGTTCATTATCGTGCACACATTGTTAATATTATTATTATATTATTATGTATAGGAGTTATTAAATTCGCCCGGGACGCGTTATTTTCGACACGTTTTCCATCATCACTATAGAATCTATAGTTTAAATATTCTCAATAAACGACTCCAAGGTGAAGGAAATTTATTTCCAGCCCTTGTAGGTTCTATAAATTCTTTCATGTCTCGACTTCGTCTTTTCGAAAGTAATTTAGGAATGGGAAATTTAGATCACTTTGTACGGTTAAAATCTATTTATCTACCGACAGATATTCCATTGACGATTTTTAAAAATCATATTTCATCACTAAATGATAATTTTCAAGAAAGATTCAGCAAATTTAAAGAAGAAGAAAATTTAAATAACTTATTTATTAATCCATTTATCATAGAGACACACGATCTACAAAAATATAACCCTAATATGCAATTGGAAATGATTGAACTTCAAAGTTCAACAGTTTTAAAATGCAAATATAAAGAGTCATCTGAGATAATAGAATTTTGGAAATGCCTACCCGAGGAAGATTTTCCAGAATTACATAATGTAGCGTTAAAATTGGTTTGCAGATTTGGCTCTACATATATATGTGAGAAAAGTTTTTCGCGGATGACTTTCATTAAAAATAAGTATAGAACCAAACTAACAAATTCTCATTTGAAAAATTTAATGCTTCTATCTTCAACTAAACTTAAACCAAATTATGAAGAGATAATATCCATGAAGCAAATTCAACATACCTAATCATTAAAAAAAAAACATTGCAATTGAACTGTAATAAAAATAGTACCTATGAAAAAAATCTAAAATTTATATTTATGTAAACTTTGTAAACTGTAAAGAAATAAATATTTTTTAAGGCACATTCTCAATTTTGCATACATTATTTGGCACAATATAAAAAAAGGTTGGCCACCCCTGCTATAGATATATATATATATATACCAGGAGGCATTTCGAGGTTGAAAATATCATCGTTTCTCTCTCTCTCTCTCTCTCTCTCTCTCTCTCTCTCTCTCTCTCTCTCTCTCTGTTTTCTCTCGGTATTTTTTTACCGCGTCTCGAGGTATAATAATTAATAACGCGCGCGTCGCGGTCGTTAGACACGAACAATATCAATATTTTCGCCAGCGGATATCGATCCATTTATTTCGCTAAGCAGATTACCACGCGAATCGTTTTAGCGTACACACCACCTACACACACCTATACTCGCTGTCGTTCGGATTACCGTTGGTGTCGCTCAGACGCGGCGGCGGGCGTGGCCGACCATTTGTAGACGGAATATTATTACTATCGCGTATCGAAACGGCAGGCGTGTCGTATGTACGTATACACACATACGCGTATATACACGCCTCGCAAAGCCCAGACACAACACGCGACACCGCGCGCTGGATGGCGTCGATAAAATTACATCGACATAATGTACTCGCGGAAAACAGTCGTATACTCGGCGAAACGTATCGCGGCCGCACGCGTTATCGCGGCGGATGAGATTACTGGCGGGCGGCGTGTGTGTGTGTGTATACGTGTAATACGCGGCACGTGATATTTTTGCGATATGTCCGACCGATGTATGCAAATTAGAGCACTTAAACGGAACGTGCAAACGGGTAAAACTCTATACCTATAACGATTGTCACAAAATCCTTTTGATTTCGAATGAATATGAATACATGTTATTATTTAATACGACGAAGCGGTTGTGTGTGTGTGTGTGCTAGGGCTGGCTCGAAGCACGTGCGAACGATGCGTTCGCACCGGGCGGTAATTTTAAACGGATAATTATTAGGGGCGGCGTTTTCGACCGTAGATATTATGGGCTTCCGGGGCATAAATGATGTACGTATTTCCTATAAAGCGTTGTGAGATTCTTGTTGAACATCGTGCAATTTTTTTTTTTTTTTTGTCGGCCTAGCGTTTTTTAAATTTAAATTTAAATTCCAAAGTAAAACGACTTGTAATTTGTATTTGTCATTCTTAAACTTGCGCGTAAAATCGTTTTCAAGTAACTCGAGTAGTATCGTGTTTATCGATTCAGTCAGTACCTTCCGATGTTAATATCTGATTATCAAATAAATTGTCAATAATTTTTTTAAAATACGAGTATCATGTCGTTTTTTTTTTTTAATTACTATTAGAGTTGGAATGACGTAAACGAAATTGTTTTATTTTATAATATAAATTGGTATTTATGTTGCTTATTAATTTATCTGCATGCAAATGTAATGTAATTTAAAAGGTGACAAATTTTAATTTCGCACCGGGTGGCAAAATACCTTAGGTCGGCCCTGGCGTGTGTACATGATATGTAAAATATCGCGTGTTTCAAATTCGCGGCACGTACACCTCCGACATTAATTATTTTTAATCGTAACGGTGTATGACCGACGTAAGACGATAAGTCAAAACTCGGATTTGTGACACAGCAGCAATTACACTAAGAATCATTTATAATTACGTCCGAATGATCATAAATAAAATATATAAAGTCGTAATAAATTACCCACACTCGTAGTAACGACCGAAAAAAAAAAAAATTGTTATTTATTCTCGTTTCGACACACGCGTTGTTCTACGTCTTGTTCTCGAGGTCTCATATTTTGGACAATTTTTCTAGTGACTCGCTCTTAATACGCGTACAACAAATCTATACCAAATTGATAATTTTTACTCACGTTTTTTTAAACGAAAAATTATATTTGCATTACATTGGAAAATCGTTTAACGTTTTGTCTTATCTTAAAACAACTACCAGCTATATAGAACGTATCGTTAAATCTGTCGTCATGTTACCCCCCCGATAATGTGATCGGTGTATTGCGAAGTCGTTATGGATAAAAATTGTTCCGAGTTAACAGAAAAAAAAAAAAAAAAAACGTCAACACGCCCACATATTATAGTCATTATAGGACCGATAGGGAAATCAACGTAAATAACATGGGGGTTTTATCGGAATCTTAGGCCACTTAACCCGGCACGTCACTACGTCCGACGTGACAAAGGGTTTCCACCGCGTTATTATTTCAACAGTAATGCGAAGTCGAATTATTGTAAAACGTCCTTCTCCGAAGGAAAACATGTCATACGAGGTAACGACAAACGGTGTAAAGTGTACCGGAGGACATGAGTGCCGACTAAAAGTCGCGCATTCTACAACAACGCTCAACGCTGACCGTTTTGTACTTTTGTGTGGCGACGTCGATTGAAGACGGCGGCCAATGAAGCGTGTTTTGTATTCACTTAATGCCGACTAGCATGCGAGTGACACGTTATTTCTTTACTTTCGACCAATTTACTCGGCCACACGTAAATCAATCACTAAATTGTATACCATTAATTTATAGGAACTCATCGTATATAACGGCGGGTATTGTTTGAACAATCTTAATTGATGATCAAATTAAAATGTTTAAACGACAATAATAATAATTCAACACGTGGCCGGTCCGTTATTAATTGTTTTAACACTTTAATGAATAATTTAGAACCAATTAAAATAATTCAACCATTTTGAAGTACAATATATATATATATACGATATACCTGTCAGGTGTGTTTTATATTAATTTCGCATTGCGAATGGATTTTACGGTTCTTCGATTGTAAATTACACGGGCTCGTAATGTTTAGAGAAGTAACGTTAATGAAACGCGCCGTTAATTTATTGAACTCTGAGATTCATGCATACTATTAGTACTGATATTTTTAAAATCTCTTTTCGGAATATTTGTCTCGCAGTGTTTTTCGTTTCACGTGCCTTTTTCTGTAGTAAAATGATAATAATGTGATATTCAACAGACATGTACGCAATGTGTTTTATGTGTATAAAATACATAATATAATATCCGATGCAAAATATGTAAGTATAGTCTTTAGATCATCATGTTTTTATAATGTTCGAAGCAGATCAGTATTTTATAATATATTATTATCCTTATTATAATAAACTATAATATACTATTATACATACAATATTCCCTATTATGTGGATAATAAATAAGTAGTTTTATATTTACCTAAGAACTTCTTATGGTCGAAATCTTCGTACTTAGAGATATCGGCAGTCTCGTTGAATGACCAGTACGGACTTATTTCATCCTTGCTGATCTCGGCAGGTACTATCGATTTAGCATCTGTTAAAATACACATACAATCGGGTTACAACATTTCAACGTGTCTACAAGAAAATGGGTCATTGCAGGCGAGTGTAAGTATTCGAAATATGTGGCGGTTACAGCTGTGTGTCAGAAATCAAATGCACACTATATAAAATAATCGAAGGGTTTTTTTACTATTTACGACACCCATTTAAATAATTACACTCGCATTTACATCGATCTCATCTAATATTCAATATCTTAAAATGTTCACTCGACATTTTAAATGTATATCTTAAGAAATGATTTTATAAAATATGTTATCGATAAAAACAAACAAATTTCGCTTTCTTATAGAAATAAAAGTAAAGTAAAAAGTCATAGTGAAAAGTACCGAAACGCCGAATGTAACCGTTACTATGAACATTTTAAATTACTTAAAAAATACCTTGCTCTTAAATTTCTTTAATTACTATATTTAATTGTTTAATATATATATATATATATATATAAATTAAATTACGCAATAATTATTCTGCTGTTGCATGTCTAAAATAAATAGGGCCAGCGAATGTTAGTTCGCCATTATTTTTAATTGATTTTAATTCAATTTAACAAATATGAAAATAATATAGCCCTCTGTTTAAAGTAATGTTATTAAATTACCACGAATCGGTTTATGATATTACCGACTTTCCCAGTAACTTTTAATTAATATTTGTGTTTTATAAATAAAAAGCTTGATTATTTATGATAATTGTAGAGAATTTCGAGAGAGAAAATAATGTCGAACATTTTCTGTAATGTAACATTTAGATAAATTAATAATAATTTATCTATATGTATGATAATTTGTCTGCTTTTAAGTCTAAATCGTTAATGCGTTGCACCGAGTAAAATTTTGAAGCGTCTTCAAAAACAAACAGTAGTTTTTATTATTCAAGGTGTGAAGATTTACATTGTTTTCAATCGTTGGGAAACGGTATTTTCATTTTAAACTGCGTTCCATGCTCAACAAGACATTTAAATAAGTTACGTTTATTGTAAAATCGTGTTCACAAATCGATTGTATGACTACTGATTAGAGGTCGACAATAACACATAATATAAAAGATATTCGAACATAAGCCAAACGATTCAATAGTAATTGAAGCAATCTGCTGATTGCATAATTTAACGACCTTTACGTTGAAAACGTTATGATATTATACGAGTATATTTTTGAGTAATCATGATTAATCGTAATTTTAGTCAGTTACACGAAACACATTTCGATGTTTTAAAATACCTTTTATACTGCGCGGTTGGTATCCTAATAAGAATTCATCAAAAACCTCATGTATACATAATACAGTATTTGAGTAATACAGTGTGTACCGATAAAATCAATATATTCAACCGTCGAATAAATATTTCTCTAGTTTCGGGCCAGTTCATTATGGGTCGTTCTATTTGTTTTGCAGATTCGGTTAAAGGATTGCGGTATGCCCAAAGGAAACAAGACAAGAAACAAGCAGAATACAACATTTCTAAGTAGTTGTATCTTATCCGTCTATCGTCCAAAAACGTGTAAATGTATAAAATTAAAATGTATGCCCTGTGAATTCCCTACTACGTATACGTTTATGGTGTAATATAATTTGTACTTATAACGCTGGCCCTGCTCGACCATAACAGGAACAACGTGCAACCGAATCAAAAGTTTCTTCTTAATCTTATTTTTAAACATACCAAGAGTCTGCTATAGAACGACAAAGTTTCAAAACGTTAAAGAAAACCGATGTATGATAAGACCTAGACGAACTTATCCCGTAATATCGCTAATTTAGTTTGTATCTAATTGATCGTATAGTGGTCCTACACGGACAAATTTACTATTTTTATAGTGTTGCGGCCGCAACATAAAGTATAAGTATAAATTAAATAGGCACGGGGAACAGCTGGTCGCACGCACACACACAATCGTTATTTTTATTTCTGTCGATATTATTTGTGTGTATGATTATTATTATGTGTCCAGTGAATTATTATGTAACAGTTCCTCTCTATATGTATGTTAATTTTTCTGATTGCACGCGTTATCGCACGTCGCCGAGTCGGCTCAGCAATAATTAATACGGCCGCCGTACCTTTTGTATAAGACCGTACGTCGTTTCATAAAGACAAAAAAGTAAAGTTCGTAATAAGTACGTTTCGCTTAAAGATTTTTATTTTATATTATTTTATTATACAGTAGACCAGAAGGGTCGAAGTATTCCAATCGCCCAAATAGCAGCATTTTTTTTATTATTATTTTATTTGATGCTAGTTTGGTATTTAAATTAAATACAATTAATTTATTATTACAAGTTATCTCGTGTGCGCGGATTTTTGTGATTTATTATTATTGTTGTGCTGGTCCCGGTTGCGGCGTCTGTCAGACTATTATCCTTTTTTTTTAAACGGCAAAAGGCCAATATTTGTATATTATTATTATTTATTATATTTAGAATAGGTAGCGGCTGGCCAGTCAGCGCACCGAAATTGTGAGTACTATTATTGTTACCTTTTTGTTACTTATTTACTTTTACATTTCATTTTACATTTTTGCGTGTTGGGCCAAAAGGGCCGTAATTTTTATATCTATTTTTTTTACCTATTTTTTATATCTATTGTGTTGCTGTGAATTTTAGTTTTATTGTTTATTTATTATTTTATTGCCAATACAGCAACACTAACCACATATTCGCGTTACCATTATTCTAGTTTTAGTTACCTGTCCTAAATTAAGTATACACACATACACACATACACACATTCATACACAATACACATAATTTCACAACACGCACTACATAGCCGACAGTATTTGCTAGGCGATCCCGACCACTACTGTTCGGCTATTACAACCACTACACACCCAGCTGTTCTCTATCTTTCTAGGGCTTAGGAGGTGTCAGTGGTGAATTACCCTGAGTCTGGTGTCCGGGCGCGCATACTACCATTTTATGCTCCCGGCCCGTACATATAGTAATGACGAAAATGACATTTAACAATATAAGTTTATTTATAATTTGTAATATTAATATATGTTCTACGTCGAATTCGACGTGTAGTATGTATACTAGCCCAAAATGTCATTAAAATAAATATATTTTTATTTCGCAAAAAAATAAGGTTAAAAATCGATGTTACGTTTGATTTATTTCCACGCGGTCGCGATACGGAAAGCCACGTTCAAAGTGTTCGATCGCGCGATGAAAAACAATCGCTCAATTCGTATACACATTTACGTTTTTACGTTTTTGCTTTATTTGTCAATACAACTTTTTTAAATTTGGTAGTTAGTGAATCTAATTTATATGCAGTACAATCTAACTCCGAATTAAATTTAAGTATACTTGAATTACAAGCTGTAATAGGAATGCTTATTATAATGGGTTTTAATATGTTACCAAGTATGAGGTTATATTGGTCAGATGATGAAAACTTTCATAATAAAAGAATTTCAGACATTATGCCAATAAAAAGATTTTTACAAAATCATTAGGTTTTTACATTTGAATGATAATACCAAAATGCCTTCTAGAAATTCATTAGAATTTGATAAGCTGTATAAAATTAGACCCATGATAAAGCACCTAAATACTGTTTTCCGTGAAATGTTTTCGCCTTCGCGTTTCTTGTCTGTTGATGAAAGCATGATTGCTTTTACTGGTAGAACCACTATGAAGCAATACATGCCCCTCAAACCTATCAAACGTGGTTTTAAAGTTTGGGTGATAGCTTGTTGTGTTACAGGATATATGTATTCATTTGACATTTATACAGGAAAATCTTCTGGAGGTGAAATAACTTTAGGCCTGGGAGAAAAAGTTGTACTATTATTAACTCATGCGTTAGAAGGTCTTGGTTATTGTATTTTTTTTCGATAACTTTTTTAGTAGTATTACCTTATTAGTGAAAATGTTAGAAAAAAAATTGTTTGGATGCGGAACATTTCGAAAAAATAGGAAGTTTTATCCAGTAGATATTTTACAATCTGACAAATCGATGAAAAAAGGTGATATAGATTTTGCTCTGAGTGGTGACATTACAGTAACAAAATGGAAGGATAGAGGTAAAAACCCTGTTGTTGTAGTGAGTAATATGCATGATGGTTCTGAAAAAATTAATGTATTGCGTACAAATTCAATTGGTAGTCGTGATTCAGTTCCTTGCTCAAAATCAATATCAGATTATAATAGTTATATGGGAGGTGTCGATAAATTTGACCAGCTGATGGCTGCATATTGTATTAGTTGGAAGTCAAGGCGATGGTGGATTAAAATATTTTATTATATGTTAGATTGTTGCATAGTAAATAGCTATATAACTTATAAAGCGGATTCAAAAAAAAAAAAACAAAAAATATATGTCCCAACTTAAGTTTAGATTAAATTTGGCTAATGAGTTGATGGGTAATTTTTGTGTTAGAAAAAGGAAGAGTTATGCTTGTTCTGTTGAGCTTGGAAAAAAAAAACCCAAAACTAATTGTCGCGTGCCGCGTGCCTTATCGCGTTTGTGATATCGGCCGGTCTCCGGACCCGGAACGGCCGATATACAAAAACTATGTAGTCGTACCGATCGCGCGGCACAAGCGACAAGTCGCCCACCTCGGGGCAAGCGTTATACGTTATTTAGGATACTCGATCAATAAAACGCCTAAAATACAATAAACTCTTTTTTCGTTTTTTATCATCCGATACGTATTACGAGTCGAGTACTTCATTACGACGACTCTCGTTCACTAATAATGCATTCCTAGATGTAGGTAAACACGTTCCAACTATAGGAAGTTACCGTAGGTGTGTTTTTTGTAGTACAAAAGAAAAGCAAAAAAGATCGAATTTAATTTGTAAAGAATGTGATAAAGCATTATGCAAAAGTTGTTTTGGGCCTTTTCATGGCCAAAATGAATAAATATTTACATATATTTATTATTATTATTATTTTTACCTAAAAAAGACTGAAAAGTATAGTCATTATTAATTTTTGTTATTACTTATATAATATTATATATTTCATAATATGTTTATTATGTTTATTTTCTATAAAAAAAAACATTTTTATTTATATTTACTATTTTACTACTACTTTGACCAATTAGATTTATTTTATTTTATCTTTTATATTTTATATTTTATTTTTTACATTGTTAATTACTTTTGTATGTTTATGGCTAGTAAAAAAAACATTTTTATTTGCATATTAGACTGTTATTTTATTGCTTTCCTATTAAACCATCATGTGGTAAAATAATTAGCCAGTAACTAATTACTGTTAGTACAAGTCCTAGATGATCAGTGGTGTAAACTATTTTACCACCCTAAAACTAAAAAACTACTGGCAAAAAAAATTTTTTTTTTCAAATTTATTAAAATATACATGTATGTGATTATGGAAAAAAATTTTTGGCCAAAACAAATTAAAAGCGCCTTATGCCCTATAAAGGGTTAATATATATATATATATTTTTGTTCGGTATGAAACACGAACGATCGGCCGAAATCCGTTTTTAGTCTATCAATTTATAAGGCACGTGTTTCATCGTCGTTAGTCGGAATCGATTTTTACGGTTTTGACGACACTCCGATGTGTAAAAACGTCTTGCGGAATTTCAGTTTGGCCCGTCACGCCGCCGTCCGCGACGTGTAAATATTGCACGGCTCACGAATATCGTTTGCAAATAGCGTGCGAGTCACGGCGCAATCGAATCACAGACGGACGTTTAACGAGTATAAAACGGCGCAACGACAGCACGCGCAATTCACGAGCAGGCGATATATCGATCAATGCGCCAATCGGACGCAATATTATTATAATATAATGATATATTTGACTAATGTTCGCAATCGGCGAAAACATACGGCGGTGAAGAGGACAAATTGTTTTAATGTTTTAATCGAAATGTTACCCGCGGTGTTAATTCGAGTTGTGTTAATTTATCACTGAAGTTCGCCAGAGTTTATTATAAACTTTGCCGCTGTAATAAGTTTGCAAGATGGGTTTTGCGACTAAGGGCATTTATTATTCGCTACGGGAAGTGAAAATGTTTTACCATTTTTTTTTTTCCCCCGGATGCCATTTTTATTTTTATATTTTTATGATTTTTTTCCTTATGACGAAACATTATTGTTTCAAGACTTAAGTCGTAACTGCTATAATATATATACGTATATATGTTATTATAGTTCAACGTCCTACTGAAAGTCAGTTCCGATGGCACGGGTCGTCAGAACGAAATTATTATGAAAATTATCGTTTTGGCATTGTATAATTTATGAAAACAATCGAAATACTAAACGCACGGGATATGCTTTGTGAGAGAGTGTCAATGAAATATTCACGAACGCATAAAAAGTAATGATTAGAACGCCTTAAAGTTCGGAATAAAATCAATAAAAGGTGATATATAGAACGAAAAATGACTGTAACTTACGAACATCAACGCGTAGGGGAAAAACAAACAAATATAAAATACTTGCTCTAGTTTCAATTTTAAAAACTCGACCGATATTGAAATAAATATAAATTGGTAACTCGCGGGGTCTTACGAAACACACGGGAAAAAAATAAATATTAGTTTAAAAATAACTCACCCCGGCACAATAAACGTTAACGCGTGGGGGGTGTGAAGTCTCGTCTCGAAGTCGATAACTTTTTTAATAATTATTATCGATCTGTTTACTGTATAATATTAGGCACATGGCATATGCCACCGGTTTGTGTGGTTTTTCACGATGAAAAAGATCAACTCGACAATAATTTCCGCATTTGTGTATTAAATCTAATGAAAAAAAAAAAAAAATTATAAAAATAAGAACCGCGAGCTATAAGAACTCCGATTTTTTTCTAGAAACTTTAAAAGTGCATAATTAATATAAAGTACAAATAATTTAGTATCCACAATAATAATTATAACTGTAAACTACAGTCGAATACTTTTTTTTTATAGTTTTTATTCTTATTTCTTTCGTTATTATTATTTTTATCTAAAGATTTGTGAACGAAAAAAGCTTTTTCATCGAACCCGTATTTTATCGAACAATACAAAACTGTTTTTTTTTTTTTTTTTTTGGAAGTAAGTTTATTATTTTTACTTAAAGGAATGTTGGAATGTATTACTACAATACCTAAAGTTTTATTGTTTTAAGTCGTGACAATGGAATACGAATATTTGTGACAATAGATAAACAAGATAATATGTATTCCGTTTTTATTGTTCTAGATTAAAATTAAAATTTACCTACTTAATTTATAATTAATAATTAGCGTTTTGACAAACAGCGTGATGTGTGTACGTATACCTAATAGATAGATTAACCATCGGGGATTTTTTGAGTTTATTTTTTTTATTTTTTTTTACAAATACAGTTTGTACGATACTTGCAAGTCTCGACAATGCCACGATGGCGAAAACGATTTAAACATACATCTTTTCTTCTGACTTTTCGCGAGTTGTATTCTTTTTATATTATATGATGGCGGTGTGAGATGCGAAAATTATGCGAATAAAGGCTCTCCGGTTTATCTGATTCTGTCTCATTGTATTTAGAAATAAAACATTTGAAATTACACTCACTTGATCGCTGTTTTACTACTTGGTCTGTTAACAGCGTTAATAACTCAGCATCCAATCTTCTAGGTGTATATACGTGTTCGAATATCCAAGTGACTACCTCTATGTTCGCTAAATTAGATTTTACAGATGATTTACGTTTTTTTCTTATCGTATTTGGAAATTATTATTTATGTTGGTAATTATAAATTTACATATTTATAGTTTACAAACATTTCACGACGGTAATTTCACATTAAAATTACTAAAAACAAACAAAAATAATAATTTAAAGTCGAACTGTTTTATTTTTGTTTGACTAAACTTAAGTTTTACAGTAAATAACGTGTGCAATAATTTATCTTGGATAATATAATATATTATCATCATTGTTCTCGAATTTTAATTTATTTCGACTATATCCGAAACGTACATTACACGCGCACTCGCAGGGCCCCACAATGAGGGGTAAGTTGGACCCGGAGTACAGGGTCCCTGCCGTTTTAGGGGCCCGCGGGCTCGTTGAAATTAATTTGTAATTTTTATAATAATATTTATTTTATATTCAATAATATTATAAGATAACATTTCATGAATAATAAATTATGATGTATATCATATATAATATATTTATGTCATTTTGATATGGATAAAATATATTAAATATAAATTTAAAAAAACTTTCTTTTTTTTTCATTTAGATAATATTAATAATTTATGGTAAATCGTATTATTGGAAGTTTTGTAAAGGGCCCGGACAGACAAACATTTAGTACACGGGCCCAGAATTTTAATGTGGGGGCCCTGCGAATTGAATTTAACGAGCTATTTATTATATAACCTTATTATAGGGTACGTTTATAAAACGATCCGAATTTTTCACGATAAGTAATTATAAATAATTGGAAGGGATGTTTCTTTTGTTTCTAATATTCTACATGGTGATAATAAACATGTGCACGTGTACTAAATATATAGCCATGTTGTCGAATGACTGTTATCTGTGTGTTGCCCTTTGTTATTGTTGAACATTTAATTATTATGACGTTATGGTAAATTTCACAATAATAATATGATGATGTATATTATACACAAGCATTTGTAACAAAGATGGGAAAACGCACGTCGATGCCATCTGACATTCTGGCCAGAACACCCGCGTGCGTACACGCCAGAAATGTTATGACCAAATTTTCTACGAACGACTTTAAAATCGTAACGGAGAAATTTTTACAAACATAGACGCAGAAAAACAGAGCAGACCGTCTACTATAGCGAGATTTTATTTTTAGTTCATAATGTCGCTAGTCCATTATACTAATTGGAACGATTGTTGTTATTATTATTATTTTTTTTTCTCCCAAAAAGATCTGTTCGACAGAATCTTAGTTGACAAAAAACCACTATCGGGATGTATAAAAAAAAAAAAAGAAAATATTTTTACATCGACGTACGGTATTGGTAAGAATACAAGGTATCTCATTTTTATAGACATTAGAATAATTGCAATTAGCTAATACGTTTTTTTTTTTTTTTATTTTTAAATAATTACACGTTTACATTTCATTAAATCGGATTATGTTTGAAATTAAAAATTTTAAATCGATTAATTTAATAGTATTATAAAAATAGTTTTGAACTATGAGCGAATCGTTTTATTTACTTTTTTTTGATTAAAATGTATTCTACAATTATTGACCCGACACGCTTCACGAAGAACTCGGAATTGGCCAAATATTCATCTTATATAGATGTCTAATAATGTAGCGTACCTAAGCTATATGAAATCGATATCAAACGGGACGCGGTGTCCATTGAACACTGCTCGTGTACACAGGAAATAAGATGTTTGATGGGTCACGGAGACCGGCGGCGTTTGCCCCAAGACGTTTCGCTATTTTTTTAAGGATAGATCGTTAGATTTGAAAAACAATTCTGAACAAAACTCCGAGTAGAATTCATACGCTTATCGAATATTTTATTCTAAAATATTTAATTATTTTAAGTCGTAAAACGGTCTGTATAAAAAAAAATTACAAGGTTTCGAAGTAAAAGGCGAGCACTAACTTTATGGAACTTAAAAACAAAACAATATAAATATCACACTTACTTGGAAATGAGTGAATTGTAATATTTGTGAATTAAAGTTGAACTCGTTAATGTGTTTACGTTTCTGCTTTAGGTCTCGGAAATACGCGATTATAATAAATTTCATAAACTTTAGCTACATTATTATATTTTTGAACGAAATACCAATAATTAGCATTTATTATTAGCATTATTATTGAGAACGATCAATGGTCTGTATTTTAATCTAAAAACGCTTAAGAAAAACTGACCAAGCCAAATATTTCGTACGTGTCAGCTTTGATTTGAATTTAAAACCTCCGAACATAAAATGTATTTTGTTAGAACGAGCATTAACGGAAAAACTACGATTTTACGAAGCATAATACGAATATATTTCTAATGACTTCTTACTTAGGCAGTCGTAGAACAATGTGAAAAAGTACGTGTCCAAATATCTAGCTGACATTATTGTGGGCTAAATACAAATAGTCTGGTGGAACATCACCGTTTGAAAACACCGTACGTAGAAATATATAAACAGAAGACATTGTTTAAAACCGATTCCTTACTTTACTGAAAATATACTTACAAAGGAATTTTCATATTCATTTTTAGAAGATATTTTATGTTTGTGATGCAGTTTTGAACTATTTTGTCAGTTTCGAACTATAACGACATGATAAAACTGTCGACGTAGACAATTATATTTATTGTCGTTATTGACGATTACATATCACTGATTGAAATAGTTGAACTATAGTTGATGTCGATGGGAAAAAACAGTATGAAACGATAGTGTGTAAGATTTCTTATAAATCTATTTCTTTTTATAATAGAAACCGATGTAGTTTCGACGTGAAAAAAGTATTAATAAATGGTTCTATGAGTTTCTATGCAGTTTGAATATTCAAATTTTCAACTATAACCTACATTAAAAAAAAAAAAAAAAACAATTGCAATTTATATTTAATTCTAAATAAATACGTGACATTGGTACTATAAGTACATTAAATACTGAAGTAATTTATACGCATTATGTGTAATATTGTTTTCATATTTTATTTATACTCGTCGTACCGAAACGTTTCGAAAATTTTCATATTTAATAACTTATAAGTTCTAATTAAGAAAGTACGATTAATTACAGAATAATAAATTGAAATAACCAACTAGAAAATGCAGATTCATTAATATCGCATTTTTCTATTGATCCGAAATATTAATTAATTTAAAAAGTAAAGATATCGCAGAGTATGATCGTGATTTATTGACTGCCGCCGCACGAGAATTAGCTTTATCGTTTTTAGAACAGTTTAAGTTATTCAAATTTTAACCGCCATGCTTCAAAATGAGTAATGGGAATAATTCACCGTCTACACTGTACTCGAATCAGATAAAACACTGCGAAATAAGTTGCACTTACATTATCTTCATTAAACTTCAACTTACTTATCGCGTCACATATTTCAAAAATCCCACTCATGTTTAAATTCATTTATTATTTTGGTGAAAAATAAACCGACTCCCCGGACAACTGCGACACGTCGCACGGTGTTAATGAATAAGACTGAAAAATAAACGTGCACTTAAAAATTCTTTCTCCGTGGCCTTACAATAAATCGACTATATAGTGTTGTTTCAATACGGGATTTTTTTTTTTCTCTGTAACAAAAAAAATGATAATTGAAAACGTCACCGTTAGAACCGACCGGCATGAATATTTTTGACATACCCACGAGAACGCAAGATACCTGCCGCCTGTTTAAATACTGTCGGGATTCTTCTTGAAATGGTTTTTATTTGTTTAATATTTCACGGGGGTCGTCGAGAAAGTTTAGAATTACGGATGTGACCGAAAGAAGAGTAAAAGTATATAAACATAAATTAATGTACCACTCGCAAATATCAACACCATTATAATTTCGTTGTACAGTGAAATAAACTACTTTTATAGACATAAATATGGAGGGTGGACGAAATAATGCATAAAATAATTGTATCCTAAGAGGTTATGGGGTTTTTTAATTTTTTGTTTTACCAAGTAAATACATACTTGTTATTTTCATCGACGCCGCGTACTGACAATCTCGATGTCGTCCCGGGCGGGTTTATAAATCATTAGTCACTACAAACGCAGACAAAAGCAACTATCTTGCTAATGCGACTCGAGAGCAAAACTAAAACACTTCGTGACAGTGTTGATTGTCTATTTGATTAACACGACATCGTTTAAATCATCATTGAACGGTATACATTGGCGTGTGTATTTAAAATAAATACATTAATGTATAACGTTTTCGTGTAATGATATCCGCGAGGGTTTCAGGCATGTATATAATATCGCCCTCCACTTATCACGGCCGTGTACTCTGCAAATCCCACCCAGCACTTAAATCCGTCTTGTGATAGTGGTATGAGATGAGAAAATTATGTAAAGAGGGGTTTTCGGTTTTTGGACGCCGTTTCCGTGTCTTTAGGAGCACAATATCTGGAATAACAGTTCTCGGAATGTTAGAATTTTAATGTCCAAAGCATTCCGACGTAGTATAAAATTAATGTCTATAATAATAATATGTTTCCGTTTAAATGTATTGTCCGAATGAATCGACAGTATTATTCGTTTTTATTATTTCATATTTGAACGATATAAAATTAATAATTTCAACAAAAACGCGCGGATATCACTATATTAGTGTACATTAGTTTTAATAATATTAGTATACGAATCAGAATCATATTACGCGAAATAGTGTAGTTATTTTATAATAATTATTAACTTATCGTTCGAGTACCTATACTGTGATAGTGAAGCCATTAAATTATATTAGCAATGCAATAAATTGCTTTTCGCAATTTTTCAATTTAACATTTTAATTTAAAAAAAAATAATACATAGCATTACGTCATATTCGTACATATTATTATAATCATAAAATAAAATGTATATAATATGGCCATTTTAACTTAATTGAGGATGTTTTTTTATGTGTGTTTGTGATTTTAAAAATTTAAATTTTATGTCTGACGCACAATTTTACTCTATACGTTATATTATTTGTATACCAATTAAACATTCTTTTAATTTAATCTTACTGAATATTTTGGACATGTTTGATATTCGTTTTGTTATGAAAATGTTTTAAAATGTTATATTGAAAACTAAATGACACTATGCAATGTTGTAAACGTACTTTATAAAAAAAAAATATTTTCGAATACTATTTGAACTGAACACATTTTTCAAAAATAACATTAACTACTGCTTGTTACAAACAAGCGTTTGAATAATACTCGAATACGTTTAAAAAGTATTTCTAAAACTATGAAAAAAAGCTTCTGTAATACAATTATTCAGTTACCTTAGTATCTCACACACGTGCACCACGGTAGTAGATTAAACAGTTGAAAATATCAAGTACATTTAAAAAAAAAATTACTTTTACGTTTTGCACCGAATGTTAACTATGGTTAAATTTATGAAAAGAATAAAAATAAATCAAATTAAACGGATTCTTCAGTAAGTATAATCTATTAGGAATGCCTAATTCAACATCCGAGAATTATTTAAGTATTTAGAATAACATTGAATACTACGAAATGTTAATTTAAACACCGATATTTGAATATATTATGTTCTTAGATACTTCACAAAACGACGAGACAGCGAGTAGGTAACACGATCTCGCAAATAAATATCGTTAAAATATTTTTGAATTATTCGATTTACCCATCGTAAATACAATTTATTGAAACGCGAATTCGAGGGTAATGTTTTTTTTTTTTTTTTTTTTTAATTTTAATAATGGTGTATAGTACTTAAATTTCGTTGCGCCCTCGGCAGCTAGTTTGTCGATGGTTTGACATTTTAGATTAGAACTTGAATTTCTACGTCTGGTTCTTCCTCTCGAGATGTATTATTGCAGGACAATAAATTTCGAGTAGAATTTAATTTGGCTGAAATTTAATTTAACTTTAATTTAATTTAATTTAACGTGGATATCATAATGAAATATTATTGACGCGGACGATGAAATTGACGTTTAATCGAAAAATTTAATCGTTTTACGATTTGCTTAAAAACATTTAACGCATAATAATGAAGTACCTATGCGTTATGTTAACGGCTACAAACAATGTCGTTTCAATGAACTTACTAGAGCACGTCGTATAATAAGGTCTACGTCGTCGTAGCAGCGAAACGATAGCGAACGAGTTCAAGTGTGTTGGATCTAATTTTATGATACGGAGTGCCCGTCGGAAATACAGAACGATACGTCTAAATTCTGAGGATCTGACGCATTTCATCGTGGAAATAAAACGAGAAGTTTTCTTTCACGAAATACATAGTTATGACATGTACGTACATCATTTCATCATACTGTCATTCTTATATGTTAAACTATTGTCAAAGCATGTGTTTGGCGGATAAAATTCTTTAAGTAGATGTATACCTACAATTATTAAAGTTTCAACATTTTTACCAAGTGGTTACAGACGTCAATTTATATTATCGTTTTGAAATTATGAAACTATTTTGAAACTAGTGCGAGAAACGGGGATGGATTCACTCGATGATTACTGTCGATGGGTCGATCTTAAAAAATGTTTTAACAGAAAAATTAATATCAAGGTGCATCACTAAATTTAATCACGCGTTGTGTTATTCACGGATTTATGTTTATTTTTAACTTAACCAATGAAAATAATTAAACGGTATATAATAAACTAAAAATTGTGGAAAATTATGGAAAAAAGTACGAAAATGCCTTAAAAATACAACATAGAAATGCGTTTAAAAATTAAATGTCAAAAAAAAATAATAATAATACGATAATAATTTCTGAAACAATGATCGAATAATTTCATTTAATTTATTTATCAAGCTTATTTTTAGATATTAATTGAAACGAGAAATCTATTGATTTTAACACGATGTGTGTTTTTGTTTTATTTGTACGCGATAAGTACTCGAAAAAATGGTCCGATTTTCAACTTCAGTATTGGTTTCTGGTAGAAAATCGTACCTAGTTGGTACTTTTAAGAGGACTTTTTACTTTCCCGACAGTTTAAAAGTTATACGTGAAGATCTAACGAAAAATGACAAAAAAAACCGGAGGTTTTCATGACCATTCTAAAGAGTTTATATAAAATATGTCAATGGGTTTTTAATTTTTTTTTTTTTGCTGTTTGTAGAAATTTTAAGTTTTTGACCTATCTTAGTTATTATTTTCATAAAATGACAAAAGATTAATTTTGGCTCATCAAAAATTCTTAATGATTATATAAAAAGTCACTCAACAAAAGCAAAGTAAAAAAAAAATTAATACTCACGATTAATAGTGTGATTTGTTGTTGTTGACGAAATAGGTAATAACAATAAATCATTGACAACAGTATCGATCATTACGGAGAAAAATAACTACTGAAATATTCAAAATCGAGATGTTTCTGGAACCGTTGTTCACGCTATACTGAGCACACGTTCTGCTTTGGTTCAGCTGCTGTACTTTCGCACGTCGTTCG
The DNA here is from genome assembly GCA_948098885.1 of Drepanosiphum platanoidis. NCBI lineage: Eukaryota > Metazoa > Arthropoda > Insecta > Hemiptera > Aphididae > Drepanosiphum > Drepanosiphum platanoidis. Next base: position 26,647,199 of record OX402528.1, read on the forward strand.
CGCAGTATTAGTTGGATTGCGCGCGCAGTACTGCCGTCATAGGTCGGGTGGCGCGAGCAGATTGGCTTTCATTTGCCTGCCGCGTAACCCACGCAGGATTGAACTAACGATGACGTAACCTTCATTTTTTCCGATTTCACGCAAACACGCCCATTATTACACGACTTTTGTTATATCATCGTCGTCATTAATTTCATGATTACATAATAGTTGAATTTTAAGTAATTAACGATTATTCTTAGATTCGTATATGATGACCAAGGCTCGGAACTTTAGGCATTTGCATATTTGTTTAGAAAGTGCATATTGAACTTCTAGTTCGATACAAATTTGATCCATAGTATGTATATTCCAAATACAAAAATTTTTGTTGCATAATTTTGCATATTTCGTTATTTTTTGTACGAATTTGCATATTGTAGGTTTTAGAACATTTTTATGCATATTTCATAGATTTAACGAAAACAATATCTTTTCCTTACAAATTTATAGTTAACAAAAAAATATTAGATATATTACAAAATAAATCCATTGAAAAATACGTCAACGGCTATTTTTGTATTGCTCCCAATGCATTTAACAATAATATTTATATAATTTCTAGTACTGATAACTCGAAATAGTGACTGCCGATCGGCCGCCCCGTATTTATTGTTATCCAAATGTACCATGGCATTCATATATTCTGTACCATGATATAAATAAATTATATAACTTAGGTAATTTGTAAAGAATTAAGTTTAACCATTAGGTCGTTATCAGTATTTACAATTTTATATTTATACACAATATTAATTCTATTCGTTGTAATACTACGGTCTATGTGCGTCGGCTTGCGAGCGACTTCAGTGTACTGTGTACAGTGTGAGGTGCACATTATAATATAGTCAGTTTTCAGTATTTCGCCCGTCGCCCGTCGCGTGTCGCAGTGTTTTTAATTTTTAAAGTGTTTTTAAATTTTAACGATGCCTAAAAATAAGCAATCATTGTCTCGGCGCCTTAAATCTTTAAGTTCTGAGTTCGGTGAAGATGTGTTCTCTGTTGATAATATAGTTCTATTTTGTAAACTTTGCGAAGTGAAAGTTGATCCCGAAAGACGATCTAGTATTACACAGCACATAAAAACAGAAAAACATCGTCGTGCAATAGAACGTCAAATAAATAAAAAAAAAAGCCAACAGTCAACAACTATTAACAAATCTAACGTCGAAAAAATCGACTTTCAATATGGATTTATGCAGAGCTTTTATATCAGCTAATATTCCGCTGAACAAGTTACAAAATACAGAGTTTCGTCAATTCTTACAGTTATACACACAAAAAGATGTCCCTACTGAATCAACACTTAGAAAGTTTTATCTTGATGATTGTTTTGAGGAAATGATGGAAAACATGCGACGTGTGTTTTTAAAAAAAATTTGGATATCGATCGATGAAACGACTGACGTTGAGGGAAGACAAATTGCAAATGCCATAATAGGAACTCTAGAAGAAGATAGAGAAAGTGATGTATTTTTATTAAATACCGACGCATTAGAAAAAACAAACCACTCTACCATATGCAAATTTTTTGACAAATCGCTCAGTATTTTGTGGCCTGACGGAATCAAACACGATGACGTGTTATTATTTCTATCGGATGCGGCGCCCTATATGGTTAAGTGTGGGAAATCACTTAATGCATTTTATTCAAAAATGGTACATGTGACGTGCGCTGCACATGGTCTCCATAGGACTGCTGAAGAGGTACGTGGACAATTTGGCACAATCGATAAAATTATATCGAATGTCAAAAAAATTTTTAAAAAAGCGCCAACGCGTGTTCAGATATTCACATGCAGGTATCCAATTCAGTTCATTTTAGTATAACGAAATCTTTACTTTGTACTGTATTATAAATATTTTTATTTTTATACAATAATAATTAATAGTAAAAATGTGTCATCGAATATTTGTATTTTTTCTAATATTTAATCCACCAATGGGTGAGCACTTAAAATAGCAGACTCTCTTTTATTTAATTTAAAGAATAATATTCAATGTTACCTCTCTAGGTGGTTGCGGACTGGGTGTTGAGAAATTATTCATTTTATAGTTGTAAACGATAATTATTATTTATGTAACTCAAAAAAAAAGAAAATCAAGCGAAAACAATATTAAAACAAAATATACTTTTATGATAAAATATAAATTATTGTCATCAAGCTTGGAAAAAAATAACAATAGTTTAATATTAGGAAAAGTAAATGGAGCATTTTTATTAAAAAAATAAATAAAAATAACACTTTTGCAATAAATTATATAAATTGTTAAAGGATATACGTATACGTTTAAAAAAAATATATAAAAATACATTTTTGTAAAAATTCTTCCAGTTTTCAAATTTACACCGAATGCAAAAAAAATAATAATTTTATATTTGTTTTGTTATTAATTATTGTGAAACATCGTCCATATTATAATCAAATGTTTTAAAGTGCTAACTATCAAAATTAAGTAATTAAGTTATTTTAAGAGTAGAATAAATGGATTCAAATTTTCCCAGCTTTCAATTTATGTCATTTTATTGCGAGAAATCCGTCGAATTCATACCTTGATTAAAAACTCACCAAGTATGGACATTATTATTTCAACATTTTTACTTTTTCTATTTGATAACTTGACTTATATGGTACCGAACTGGATTTTATGCTATTATTTTTAACCGTTATGAAATGTTTCAAAACCTTTGTCGATTTCCCAAATATTTAAATTTCAAGATAACACACTCATCTCTTCGCGTTATGTATTTTTGAATCCGATAAACGAATATCACGGCGGAGAAATAACATTGAATCTTATCAATTTCGATTAAATTAAAACAAAAACATTCATATTCATTTGATTCTCTGCAGTTTAAACTACGAGTTGTACATATCCACATATATCTAGAATCGAGTTTCATTGCAGGTTCTAAGTTATGTGCTATTTCTATATACTGAAATTTTTCATAATTTTTCAGAAGATAATTTATATCCCTATGCTACATTGTATAATTGTTTGACTTCGGAAAACGTACACAATATTATACAACACGTAGAACAATTGTTCGATTAATTAGTGATTAATCACGGAATAGAATTTATCGTTTTCAAAAAAAGAAGTGAAAATAAATTAGTATACAAATTAACGGCATAGTTTGAAAAGTCACTCGTGTGAATAAAACTATTGATCAGGACTGTTCAAAAGTAAAAACGAACTATAACACGGATATTTTAAACCATTTGTATAATTGATTCGACGTGTAGTAAAATATAAAAAAGTAATAGTTTGAAAAGTCACTCGTGTAAATAAAACTATTGATTACGTTGCTACGACTGTTCGAAAGTTCAAACCAACTATAACACAGATATTTTAAACCAGTTGTATTATCGATTTAACGTAATATGATAAAATAATATATAAATATTAACGTATATCAAAACCTTAAAAAAGAAAGCTAGAAACAAAGAAGTTTCGGAATTCTAATACATTACCGAACCGTGGGTTATCGGAAATGATTCGTAGTGTATCATTTTCGAGTGTCACTGTTAAAATTCGCGGCAACGTTGTGGGGGTGCACTCTCGAACGAGTCCGATCAACTGATCAAGAGTTGATCGGGTTTCCATTGAATAACTAGCATACTGCGAACAGAACCGCGCGTACCTATTCCAAGTGTAGGTACTCGTAGCTGCGTATAAACATTTTATTATGTATACACGTACACATAAATACACGACTCGACTCTGTACATGACTTTTAAAACACTTCATATCCAAACAAACGCGGCTGCAAGTAATGAAACCTACGTTTTCGAATGCTTTTAAAACACGAATCTAGTTAACATGTATATGGGCAGGGGACGGGGGGGGGTTAATTAAACGTCCGAGTATTTTACTGGTGGAGATGGTACTTAAAAACTTCGCGTTGTTGTCGAGTAATATAACAAACGCAAAAGCCGAACGGAATAAAAACCGAAAATTGTATCTAGCGTTTATATAAACAGCGTTCTAGAACGCGTCGGGTGCGGCGGACATACACGCTCACCGATCGGTGTTTCGGCCGCGTTTAAAATCGTGACGAGCGTGTCCGCGGGCCGCACGAGTTTGTAAATATTAGGTATCAATATGATCGTTCGGTTTTCTGTAAACGACTGTCCGACTGCAAAATAAATATCATATCGCAATAAGGGCTCTGGGACGCGTGGACGCGATTACCGGTAAATTTCAATGCGCCGGTAACGCTGTTGGGCAACGTAAACATTGTATTTATAAATTCGTACATTATTGAACGTTGTCCATGTAGTTTATAAACAATTTTTCTTTTTTTTTCAATTGGTTAAGGGCATTGAAAGCGACATCAATTTTTCGTCAAAAAGACCTTTACGACTTCCAAAAAAACCGGTACTTGTAATAATCTTACAGAAATTGTGAAAACAGTTTTGGAAAGCTTAACACTTCTACTTTGCAACGGTCGGAGCACTTTTTTAAATTTTGCATTTTTTTTTTTTTTAAAAAAATGCAAATGTAATTGAAACAAATGTAATTTAAAAAAAAGTTTAAAAATTACAAAATTTTCAATATGTTCAACATCAAATATCTTATTAACTATTTGCTTTTTGAAAAATGTGATCCGACCGTTGCACAGTAAACTTATTTCTGAATTCAAATATTGTTTTATTTTGAAAATTAAACCACTCTAAGTATTAAAATTGTTGGAAGTCGTAGAGGTATTTTTCGTGCATAAATTCTTTTACTCATTTTAGTTTGTTACTGATCGCTGACATGTGCATGCGCGTGCTAAAACACGCTGCTGCCGCTCGGCGGCGAACCCCATATACGATTACCACTTTTTCTTCGAATTATTGCTATAAACGATTTTATCGTCTACCTATATTATCTTATATTATTATAACCGTGCCTACGACGGCTGGCGTTTTACCTCATTACAGTCGTGATTGTGAATTTGAGTTGTTGTAATCAACATGAACAATAAACTAAATATTAGAAAAAAGCACAGACTTTAAAAAAAAAAATAAAGGTAATATAAGGGCGTTATGTGAAACGAATTCCAAAGCTGTAGCTGAAGAGGTAGGTTATTTTTATATTTATTTGTATTAATTATGATCAGGTAAGGCATAACAAGTATTTAATATTATATAGTTTGATTGACTTTCGTGAACAAACTATTTGAATTTATAATAATAGATTTCAGATTCAGTCGCACCTATTGCGGTTAATAATTGTTTAAGTTAGCAAAAGGTCTGTAATATACGTAAGCTAAATTTATTCCGGAGCTTTTAAAATATTAATACGATAATAATGATAGTTTTTAGTATTGTTTTACTAAAAATTTTTAACATTTTCAGCTCACATAAAGTAATAAAAAAGAAACAAAATTTGTTTACGGGTCCAGATGAAGATTACGGGGCCGCTGAACTAGGATGTGCAATAATTGATATGCCACTTGATGAATATCAAAATGAAAAAAAATTGTTTTTGCAAAACTTAGTGTTGAGTACCGAAGAAATAACTGCGATAGAAAAAAATACTGTTGGGCAACAATATAATGACGAGTGGCGAATTCAAAGACAATTTAGGCTAACAGCGTCCAATTTTGGAAGAGTATGTAAATTGCGACCCACTACATCACGGGCCAATACTGTAAAACATATATTGTATGATATTTTTCAAGGGAATTCGGCAACCAGGTAATATTAAAATACAAAATATAGATGAATTGTAAATAAACAAATGTTCAACACATTCTAACTGTAACAGAGTATATTTTTTTTGTTTGCAGATATGGGATTGAGAATGAATATACTGCTAAGAACGCAGTAGAAGAACAATTAAAGACTGTGATCAGACCTTCAGGTTTGTTTGTATATAAACGTTTACCATTCCTAGCTGCTAGCTCCGATGGACTGATTAAAAAGAATTCGATTGTTGAAATAAAATGCCCATCAAGAAATAACTGCGATAGAAAAAAATACTGTTGGGCAACAATATAATGACGAGTGGCGAATTCAAAGATAATTTAGGCGAACAGCGTCCAATTTTGGAAGAGTATGTAAATTGCGATCCACTACATCACGGGCCAATACTGTAAAACATATATTGTATGACATTTTTCAAGGGAATTCGGCAACCAGGTAATATTAAAATACAAAATATAGATGAATTATTGTAAATAAACAAATGTTCAACACAGTCTAACTGTAACGGAGTATATTTTTTTTGTTTGCAGATATGGGATTGAGAATGAATATACTGCTAAGAACGCAGTAGAAGAACAATTAAAGACTGCGATAAGACCTTCAGGTTTGTTTGCATATATAAACGTTTACCATTCCTAGCTCCGATTGACTGATTAAAATGAATTCGATTGTCGAAATAAAATGCCCATCAAGCATAAAAGAGTACACTCCCGCAGAAGCGGAAAACATAGGCAAATTAAAATATATGAAAAATATTAAAGGAAAATTAACATTAAAAAAAAACCAATTCTTATGATTATCAAGTACAGGGGCAATTGAACATAACAAAAAAAGAATTTTGTTATTTTGTTGTTTGGACTCCTAAAGGTACTTATTCTTTATTTCTGTAATTTTACTTATACTAACTTTTAACAAAACATTTTAACGTTTTTTTAGGATTTGTTATTGATAGAATCTCGAGGGACATGGACTTTAGGTTCAACAATATGGAAAAAAAAAATTACAACATTTTCTATGGAATGTATTCTAACAGAAATTATCGACTCAAGATTTGATAGAGGCTTGCCTATAAGATCTAGCATTTAGTCGCCTGCATTATTATTTTTATACTGTTCGTGCGTTCGTCGCGGGAAATTATCAATATTGTGCGTTCGCAAATCGGCGTCTATTATTATTATTATTATTATTTTTATACTGTTCGTGCGTACGCGAATCGTCGCAATCTTATAGTGCATGCGTAGATCGCTGCACATTATTATTATATTGTAAAATTGTGAATTGTGTATGTAAATATTTATCAGGTTAGGTGTGTGCATAATAACTATATGTTTATATATTATATAATTACAATTAAATGACTGACGATTTTTATAGTGTTTAATCTATTTATATAATTGTATAAATCTTTCATAAAAAATTTAATTTAATAAATTGTCGAACATCTTCGGTAGAAAAATGTATCTAAATGGTGAAATTTGGCAACCGATGTTTGAGGATTCACACCCGGATTGCAAATGCGTTAAATGATTGATAAATAATAATAATAATAATAATATTGGATAAATTGCATGTCTTGTGGCGTATAAACGACGACGGTAATGAGTAGGGCCCGGATTTCAATGCAAAGTGCAAATTTTTTTGGATGATCATACACAATGCTTTCTAAGTACATAATTCGTTTCATGTAACGAGGGTTTGAAAGCTACAAATTTTATTTTGAATTTTTTTGCATATTTCGACGTTTTTTCATTTTTAGAGCATTTTTAGCATTATTCGGTCATTTTGTTGGTTTTTAATGCATATTTTTGTTCAATATAGATATAAAACTTGGACTATTCAAAAAATTATCGATTTAGTTTTTATCTTATCTTAATTTATTATTGACTGTAGATCGTCACCCGTATTCGGTTATTATGTCTCATTTATAAATTATAATTTGTATAAAAAAAATATATATGGCATTTTTAAGGTCATTTTTGTGGTAAAATGCATTTTTGGCTATTTTTTAGAGCATAGCTGTATGGTTTTAAGTGCATTTAAATCCGGGCCCTAGTAATGAGTAATGACTAATAACAATCCGTTTGCTGATAAGGGCGGAGCGTATTATTAACGTCGCTGTGCATAGGCATAAACTAGGGAAGAACATAGAGGAAAACTGTCCCTCTTATGAAAATTTATGAAGGACCCTAAACACTTTGCAAATTAACCATCAAGTTACTTTATATTATCGAAAAGGCAATTATGTGTATTGTGTTGGACTAGTTCGATTTTATTCAGAAAAATACAATGTTATGCCTAAGGCGCGGATTTGAATGCATTGAAATTGAGAGATTATTTAAAAAAAAATAAAAAAATAAACAATGTATTATACCGTTAAAAGTTGAAAATGAAAAATTAATATTTTAGTTCTATAATTTACGAGCATAAAACGAATTTTGTGTTTGAAAACTATCGGTTTAGAGTTTCTACAGAAAAAAAATATATTTAGCATTTAAATTCGCTCCTGGAAGTCATAACATTTCTATCAACAATCAAGCAAAAAAAGTTGAATATGTGTATGTTTTGTGTTAATTATTTTGTAATAAAAAATTAAATATATAATGTCGTATTATAATATTATTTAATAAACAACACTGAAAAAAATATGCAATAGTAAAAGTGTTTAAGACAAAATATAAAATCACTGTTTATATATTATATTTTATACAAAGAATTTTATTGTTAATTTTATAGACTGAGGGTGGATCAGCAATATTTGACATACCTACGCAATAACTTTTTTATTTTTGTCCCATCCTTTATTAGTTTTATTTTTTTAAATAAATATAATACTGCGCAATAATATTATTATTTAAAATGATTTTTTTTTAATTTTGGTATTTGTTAATTGTTTTGATCCACACTGTTTTTTTTTTTTTTTATAGTTAAATAGTTTGCTGCAAAGAATGTTAGTTTTTATTAGTATTTATTTTTATTATGCTGACAAATTTACTCAATAGAGTTCTGTGAAAATTATTGATTAAAAAAAATTTAATTAAAATAATTTATTTTTTGGAACGAGTACAAATATAGGTTTTGAGGGGTGGAATTTGAAAATATGCCCCCAGGTGGAATATTCCTTAACCCGGCACTGAATACAACGCATTTTGTTGAGTTGCGGTCTGAACTGTATTTTTTTGATGATGTGACTTATTTGTCAATTACGTGGTGAATTACGCGTCAAAATAATGAGTTTAAAAAAAATTGTTACCGATATGAATTGCGTTTGTTCCTTGTGACTTTAAGCTGAAATAATTGCGCAATTTTAACATACCTAATAAAACGACGAAATAGGAGCAGCTTTACTCGGTTTCAGAGGTAATTCGTTTCTATTACTGAACTTTCAACGTCGAAACGGCATTTGCGCCACAAAACTGCGGTGTCCATCACAATTGGATTCATAATAACAATTTAACTAACATTTTCAACGTTATTAAATTTAAAACAAAGATATCGAACGGTGAATTTTATAAAAAAAACTTTATCACAAGTCGAAAAAAAAAAATAATTATAATAATAAAATATTTCGATCAACGATAGCCGACACAATGTTTTGAAGAACGCTGTATTGGAGAAGGCCAATGATTTCCGTTGGATTCAATTAAATTAAACTATACTGATCGAACATTATTATCAACTCGAAAAATCCACGTAAGACTATCTTACTTCGGTCTAAAATTGCAATCGATTATATATAATCGTATTGAATTGATAAAGTATATTATATTAAATTATAATATAGTCTGCTAAATCACGACGGGTACTTGGTTATTTATTTCGTTCTTTATTACTGCCTAAAACTACGGGGCGGCCATCTAGATTCGGATCGATTCAGTTCCACCGACTCGACGAACTGAAAACATGATTGTTATTCCGCAGTAATTCTTCGAGTACTTGGATTCCTCGAATCGCGGTGGAAATATATTTTTGCAGGGCGAGTTCATAGTGAAAAATCGAATATCACCAAGTCTATAATTTAGTTTATATGCGCTTGAAATGACGGTCCAATCGACACTCCTTTGCGAAATTTGATGTAATATGTAATACACGTTGTTTTAATATAAACATTATCCGCGTTTCGTTTATTTGGACTCACGGATAATTTCCACGACATACAGTGAATATAATCCGGGTGTTGTGTGCACTACCGGTGTTTGCACATTACCCATAAATTAAAGATAGTAAACTCTAAACGTCTAAACACAACATTATGGTTGTTTTTTTTTTTCCCCGAAGAAAAAATCAATAAATAATGGTTTTGGTATTACAGCGTAATGCATGTTATCATACTCGTATTATACGTGAATAAACTACTGTGTTTTACATAGGATTTATTATATTGTTAAAATATTTATTTTGTTTTGTGGAAAAATTTCAAATAAAAATCGTGCGCATGATTAATGTGTGTTGTATACCTCTATACGAAAATAAAAAATAAATAAATATCCAATTTTAGAAGAAAAAAAATAACGCTCATTATTCATCTTAGTTCCATGGCGAGAGATTATAATATACAAATTACATACATTCATTCTGCAGTGTTTCACGGAGAAATTTCATAATTTCCTTCGAGTTTTAAAGGTATAGGTGAATGTAATAAATCTACAAAACTTAGTAAATAATAATAAAAACTTATTCAAGTGAACGAGTATGAATAATGTTGAATAATTATTATGTTTCGCTGTGGTGATATGCAGTATTAAATAACTAACGCGTTTTGATATAACACGTTTATAGCCGACTACTGACTCTACTCGAAATAACGTCAACAATATATCACATTGCAGGGTGGCCCAAACTAATATCCCGATGGAATGATTTTCGTAGATGTGAATTTTTTTTCAATTTTGTTTCTAATGCAGTTTAATATAGTTGGCGGTCACCTATAGTTAAATTTATATTTTCGTCTCTTAATAGCATCATTATTCGGTACGAGTTGAAACGGCTATTTTGTATCGGCTGTTGTAATAAATTAGTATAATATATTTGATAACCTATTTAATGACAATGATTTTATACTCGTCGTTTATTACTGCGATAATACGTGCAGATAGTTAGTGTAGCCGTATAAATGTCAGCAAAACTTCCGGGTACACTTACCATTTCTTATAAACTTACATACATTAGCTATAATTATTAAGCCAATAGTTCGATCTCAAATTGTAATACTTTGAAACTTTTTTATAGCAACTTGTTGTGTAAAAATGAGTTAACGTGCAGTTTTATAGAAATTCAAAATTCAAAATCTTCAGCCGGTTCTTTAACCGTAAAGGATACAAATTTGACTATATTGACCATACATGTGGAACGTATTACTGTTGAACTGTATTACTAATAAAAATAATAATTACAATAATTATAACAATAGTAATAATAATAATGTCTACTGAAATAATTCCATCGGTATATTACAGTGGGCCATCTTGTATAAATATTTCGTTGAAGTAATAATATGTACTATTTGTAACAACCTGTAACGTTATAGAATTTTAGGTCTCGTAATTAACGCAATTAAGATAATTCACTCCCCACTTCGTGGTGTGCTGGTGTGTGTTCGACGGAGCCGCCGCGAAGTGAGTGGAGTGAATTATCAAATGGTCGTGTCTGAGCGGTGAACGGCCCCCCGCACGTCTTTTCGTTGCGGCAATTTTTTCAATTTTTATGATACTTAGTTATACTTTTCGATTATATTTAGTTATATTTTTTCAGTGTATTTTGTATTAGTATTTTTTTATTGTGAATCGTGTTACAATAGTGTTTTATATTTATTATAATTCTCGTCAAAATCCTAGCGGTTGCTAGTCGATTATTATTATTATTATTATTATTATTATTTATTATGTTGTGGATTGATTTTCGTTTGATTTCTGTATAAAATCCTATGGCTCAGGTCTGACCAATCTCGGCCATAGGTTGGCGACCGTGTAGACAAACGACGCTCATATTATTATTATTAATATAAAAACGTATGGGACGTCGAAAACCATACACAATATATTCCAACGGCGACATAATATCTTAATGTTATATCTCAATAATTGAGCATTTAAATATAATATAAAATTGAAAAGTGGAAAAATGATCCAGTAAAGTAAACAAATTATTGTTTTCAAAGTAATGGCCTAATGTAACTGCACACAAAATTAATTATATTTTTAAACTAAGATTTCCATTTCCAGACAGTCCACAGATTTTCATAAAATAAAGAAATTTCCAAGATTCCATAATTCCAAGACAATTTGAGGATGTCAATAGTTATAAGATTTTTTTTTTCTTAGTTGGTAATTTCTATTTAATGAAATATGTAAATTAATTTATGAGAATTTCGTAGCTGAATGCAGTTTCTTCGAACGCATTACAAGATTAAAACGGAAAACTTTTTGTTAACAAAGATTTCCGAATCTGAACAACATCTAGATACTCATTGGCAACGTTGTTATCCACAAAATAATGCATTTAATGTGTTTCAAAAGTGTGGTACGGTTTTATCTTTTTAACTATACACGCGATTTCTTTAAAATGAAATTGAGTCATAAGATTGAGTACATAGACTTTATTTTCACAGTGTTTGATTTGAAATAGGTTTTTCAAATACTCGGAGCTCCATCGAAACATTTTCTCAATCCAATTCAAAACTTTCAACTTTACAACTTACTTTGTTAAAGCATGTTCCCCTTTGATAGTCCACAATAATATAATATTACCTATAGCAATTGTGCAATATGTCAATACCTATCACGTTTTTTTTTTTTTTTTATCCAAAGATAATATAAAATATATACATGAATGTCGACCCCGAGTTTCAATTCTATTACACACATCCTATAACTTATGCCTCATAGTAATATATGTATTATATGCTTCACGTGACTGACTGAATAGATCATTCAAACTTTTAATGACGTTATTGAAGTTTTTGTGTCACAAATAATTTTAATTATGTCAATATAACTTTACTATACATTTACACACCTAGGTACTATTCATATTTTAATTTTTATATTTGTTTACAACTTATTATTACTGAAATAACTCATTGTTGTCCTTAAAAATTTAGAGAAAATCTATAAACAAAAAAAAAAAAAACTTTTCAATCGAATAAAATGTATGGTGGTGATGAAAATGAAAATTCGATTTTATCGAAAACCGGTGTTCCGTAAATGTTGCTGTTTTCCCTCTGTCTTTCACGTACAACTTTTAAACTGTTTGGAAATGCGAAAAAATAACCTCTTTAAAGTACCAACTACGTGCGATTTTCTACCACAAACCAATACTAAAGTTACTAATTTTTTTTCGAGTACACGTTTCGTGTACACGGACACAAAAATAAAACACACGTCGTGGTAAAATCAATAGATTCCTAGTTTCACTTAGAATCTAAAAACTATTATGTACTTAAAAATTGTAAATCAATTATACTTTAAACTAAGTACATGATGTTATAAAAATCCAATCCGTAACCTAATTAATTCATAAAAAATTGTTAACTTGCATGTGAAACTGGGATATGATGTGTACAATGAATAAATGGCTGCATTGGCTATAAAATGAATACAATTTGTACATTTAATGTATAATGAACTTTTATATAAATATATAATTTTTCTAAGATTTGTAAAAGACTCACACAATAATGCAGTAAAATGTAAATCAACTATAAAAACAATTACTAAAACATAAGTTGTTAAGTCTGTATCAAACACAGTATATACCTCAGATACAATGCTGTGAACCAGTAAACCAAACATAGAGAAAATTATTTCAACTCGACACTTTTCATTTTGGTATACATTTTTTCAACGAAATATTTAACCGTCTATTTTCAACAAAATAATTAATTAATTCCATAATTTTATACACCGTAAAACCACTGTTAAAAGCAATTTATTTCTGTAGTTATATAATATACAAGTACTTAATAATATATCACAGTAGGTACTTATCATAAGAAAGCCATTCGATTAATTTGCGTAAAATATATACTACTCAGCCTATCGTAATTTTATGAACGGTTGTTATGAAATAGTTATTACTCATTTCAATCATGGGAAATCTATCAAGGACTTTTTCTACATAAATAATTTACCATCCAATCGTTGTACTCAAAACATATTTCGTATTAAATATTCAAATTAAAAATGTTTTTCTTTTGATCTCGATTGTATTAATTATTAATGTGGCTTGAAATTTAATTTTACATAAGAGTGAATATTTAATCATCATATTATACTTGCATGTTCAGCAGATCATTTAAATATAATATTAATTCATCTATAATAAGCGTAACACATGTTTTATTTTGCTATTGTCAATATTTACACAGATAATTTACCTCTACACGAACCTGTTCAGCGAGGCCCATTATCTTTTAGGAGAAATAAACTAATAATAATAATAAAAATCATGTAGGAGCCTATATATACACCGAAAACATTCACCTCATAAACTTTAAATATTGAATTAATAACCGAAACGAATGAGGCCAAAAAGAGCGATAAGTTAAAACTATACACATTTAACAAGTTCGATTATCCATCAAACGATGGATTATTTTCCTAATTTTATATTCCATGTTAAAATTGTAATTGATTATCTTTTAAAACTGTTTGTTCGCGTACTATATTGTTTAAAAATATAAATAATACATTTTATAATGTTTGTAAACATTTTTTACTTATTTTTAAATATAATTATATAAAAAAAGCCTGTAAAATTCACCACCATAGTAGGCGAAAACAATCACGGACATTTATTGTTTGTAAATAAATACGAAAAGTTTTTATTTCAAATAATTATACTTTTAGCAACAATTTTATAACCAAGGGAGAGATTAATGATAATTCAACTGATTCCGTGAGGTAGGTAATATAAGTATTATCTCATGTGGCATATTGTGCTACAAAACGTATAAGACAATAGGATTTTCGTTTATAAAAAAGTTGTCAAAACGGTAATAATAGTAAACTTACTTTGGAATTACTTTATGAAAACGCATCATGCAGAATAAACAATGCCTCCGAGATAAATCTGATCTAATTTCGTTAACAACCGCACTTGAACGCCGTGCGGTATTAAAAGTCAACCCGTCTAACACGCGAAACGTTTCTCCGAGAAAAATGCGGTGTACTAAACAAAGGAAACATCGCGGCAGCTATATCACGGCACAATAACCGTTCCGTCGACATGGCGGCTTTCGCTGTGTTCATAATTCGCGAGGTCTCGGGTGGCGGGGGCAGGGGCAGGAGAGAGGGGGAGCACGTGGAGCACCAATTGTTACAGAATTTCTCGCGGAAAACTATTTCGAATTTAAACTTTGGCCGAGACACATATGTGCCTCGGCGCATTTAATTACGTGGCGCCATTTTGCCCGACGGCCGGGCGTCTGATAGGAGATGTGAAAAACGCGCGGCGTTATATTTTATTTCGCGTTTACCATTATTTACGCGTAGGTGTGCCATACCGGCTCAAAAGCGCACGCGTTACGGTCGACTAACTAATCAAGGCAATCCTCGGGGAATCAGGAGCGAGCAGAGCCCCGAGCCTCGCTCTTTTTCATGTACGTTTGGGGCTTTTTAAATCGGTCCGGGGGATGAAAGGCCAGAGGGGAAAATTTTTTAAGTAGCCATAGCACGACGTACAAACGTCATCGACGTTTTCAACACAAACCTACTTCACGCCTACCTTCGTACTTTTATAGAAATTTATTACTATTCCGGAAAAGTGATGACCATTTATATTTTGAAATTATTTGTGGAAATAATTGTAAATTTCTGATAAAAGAAAACTTACTTCATTACGTACGTAAATGTACCGTGATGTAATAAAATCGCTTTTCATAACCAGTTTTATGTTGTCTAACAGTAGTTTTTATTGGCGTAAACTGAAGAGGTGAGAGAGGACGACCGCTACTTGAGTTTCTTCTTTTTTGTAAATAAGAAAACAAATAAATATAATAGAAAATACTAGAAGGTTAATATGTATGTTTTGTTTGAGAATTTCACCTTATAGCTAGGCATGGACTCGAGTGTATCGAAAAATTGCTTTGATACATACAAATAAATGATATAGAAAGCGAAACAATAATTCAAGAAAGGCAAAATAATATTTTTATTCTTTGATTGCACGAAACGAATGCAATGTCGGACAACTGCAATCGACGGCGATTCGATCAAGACTACATCGACTCATATTAGATAGGGAAAGTCGACGATTTTCGTCCGAATTGTTTTCACCGCGTTGTCCCTATTTCCGGGTATAGACCATTGAATTGTCAGGTTAGTGACAGCAATGACAATAACTACATGTTTCCCTTTGGACGTCTATTTGGATTTTGACTTCAATCCTTATAGGTACCATTGTCTTGCCAAGTAGTAAGTGAAGCGGTGACAATAGGAACCGGATTCAGTTTGTTTGTTTGTTTGGATTTGGACTTTGAACACGGTTGCATCACATTATCACATAAACGGCGAACTAAATTTTCTAAATAATTTCCTAAATTTCATATCACTTTAATCAGCGATACGCTTAATAATCGAATTATATAAGTTATGATTAATTAAAATTAATTAAAATTATTCAAAAATGTTGGCCTCGGATGAGCTAAGCAAAAAAACGTATCGAGCATTATTTATTACAAAAATTCAGGTTAGATATTGCGTATCTCTCTGGTTTCACTCCACAAATTCTCGATTATTTATACTGTTTTAAGCTGATGGGATGTAAATTATCAAATTAACAGAGTTTTCCCCTCACTCAAAGAAATCTTTCGAGCAACGCCTATGATTGATATACATTATGCAAAGTATAGCCTCATAATTAGTCTTCGAGTCAATATAAACATCATCGATTTGCAACTACATATGCGTGACTTTGTTGAACTGCTGATATATTAAAAAATATTGAAATACAATTTTATCAGGACCCTCAAGGAAAAACGAAATGAAATTTGAGACGATTTGGATTTTGGGGATCTCACTCTCGGAAAAAAAAAAGAAAAAAAAGTGTTTGTAATATTTTTAGATCACTCAAACTAATTTGCTTTTATTAACGATTTTTTTTTTAAATAAATATAAAACGAGTGTCTTGTACGGTAGGCTTATTAGTTTTTAAACAATTAATGAGAAAGATGAAAAAAAAAAAACACGTTAAACGGTAATTATTGTAAACAGAAATTAATTCGTCAAAGCGTCGTCTCCGTGGGCCTTAGAAATTCAAAGGACGACCTAGACGGTGAAATCCGTCTGCCAGGTCGACGATCTGAAAAACTCACACACACACACAAACTCGCGTCATCCCGAGCTCGGCGGCGGCGGCAGCGCTAAAACGGCCGCAATAAACGATTCGTTACGTCGTCGTCGAGACGAACGCGCGTGACACGGCGGCGGCGCGGTAGACGATCGTTTGGAGAAAGAAAAACGTGTCGGTTGAAATTTTCGAATTCCTGTCGCGTCGAAAATAATCGAATCTCCTTACACGCCTTCGCGATTTCCGGAGTAGTAACGTTCAAACGTTAATATTATTTCGCCCGGTAGCGCGCGGCGGCCATAACGCGATTCGACTCCGCTCCGGATTTCTCGAATCGCGTTGACGATATCGTTCCGCGCCGGTTGTTTTTTTTTTTTTTCCATTTTCTTATTGTGTTACGTTAACCCCGGCGGCGGTAAGTCACCGTGTGTGGCAAGAGAGAAGCAAAGAAAGAAAAAAAAACAGATAGTGGAAACGAGTAATAACACAGAGGGAGAGACAGATAGAGAGAACAGAGAGTGGAAAATCGCACTCGCGCGTGTGCGGTCGAATTCGCTCGAAATGCAATAGCGATCGGTTCGGATTTGATAACGATAGTAATATCATTATCGCGCGGTTAACACGGCGTACGACGAGACGCACTGCAGCAGTGAACGATTAAGTTGGATTCGCGACCCGAACCGAAACGCTCGGAAACGCCGCTTTGGGTGCTTACCGCGGCGGCGGCGTGATAAATAAATAAATTATGAGCGTACGTCACGAGAAACGCACGGCGGCGACTACTACTGTTCGGCGGCGGCGCCCGAACGTAATTGAAATTTATCGCCAGTAATGGACCGAATCGAATCCGATTATGAGTTTCCGAACGTGCGACAACAATGCGGGTCGTTTGAAAAAGTTCGCGGGATCGCGCGCGTCTCGTCCGGATAGTATAATAATTATAATCTCTGTTCCGCGTATTATTCGTAACCTCCGGGATAAAACGTTTCGACGGGGGCGAGGCGCGGCCGAACCGAATCGTTCGACTCACCTATTACCCACCCACCGTCCCGTCTACCTGAATATTATTATTATTATTCGTCGATCGCCCGAAAGTTATCGAAATGATTTGAAACGTTTCGCAATCCGAACACGTCAGCGTTACATCAATATTTTCTTTATCTCGGAACGAGCACATTTCCAAAACGAATTGGAATCGCGCTAACAACACTGCGCTGCAGTTAGACACTGCCGGAATTTAAAAAAGTAGACCCTCCGCGCGAGTTTGTTAATATTTTTAGCGGCGTCGCGGGAATTCAGTATTTATTCGCCGTATATTGAATTCTAAAACGATTATTATTTGAACGTTTTTTTTTTTTTTTTTTTTTTCAGTTTTCAGTTTTCATTTCTGAAATATTCATGATGGAAAAAAAAAAAATGAAAAAAAATTAGCAACGAGTTTTCTTCCGCGCTGTTATGAAATAAAACGTATTCATAATTTATTATGGACCCATATAATAGTACGTAGACAAATAACAGAATACTAAATGCAAATTTAAATTTATTATTGACAGTGCGCCGCCGCCATGCATATTTAAATGTTATCGAAGAATATTCTTTTAAATAATAAATATTGGATAGATTATTGTGTTAAATAAAATGTCCAATTACCACCGTCGTCGTCGCCATAAACTAGATATTTCGATTGACTCGTTGTCGTCGCATTCATATTATTTGAAGCATTTGTTATTAATGACTTAAATACGGCTTTGTGTAACAACCATACGAATGCCTTATTATGCTTTATATATATATATATATATATATATAAACTAAAATATCAAATGAATTATATTCGATTAACTCGGTAACATACCGACAAAAACTTTTTATAGGATACTATTAACAGTTGGATACAATCATTTTCAATTATTGTAAACGGGAATTGTGTACGTTGTACTTAATCGATTATTATTATTTATTTATGAAATTATATTAAATAAAAGTGAGTTGTTCCGACAAGTAAATATAGAGTAAAAGTAACCGTGATGTTTTAACTTATGGTAGTTTACTAGGTATAGCATTTATGGTCGAAAGGACGTAAAATAAATTATATATTAAACACAGAGTTTTATAATATTAAATAAATATTTAAATGTGCTATACTAGTAAAATAATTACTAATAGATTAAATTATTATTGTAGTAAACACACCATACTTGGAATACATTATTAATGTTGCGTTTTCTAAACAATAGAATAACAAAGATATCTAATGGAAAATTCAATATCAATTATTCTCGGTCTATTCCATGTCCACAATGAATAATAATAATATAATCATAATAAAACAGATTGGAAACATTACAGACGTTTTTGTTTCGATAAAATTGTATTGCAGAGCTCATTGAAGACGATTTAGTACTGAAAGCATTGTTGAATTGACGGTAAGATTAATTTTAGTCAATACTAGTAGATTACTACAAAGCAACGACGATTTGAAGTAAAACCGTACCATTATTTGATTGCAATTGTGATATTGATTTTATAATGTTTACACACTATACACTGAAGAAGATTTTCTTATCATTTTATGTACATATTTATTACGATTTGGTTGAAATCTCGGATGACAATATTTTTACACTCCGAAAATATCAAAAAAGGATAGTATGTAAATGGAAACATAAAAGTTACGCCCCTTTGCAGTTCATTATACTCTCAAGATCGACACGTGTCCACGATATAAAGCTAATAAAATAATTCAAAGGCTTATTTGTTTTATAGATTATAATGACGATACGGACTTATTAAACAAGTCTAACGTATAAACAAAATTATAAAAAATCACTAGAAAAATATTTTTAAAAAAAAAATGTTAAAATAAATGTTTTCTGAATATAATTTTAATTTAAAGGTTTAAATTTTTGAATCGTGTCTACGATGTATTTTATTAATAAATTCATTAGGAAATAAGCTTTAAATTTATATATGATTTTGATTAGATCAAATCAAACAGTTATTTACCGAACACTAATTCCAATTGTCTTTTCTTTTTCTTTTTTATTCTATCGAAACAAAGTATACGAATATCAGCTATTTAATAGTTAAAACGTTAAAATATAAATAATATCCTGAGCGATTTATTTTTATAATTTCTCGCATGCGAATAGATTTCTAATATAACGCTGCAATAAGTTAGTTTTTAGGTCAAAATTATATGATATAATTACGTTTTATTATCACGACGAAGTTTCTAAATAATGTGACTTTTTATTATGTATTTCAATATTGTTCCTTTTTTTTTTATATACTCTCCCTCAATACTTTGATCCATTACAAATACGTAATACTTGGCGTATTTACATGGCTGTTACACGTATTCAGAGACCACTTTAGATTGATCAGAAATTCCCCAAGTGTTAATTTCTATTGGTATAGCAAATCTGTCCCCAGAGATCGTACAGATACGACGTGACATTTATGTGAATAATGTGCGCGTGGTGTTGGAGGAAACTGTATAAAATATAAAAACACGACCGACATGACATGACCGGAGAGAAAAAAAAGAATAGAATAAATAAGATCAGCGTATGACTTGGACACGAAATGGGTTACGAGGAAAGCGACAGAAACATATAGTGTGAGTAAATAATAGTTTAACTGCCAAAGATACAACAGCAATTATAGTTTGTGAAGGGTGTGTGATGCCCCGGGCACTGGGTCGACGAACGGAAAATGACAATTACTGCGGAAATTGCGAATATACGCGAAAATCGGACGGAAATTGTATACCGCTGACAAAACCAGTTAAAAACGATATTGACGAGAGGAAAAAAAAAACGAAAAGAAAAGTTTGCCGAGCTCGTCGCCGGTGTCGTCGTAGATGAAAACATTACGTCCGTTTTTTTTTTTTTTTATTATTTTTTACCGACGCACATAGGAGTATTTGTATAAAATAACCGCTCAAAAGTCAAAATATCAAATTGGCATGAAACTCTTATCGACATAATTATTCTTCAAGCTAGATAACAGCTTGATTAGATTGCATGATTGCAGTAAACGTCGAAAAACTAGGAAACTACGTGAGCAAGTAGCTGTTGAGGAGTTGACGTATGCAGCCGGAATGAGTCACCGCTGGCCAGTTATCTGAGGAGGCAGCTGAAGCCCGAAACAAACACTTTCGGCAATACCGACAAAATTTTAGTCGAAAATTTTCACGTGTTGATTGCAACACTGACGTGATCAATAGACTATTATTAACGTCAGACCCATATATCAGTAGTTGCAGATCAAAAAAAAAAAAAAACAAACAAACTCCGCCCTTTTCCAAAGAAGCCGTTAATATGATGATTTCAAGTACCGATCAACCAACTCGAGATGAAAGCGATAGTGAACAAAATGTCACAGACGAAAACAACGAATCTTCATAATAATAAATTATTCTTTGAAATTGTTGTGTTTTTTTTTAATAAATAATTAATTATGATATAATACTGTGTTTTAAATTAATAAATTGAAAAAAAATCCATAAAATAATTATGATCGGTTTTTTTATACAAATACTCCTATGTGCGACGACGAGCGGTAAATAAATCACAGAGTCAGTAAAAATAATGTCGTTTTCGAATACATTACACTCGAGATATAATGTTCTACGCAATAACTCTGGTGAGTGTTGTTTAAATAGTGAGTCGATTTCGGTCAGTTGACGCGTCGATGTTACAATAATATTTCCGTCCGCCAAAAGTTTTTAATTTGATTCGCTCGTGGCATTTTACTGATTAAAACTGAAGCGTTTTTGTGCTGAAATAGTTGTTTTTCTTCCAAGTTCTCCAGTTCTCCGACAATTCAATTAGATCGATTCATTTGTATACCTTCTCTTAGCCATTGAATATTGCAATGTTGTACGAAACATATTATTTGCAGCCTATTGAATAGTTTATTGAAAGAACGTTGAAAAAAGGCCGAGATACACGGGCATGGGATTTCATTTCGTTCATTTCTGTGTGTTTTTATTCTTAACTCGACGTTATTGTCTCATTCAAAAAACAATATTCTAAAGCAGAGATAAGTTTACTCGAAACGGCCAATGAATATACGAGCGTTTTGTCGAAGCCACCAGCGCTACCTTAAATTTTGTTTGCTATTTTTCTCTGTTTTTTAATCATTTCTCCTCTATGAATATTTAGATTTACCGATTTTAAAAAATTGGAAGATACACGTTCAGTTTTTAATCAATTTTAAGCTACGTGAAACTAAAAATTATTAGTTTAACCACAGCGATTAAAAAAGTATAAGAAAGTAGAATCCCCGATACGTTTTATCATAAGTTTTTTTTTTTTTGAACTACATTTAATGATACCAAATCATGTGGAAATCTCAGTGAAACCTGTCTCAACGGACAATACAATAAGGTCCCTGAAAAAAGATAAGGCATTCCAATGTATTTCGACCTGTCTATAACGGACTCTTTCTATTACACGTAAAGGAATATTATTGAAAACGGACAATACTTATTACACATACGTATTTACGGTCATTTATATTTTAAATTTGAATAAAATAAATAAAATATTTTATATTTAAATTTTACTATACGCCAGTCGTATGTATAACTATTATTATATTGTCTATGAGTATCACATGTGCCAATTAATATGAAATATCTTTTTTCTTGCCCGTTGATTATATATAAATAAATAATATACGTACACCATTTATTATTCTGACTTTTAAAAGACTGAAACCTGTCTACACCAGACACCTGTCTATAACGGACAATAATTTTGGTTCCGCGACTGTCCGTTATATACAGGTTTCACTCTGTGTGTGTGTGTGTATATTACAATTATACGAGTACAGTATAAATATGTAAATATCATAATTTCAATTTGATTGACTAAATTTGGTCTGATTGATTTCATAAAATTTATTTATTTATATATTTTATTAAAATAATTATATGAATAAAATGTACAGTATTTATTTTGAAAATTTCAGTTAAATAAAAAGCTATTCGTAATACTACACAATTCTGTAATAATAATTCAACCATTTAAGCATTTTTTCTAAAGAAATATGATTTTTTTTAATTTAAATTTTTTACGATAAAAAAAAAACGAATTCGTGTTTTAAATTAAAAACTCACAATTTTAATATGAAAATCAAAAATTCCTTTGTTGACATGAAGTACGCGGGTTGTTATAAACGCAGACTATTATTATTTTAAAATCATACTATATTCGTAGTATTACAGTCGATATTATGTGTAATATTTCTCAAACATTCTTTGGAAATAATTTTTCAAATTAGAAATGTCTTTCAAATGTCTTGCCAGCTATAGTGACCCGCACAAAGTTATCAACATTTTTAAAGATCGGTATTCTTACCCGTCGATATTCATTTTTGAGTTGAAAACAATTTTATTCGGCCACACTGGCTTTCCCAATTATTGTATCTCAGATGACAACTTTTGTTATTTTTTCAATATTTAATACTAGCTGACCCGGCAAACGTTGATTTGCCAAATATTTCTAGTGAATTTTGTAGTATAAAAAATAACTAAGTTGTTGCAAGTATGCGGTGTCTATGATTGAAAGAGAAATGGAGCGCGCACGCACGCAATTTCGGTAAAAGTTATGTAATAACATATGACGTTGCGAAATCAATACTTTTTGGTAAACATCGTTGGGTTTTCACTTTAATTGTATATGTCACGGCCAATCGATCGAGCTCATCGACCGACTGCCTGCGATCGTATTCAACCGTCCAATGAAAAAAGTTCTATTGTATTCGTTCTATTGTTCATCACACGCACGCGATTTCGATAAAAGTTATGTAATAATATGATATTGCAAAATCAATACCTTTTGGTAAAGATCGTCGGGATTTTCGATGACATAACAATATATTTATATAAAATGCAAATTACCACGCACCCGCTGATCGTTGAATCTCAAAATCTAGCCCGTGAAAAGTTTTTTCCGGTATGAGGGAGAAATAACGTTCTTCATTTTCAACCCCATTAACCCTCCTTTGGGGTTGAATTTTGAAAAATAAGTTAATAGACTTTTCATAACTATGTATGCTAAATTTCAAAAAAAATCCGATCGAGAATTAACGTTTCCATTTTTAACCCTTCTAACTCTCTTAGGGGTTGAATTTTGGAAAATTCTTTCATAAGGGGCCTCTGCTATATAAAACGAAACTTTTGACCTAATCTAATACCACAAAGCTCTAGTGGCTCCGGATTTTTTCCATTTTTACCCCTTTTAACACGCCCTCAGGGTTAATTTTCTTAATTTTTTTCTGTGAGATCCTTCTCAATAACAATAACAAACAAAACAAAAAAAAATAATTAGCTAAATCGGTCCAGCCGTTCACGCGTGATGAGGATACCTGGTAAATAGGGATTAATTTTTATATAATATTATTTTTACCGATTTCAACCCATTAATAAAAGCAAAATTTTGAAAATCGGATGACGTGGTGACACTGGTATTTGGAACAACTCTGTGAAAAAAAAATTGGAAAAAAGTTAAATTGCGTCGTCACAAAATAGGAACATAAAAAACGCCTGTTCTTTTGTATTTATAAAAAGGATATCAGATTCGATATAGAGAAAAATAAGTATATATTTATACTTTTTATTTACCAATAAGATATTATTTTTTTTTTGTAAATGTGCAAATGTTAATAACATTTACAGTACTCGTCGTCAAGGTTTACTAATTCTCTCAACACTATTCCCGTAGTTAGTTGAGTGACTGAATCTTTAATTGAAAATCATTGTAAGTTTCCATACGTACGTACACGTGTATAATAATTTTTCACCCTGTTAATATTCACAAATGTGCGTGTACATAATTAGCATACAAAACCAAATTAAATAATAATACCCGCAATATTAATTGAGCAAAATTAAGTTATAAATTAATTTTATGTCAAGTTTCAAAAGTAGTATTTACAATTGAATACACAAGTATAAAAAAGTTCCACAACATGCTACATTGCAATAACTTTCCTGTACAGTTTACTTTCTTACTCAATATTGACTTAATTTTTACTAAATTCATATGCATTGTTGTTGAAATAATGTTCTTAAAATCGTATTTTTATACGTATTCGCGTTTTAAAATAAAAACCACTAATTAAATTTAAAAATAAAAAAATACTCGACGAAAGGTAAACAAAAGTTTAATAAATTAAGTTTGTGGTTTTATTAATGGCCTAAAACATTATAATCTATCCCATTCATTTTTATAACTGTTTGTTTGGTACTTAAAACAAATATTTGTATTTAATTGGTAAGTATTTAAATAAACGAATTAACTTCACAGAAAACTCATATAATTAATTATAATGGGCTTATATAAACGTAAATTAATTCTTTACTCAATCTGTTTGTAATTTAAAATTCAGTAAGAATTGGAGAAAATTCCATCGACAATTACATAATATTTAAAACGCAATTAGGGATTTTAAACGTTCTTATTCATTTATGATTTGAACATTATGTCGAATTCATTTAATTTTCAATATTCTAGGTAAACGTCAATATTAAATCTTCTACAACTTCACGTTATTTTAAGTTGTATTAAAGATTAAATAACAGTTTCTTTCGGTCAAAACTAATAGGTTAATTGTTTCGTTAGCGACATTTACTATTGATTTATTATATTTTTAATCCACTGATGGAAAAGTAAACAAAATAAAATTTAAAATTATTAAATTCATAAATGTGACGATTTTTATCCTCATTTTTGGTCTTATATCATATTATAACTTAATCATTCTATACCACACCATTTTTTTTTTATATTATGACCCCAACTCGAACGGGTATACCTAAGTTTTATTTCTAATAATTTATTTTGACCGTGTCTGTAGATAAATAATCTCACGAATTGTTTGATTTTAGCTTAATGACGTGATTATCGCAATTAACAATAAATTTAAATATCGAACGGTTGATTTCTGTAAATTTTAAATACTTAGAACGACATTCACTCGGTTTGTATTGTATTTTAAATCACTCGAAGAAATAATATTGGCCGCGTTATCTTATCGTAAATATTAGAGCTGGTTGTTATTTATGAACGTGAAAAAAAATAAAAAAAAATAAAAATAATAATAATAATCATAATCCTTTCTGCGCGGGTTTTAGAATGTATATGACGTATACAAATAGTGGGGTGAAAAAGAATCGTAATTTATTTATTCGTATTGTCATCAGAAAATAAAAAAAGAAAAAAAAGACAATAAATTCGCGAAATCAAAAACTTAACGAACGGGGTTTTATATTCTACTAAAACGGTGTAATTTATCGACACTAACGAATAAATAAGTCTGGAAAATATCAGGGGAAAAAAATATGTAAAATAGTTTTTTATCGTTACAAAATCGTTTTAATCGAAACGATGTATAGATATCCGGGGGCCGGTGATGCGCCTCGAGGAGCAAACATTCGGTTCGGTCTCGAGATTAATATCGACGATATTATTATAGGTAAGTAATAAACATTACGTACAAACAGATCCGTAAATATTATTATATCGAGCGCGTACAATAATTGTCGCCAATGAATCAAAATTTTAAATCGTATTACGGCAATATCTCCGATTAACGGAGAGCTCCTGTTCGTACGGCGAAATAATTATTGTGATGTATTGCGTGTAATTAAGAACGCGAAAAAGAGGGGGAAAAAACGTAGACTATTAAAATAACACTAATGGCGGCGGCGCGCACCGAGTTAGCCGTGGATACCGGAAAGTAATCCCGAGAGAATAATTGATGGACACAGTTGGAATACTTGTTGTGCGCGGCGGTCAAACGTCTCGAGTTTAATTCTCCTCGTACTTGTAGACGAAGGCCTATTATAGGCAAGATGGCATATAATACGACTTGTAGTTTTCGTCCAAACGATGCACGCGAGACGAGCGCCGCCGGTGTCCGACTGACCGCCGAGCAACGATCGCGCGGCAAGACGACAAGAGTTCGTTTTTCATTTTCCAACATCCAAATGCGCATAACGCACGACGTATTTTTTTTTATCATTATTATCATTATCGTCATCGTAGCCGTGTTTCGTTCGTGAAATACGCGTGGCACAAGGTTAATATCAACCGATTAAACGGAGGTTTTACATATTTCAAAGCGATTAAATAATAAAAATAAAAAATACCAAACTAAACCAAACGGTTCGAAGCAAATCCTTTTATACCGGGTTTAAAAACGAAAGTATGTCGCGGTCGCGTTACGTCTGTCCGCATTACGCCGCGTACGCTTACCTACGCGTACGCTTTTATGCACTACGTTTTTTTTCTCTCTCTCTCTCCACCGTTTTATTTTCGAAAACCATTTAATGGTTATGTAAAGGCGAATATTTCGCAAACTCGAAAAGTGAAAATGCTAAGTGACGACGATGACTGACGAGTGCCTATAAAGTCGTCGTCACGGCGTATAATATTATTGTAATGTTTGCTAGAAAGTAGGAGTGGTTTTTTCAGTTCATCGCGCCGCCGGCTTTGTGCGCACTGTCTTGTAAAAAAAAAAAAAAACCAGAAAGCGTCGTGAAAACCTTTATTGTGACTAACATTTGAGAGGAATTTTCTATAGATATTTTTAAAGAATTTTTTTTTTTTTTTTTAATTTTAACTGAAGTGAAAAACTCTTGGTCGTCTGTGTTTCGTCGAAAACGTCACTGGAAACTTCGAGAGAAGTAATCTTACTACCTGTCCGAAAAAGTCCGTATACGCCGAACGTCGCGTAAATTTCGAACAAATGCTTTTAAATTGGAATTTAAAACAATACACTATGTGTATATTATATTAAGGCAAGTCCTTTTAAATACGCAACTCGATCGGCAGCGAGTGGAAATTGACAACGTATTGTTTTTATCTGCGTGTTCGAAATAAATTAAAATCATATAAATCTCAAGACGCGATTTCCGTGTTCCACGTGGAATACAAATATTACCTTTGTTGAATATCATTTTACTCGTCCCGATGATAAACCACGTGGTAACGACGAGTCCGAACTTTATGCGTAGAGAATCTGCAGTTAATTTTAATTTAATATAACAATTATTGCCAACCGATTTTGATTATAGATATTTAAAATTCTTTTTGGTTAAATAATACGACATTAATAATTTATTGTAGATATTTTAGATATATTGTTGAACTGTTATGTAGAAAATTAAGTTATCGTGAGTGGGTTAGGAAGGAGTCGGATGGTCAATGTATCTCTTTTCTTTAATTTCTTCATAATATGATCACTCTAGGAAATAGAAAATGTTAAATATGTAATAAGCTCGCGAAAGCTTTGATGTAAAATTGTAGTTTACTAGATAATTGAAAGCTATTAATGATATATAATGTTTCGAACATAAAATAACCGTTTAGAGAACAAAATTACAAACAAAACTTTCCCTATGTTTCACAAAATAGACTGGTATAATAAATTATTATGGAAGAGAGGAAAATATTAAGCATACAAATAAATATTATACTAGAAATTTAATGTTATTTTTAGTTTGAAATCTTTTCTAATAATTCGCATTTTTTATTTATGGAATGACTACACGGTACGTAAAAAGTGCCCATATGAGTTATATATTTGTTATAATTTATTGGACATACAACGTTTTATTTAATTTAAATTAGTTGTTGTCTTTTAAACATTACTATTGATAAATTTCATTTGTATTTTGTCTTAATCAAAGAATGCTGATAGAGCCATTTTTTAGACATACTTTTCTATTGATCGAATAATTAACGTAAATTTTACGTAATTAACGTAAATTTTACGTGGTTTTAAAACAGAACTTTAAAGTTATTAAAAACTTAAATAATTATAATTAGACAATGATGAGTTCAGAATTTGTTTTTTACTTACAGGGTATCCTGCGGTGATCTGACAAATCCCATAACTTAATTTATATTTTATAATTAAATGGCTGCTTCTGTTAAAATAATGTTTATACTCCTGAACTATAATAGTTTTAAACTTTAACTTTTTAATTCTAAATAATATTAAATTGGACAATAATAATAATATACTCGTTTCCTTAGTTTGGTTTCACTGTATTAGATGAAAACAACTAATTATGAAACATTGAAGAAAATGTACCTGTTCATATTTTTGTGTAGAAAATGCATTGAACACACATTTCAAACCATGTGTAAAAAAATCATTAAATCGATAAAAATAAAAATCCAAGAACACTCGGCCATTTGAAGACGAATTTGAAAAATAAATGAATAATTCAATTTCGGTCAATGTTTAGAACATATGGAAATCACAAGTCAATAGTATGTTAAGAATACGATATTTGATTGGTTTTAGATTTGAAAAGACAACAAACCTCTATTATGCACCCCCAAGTGACATACCCTGATACCCAACACTAGGATTCCAGGAAATTAAATTTCAAGTGGGACGAACGAAAAGAGACGAGCGACTAATACTAATTTTACTGTCCCGGTTTTAAATCCCAAAATAATAAAATGTCTCCGAAAACAATGATTAGTAGGTAATTTAAAGTTTGACAGCGAGTTAAAATTACAATTATGTATCGGTTGAGGTTGTGAACGAAACGAAAAAACCATAAACCTTACCGTAATGTGTATTTCTTATTTATTTTATTTTCATCTTGTGTCAAACGTCTCGATTTTTTTATAGAAGACTTGGTCCAACTATCAATTCTAGGGGCTTTTTCTAGAAGATTTTTGTTTAGCTGGTGCGTTTGAATGGTCATTTTTGAATTTCCAAAAAATATAACGAATAAAACAAAATCAAATTTATAGCAATGTAATAAATCAAAGTGACTTACAATTTTAACCGAATACCAAATAGGCTATTGCTCCGATTCTAATGTCTATAATTCGAAAACGAATTTAACCCAAAGAGCACATTTTTTCTCGGTTATTTACAATAGCTTGATTTTAATCACATCAATTTTCACATTAATGTAAATAAATGGGACAATTCGATATATTGATTATAATTATAGCTCTAAAAATAACATTAAATAAGCGAAAAAGCATAATATTTCCAGTTTTCAATCAATTCATTAGTGAAATTTATAATGCCCAACTATAAGTTATAACTTTATTAAGTAATTGTCTCGGAACTAATTATATTAGATTTTAAAGGCTTCAATGTTGATATATACGAGTATATATATATTATTTAAAGTTTAAATTTATGAAAAAATGAATTTTCTACGAACAGTGTTACTAGTGTTTAAATAAATTAAAATTTTAGGTATTCATTCAATTTTTAAATCATTTATATTAAGATTAAGTCGCTTGAAATTTGTTTAAAATTTATACTAGGATAATCAAGCATCATATTAACAAAATAATTGGATAATTGAGCTATTCCGGCATTTTTTTTTACGACGAAATTAATATTTTCTTTCATCAATTAATAAAACAAGTAATTTTGTAGTTAAAAACGGTAAAAGTTTTTAAATAAATACTAAATAAAAAAAAATTAAACAATCATTATTTTTTTCAACTCTATTCTAACTTTATTTAAAATACCTTGAATTTTTATTGTTGTTATTTGAAATCAAACTTTTCTCAACCAATAGTACTAAATAAAACACGGACACTTCAATAATGATCCAGAATACGTTTGAATTTTTTTTTTTTTTTTAATACTACTGCTCATCATTAATTTTAATTTAATACTCTTACACTTCAGTGGCACAACAAACTCCTTTAACTCGCGTATTTATTTTTTCATCCTTTAAGTATAGATCTATTCATATGGTTTTCTTAAGTCGTCCATCGTGAGTTTATCATTTTCTCAGAAACGTTTCGATCGATATGAGAGACGGTTGATGTTTGAGTGGAGCTTGCCGTGTAATCTATTATAGACGATGGTTCCCATGGTAATGGTTTCTGTTTTCAGTTCTTTGTCATCATGAAGTAGGTAGCTTGGCTGTGACATTTCAATGTGATTTGGCGACGATCCGTTAACATTATATGAATGTTTGACAATCGGCCGCGTTTAAAACGTTCTGGCACACGTGATAATATCACAAGCCCAAAAGGTGCGAAAATAATTGTATAACGCAAGTAATTTCTACATGATATTTAAGTATATCAAGTGGTTTTACTGCGCTATGTACACGTAAGTTATTGAAACGGAACAAAACAACTGTTACTATTTAGACGGCTCACAAAATGTAAAAGTATCATATCAGTAAAAAATTACGAATAAAACAAAAATATGTAACACCAAATACTTATGAACATAAACGACTTAGAATTGTATTTAGAAATTAATAACTTACAAAATATGGTTTGCATTAGGAGTAGAAATACACAAGCAAACCATTAGTTTAATGTTTTTTTTTTCTAATTAAGTATTTCTTTTGGGCAAACAGGCGCTAATATTTTTAAGTACACAAGTAGGTTCGTTTTGGTAAGATTATATTATGTGTTTTAAAATTTTAAAATCTATTAACTTAAGTACAGAGATATGTTTTATTTTATTTTTTTTTTTTTTTTTTGCTGTTTATAATTATGATTCACGATATGTAAAAATAGATATAACGAACTCGTTTACTTTAATAGTGAAACATTATTTTCACAAAACATTTTTTTTTTTTTTTTGCCAATTTAAAAAAAATAAATGTAAAGTAAATTAGGTCGTATAAATTAGGTTCAAACAAATTGGGAGTGCACCGGCAGGATTAAAAGCTTTTTCGTTGTGTGTTACCTAATAAAAAAAAAAAAAAAAAAGAGAAAAGAGAAAAGAAAAGAAAAACAAACGCTTCATCGCTGCTGAACAATACAATCGTAACAAACAGAACATTGTGTTCATATTAAATACGAAAGAAAACTTGCTTAATTAAATCCCATCATGTGCATTATTTTTTAAAACTTGTACCTGAGTTAATAAAGTTTTATTTTCTATGAGTGTACACGCCGCCTCCGCGGGTCTCGGCTGACCCGACGGGAAATAAAACAAAAGCGTACTACTACCGGCAATAACGACGAAAGATAAAACTCTTCAGACTCATATCTGAGGGGTCGTATTATATACACTGACATAATATGATATTGGTGCTTGATGGCGTTTACAATTATTACGGTGGACCGAATGCATTGATCAATTAATTCTCGATGTAGAGTTCTACTTGTTGTTTATGCGTTGTAATGTTTGATTTCGATTCATACGCGCGCCGGTCAGACGAACGCCCATACATTAATAATATTTACATAAAGAAATTTAATAGTAATATTATATTAATATAGAATGTTCTGTATTACAAAACAACAAACGAAACAACTCTAAAAATGATTATATTTAATTTTTTTGTTGGTTATTTTTTTTCCTACGTTTTATCTACAACCGTTTAGTTGAGTGTATAATTTAATTAGCTTTAAGGCGTACTTAACATAGCAGGTAAGAGTTGGGTATTTTTAATTTGATTTAATTGTTATGAAGTTTAGGAACAATTTAACCCCTTATAGATAAATGTAAGATTTAACAAATGTTTTTATTTAAGCGAATGTTCATTCGAAAATGTTAAGTTAAAACTAAGTTGTTTTTTACTAGTTCGACTTAAAGCATATAATATTATGTTACGCTACAAGCGTAGAATCTTTAAATAGTTATGTAAGACAGCATTGTTTTTGATCGAGCGGATTAAAATAAAACCAAAAGTTAGTATCGTACTCGATACAATATTCATAGAAATATATAGAATATTAATGCGCGTATTATACTAGGTATATAAATCGTGGTATCAAATATTGTTTTTAAATCGGAGCGTTAATACTAAGAGATAAAACGAAAATCGGATTAAATATTTGGAGGTATGAAATTGACGGCTCTTTGAAAAATTCCATCGACAGTACCTGCCTATCGTGAATGTTCGACACGGTGGATATTTATTTTCTATTTGTATCTTTTTCTTTTTTTGAAATAAGTTTTTATGAATGATCTAAAGTCACGTACGATTTCTGAATCGGTCGTTCCGATAATAAAATAGCATGTGTTCTATTTATCATCAAATTGTATTTCATAAATTCTAAGCCGACGGAGAAAATTATTGGATTCGAAACGATGTGTCTTCTATTCTCCGGAACCTTTTTTTTTTTTTTTTACAGTTGGCAATACAAATAATACAAAACGTTTTATACGACATAAATGTCATTGAAAGTATGACTCGAACTACACAATGGCACGGTAAAGCTATATGTATTTAACCATAATTAAAAAAAAAATAAATAAACATCTTCTACATTGTAATGTGATGATAAAATTACGAAACCGTGCTTTTTCTATTAAAATAATATTAATTCAAAACACAATTATTCTTTGTTTCTATCGCTTTATTTATAACGCGTTTATTAATACGCCTTACGAATTGTTATTATAAACAATTTAACACAAAAGTACATCGCGAACACAAAAATAAATTGAATTAAGAGCCTACCGGAATATTTTTTCTCGCAAACAAATTACAAAAGGCGTAAACAATTCGTCTTGTCTGCGGGGGCGTACAAAAACTCAGTCGTACATGCGCGCCCACACCATTACTTCACGACATAGTTTTAATACGCACGCTGCAGAGTACATCAATTTCAACGACATACGTGTTAAAGGCGAGTTGGCTTATTAAACTATTTGTCAAGTATGATTTTGCAAGTACGGTAAAGATCATTTTACCGTATGATATTATTAAATGTCTCACGACTATGGATCGGAAATTTCGATATCGCATACTTTAGTAGATTGACAAATTATTACGTACGGTACAACTATTTTCACTGCAATGGAAAACTGGTAACCTTGATAAGCCACGAGATGATAAATATACGAATATCAAAACGTTTTTATTGCATAGACAAATCCACTTGAATTTTATTCTAAACACATCGAAACTCCCATGTAATATGTATTCGCAATCTCATAGTTTTATTAAAGTCGTGTTTTTAAAAATTTAAAAATAACGGTCTCTAGTGTTTACACGACTATCTACTAAGCGTATTTTGTGCATATCATTGTGAACAGAGATTGGTTTTTTTTTTTCGGTTTACCCGGATTTAGAAATTTCTTACGAATATGATAATTATTATTTGGTTTATTTCAAAGACAAAGTAGTATAAAAATATGTACGTAAGTTAGTATATAAAATACGAAACGTACGATTAGAAGACTAAGGTAAAATAGACTTTCTTTGGTGAGTTACAATATCTACGTAAAAGAAAAAAATAATTATCTACGTTTTCGATCTAAACATTTTATGAAATAATTTAACATGAGGCAAAGTGGAATTATTATTACATATTGTAGTTTAATATCATAGTGAAAATATGAAATCGTTGACCACTATCATTGAGTCAATTATTAGTTTACTTTCATTTAACCGATTAAATCGTGTAAAGCACATAATACGATCTAACTGGATATAATATTGTTAGATTCATATACTACACACTATATACTCGTATATATGTATAAATATCGTACACAAACAATATTGGACTTATAAGTAAAATATTAAAATACGATATTAACAAATTATTACTTTATTTGTGATCCTTATTATTTTAGGTTAGTAATTCTGTGATATAATTAACTAATTTTTATTTACAATTTTATCGGCAATAAGAAGTATTTTTATTATTTTAAAATTATTTTAAATATTTTTCTTTTTACAAACAAAGGCGCCCGAGCTGTAATGTAGAAATATTCATCCTGCTTCATTAAGTATTGATAAATTTGGTAAAATCAATAAACATCAGGAACATGAAATTTAAAATAAATAAAATCAAAAGAACTTATGTTTATTCGCTACTTATACTACGAAGAATTTTTAACTTATCCCTCGAGAAATGTATACTTTGTTTGTGTTTATACCGAAACTAAAGGTAAAAAAGAAAAGAATGATTTTGTTTAAACACGTGGTAAATCAAAAAATAAAAAGAACGCGGCTCACATCGACGATAAACTATAATGGAGAAGTTGGAAAATAAAGCAATTGTAATTTTATTATTATTTCGAATCTAAAATAATTATTAACAAATAAGACTTGAAATTATCACATCGTTTTTAATTTTAACTTCCCGAATAAATTTAAATAAACATCAATATTATATAAATGTAAATTCTAATAATTGCATTTCTTTAAAAATATATTATACAAAAATTGAAAAAAAATCTATATACATATAATGAAATCATAATAAATAGCGAACATTTTTACATTGTCCTGATGTAAATGCGGTTTTGAAAATCAAGTTAAAAATATATCATCATGAGTTATAAGTATTTTCGTATTTAAACGTATAAAAAGATAAAATGAATTACAAACTCGCAGATGTATAAGACGCTATTGTAATTGATTTAAATTGTGTATATATATATAATATTAATCATTATTAATCATAATATTCTTAGTATGATTTAAGAGTTCTTATAAATGTTTTGGATTCATATTTATAATATAAATATAATTAATTATATAAATATAATATAATAATTATTATCTATAGAACTAGGTTCTAAGTATTCGTGCAACTTAAATAATAGGGTTGAAAGTGTAATGGTTATGCGGAACTGATAAACTTAAAGGGTTGTTCGAGATTCAAATCATGAAAAACTCTTAACCAAATAAACACGAAAAATAAATAAATATTGGCCGTCCTCGTGAACCAAAGCTGAAGAAAACTGCATTGGTATATTTGAGAATTGAAAGCCACGAGGGAATGGAGATCAATAGAATTGTGTATTCACTGCCAAAAGGTTTCTTATTTTCTTCATATTGAATCCGACAAGTTTAGACTTATATATATATATACATCCATATATATATATATATACATTTACCTATATATGTATATTCATATTCTATTATATATTGAATGGGGAAACTAATAAAACGGAGCACAAAAAATCTAATAATTCAAAATCGAAAATGAAACTTATTAACGTTCGATTGCGAATAGCATGATTGTACCGATGGTTTTTATAATAAGTATTATACTCGTATTCTTTATCTTAATAATATTATTTTTGATTTTGAAAAATTACGCCAAAGGAATGTGTGTATGGCACGTTTAAATAAAATTTAAAAATGAATACCGTTCAATATTTTGAAAATATATCCATTGTAATTTGATTCTTTTCTTTTTTTTTTCATAATCTGTTATGTAAGTTATATATAGTTGACGTGTTACGCGACTAAGATGCACGATTGAGTGAATTTATCGATCTTGACACATTGAAAGTTGATTTTTCTCTATTCGAACAGATTAAAATGCGTACCTACGCATAACGGGCGAGAAGTTATTAATCAAAATACTTGTTTTGTACGACGGTCGTTGCTTTGATAAAATGTTGTGAACTAATGTGAATTCAACAAATATGATAACCACGTGATTTTTACGATAATAATCGTAATGGATGATCGAACTATATTATGTTTCAAATGATTCTTTCGACATACATTTCGGAAGTTCAGACTGAAGTGTGTTATGTTTTTAAAATATGTAACACTTATCTCAACAGGCTAATTTTTACATATTTTATCTTAGAATTTTAGTAATATATATTTATAAATGCATGTTTCTCCTCTGTCCTTGATGAATTGACTTATTAAATTTACCTAACGCATTTCTTTAAATTCGTTTGGTCTCACGTAATCATTTGACACTGTCATTTGCACACAAATTGTATTGTTCTAATTATATCCATTGGATACATTTGTATGTTATTATCCACATCGTGTATTTTATTTATAAACCATACATGTATACGAAATTAATTGAAGGTTTGTCGTCCCTTTTATACTGCATGGATGTGATATTTTGATTTGAATAGGGAAAATCATGGTCGAATTGTCTCATTTGATGATTCTATATTCTTCCGGTCAAGATGAACCCAACGAAAAGGATTGGATCTGCTATGCCTTACTTCCGTAATAGAGGGTCAACATTTAGTTAGGAAACACACAATGTGAACCTGCATTGACTGGAACTAAATAAAACTCACTGGGTTTCTCTCTCCTTACTAATTTGTACAAATTTATTCTGACGAATTGTTACACTGATTTAGTCCTTCTAAAACTACATTGATTAGTCAGCATTAAAATGTTAACACGCAGGAGAAAAAAGAATTTTAAGAGAAGTGAAATAAATTGTATGTTAAAAAAATTAACTTTCAATCCGTACAATTTCTAATTCTCACAATAGTGTTTTTAGATTTTCAATTTTTTCACAGCTTTATCGTGCGTTGTTGACTTTTTATGGGCTGTTTGAGTTCACGATAGAGCGCTAATTTTATCTTTAAATCACATGCAAGTACATCGTAGTTTTCTAATAAGGTTGGCTATTGGCAATTTCTCGAAAAACTTTAGATATCATTACAATTTAGTATATAAGAACGAACAATTTTACTAGGCATTTTTCGAATATTTATATTGAATTCTCAGCTAGTTTTTCACTTCGTTTATTATTCAACGATTAAAACGCTTTTTTTTTTATTTTAATTCTTATTGAAAAGAATGATTTCACTAAAAGTTATGTTCGATATTTGTTTTCTGTTTTATATTTTCTGTAAAATAAAATTAGCTCATAAATTCAAATAATGCCAATCGTTTAAGTTTTTTTTTTTGTCGGTTTATACGTTGAAAATTGTATTTACATTTTAACTTGGGACAATCAAAGGACTTTGTCAAATATAGTCGTGCGAATATAACAAAAATGTTATCTAAATTTGATCACTTGATTTTAGCATAATTTCTGTCAGATCTTTGATCGTGAAAATCAAATGGCTTGGTTTAAAACTATATTGTCTTCAATTTTACTATTTGATCAAAATATAAATAAAACAAAATAAACAGAACTGAAATACCATCTTTAATTATGTAGCAACATTATGAACTGTTATTTATTCGCGGAGTAATAGACGCAAATGGTTTTGAATGTATAAGTTGTAAAAATTGAAATATTAACATAAACATCTGAGGATACGTGGAAAATATTTTTATTTAATTTACATTTTGATTTAAACGGTGTCTTTATGATTTAAATTAATAATTTATTATACTGTAAATCAACAGAAAGCCAACGTTTCACTCGTTGGTTTTCATCGTCGAATTTTTGAAATAATAAATATTGTACCAATATTACCCTTGAAATGACTATAGTTTCATGTAACGTATGCCATTTAAAAATTAAAAATTAAAAACTGGTAGCACTTTAAAGTCATTTTTCAAGTTATTTTCATCTTAAAAATCGCATTCGAACATTTCAAATACTTAAAGAAAAAAATAATGATGTTCGTTCATTATAAAAATATAAATAGGCTTGTATTTTGTAAACGAATATTAACGAGTGAGAAACTCTAGTTATCAAATTTACCTCTGAACTTTGTTTTATTTTCAGTTGAATATTCAATTATAATATGTTATGTTTATTTGCATAAAAAAATATAACTACTATACTGGATGAATCTATACATCTATCATAAAAAATGTTTTTAAACTATTCAAAAACAAAAAAAAAAAAAACTACATTAAAATATGTTAAAATTTTAATCGTTTGAATAATACCGTTGCTTCTGAATTTTGATTATTAAAATTTTGGAAAAATAAAACTCGAGAGATGTTTAAACATTTAATCGAGATAGGTAAACAAAGTTAATTCGCTTTGTTTGATGATTCATGGACATGTTTGTTTTATTTTTGAACACGATGTGTTCAACGAAATGTGTTCATGTTTTTCAGTAATCCATTTAAATCCAGTATAAATATCTAAGTGTTTTGTTCGTTTATGATGAAATTTGATGAAAACGTTATTTAACTAAACTATGTAAAACGAAATGACTAGACATGAGATATGGGTATTCTATAAATATTATGATTTATTTTCAATTTTTTCGTGTACTCTTTAACAGATCAATATCTATATACATTTAGATAGCCCTGCATAATATAATAGATTTACACGTCCCAAATAGGTATTTCGTTTCTCGTAAAAATATATTGCAATACGGAAAATGTACATTTAAATTATCTTACGTTCGTATATTTCATTACAAAAATACGTAATAACTTTTTTTCATAAATTACAATTTTGGGCTAGTAAAACGTATAAAGAACAAAGATAAGAAAACTCACATAGTTCCGTGGTCAGAAAAAAATTGAACATATGAGGTATTTTCTTTTATTGTTAAGTTTATTATTTCTAGTATAAGTGCGAACACAGATTACAGATACATTACTAAATAAAGTCAGTTTTTATTTTGATTTAGATACAGTTTGGATAAATTTACGAATTATTGTAGTAGTCATCGTATACAAAAAGTAAAGAAACCCACGAAAAAACGTTACCCAGAAACTTTATTTGTAACTATTACTTTTCATTTTTTTACAATTTGTAAATTGTATTCCTTTACATAATAAAAGCTATTATTGTGAAAATGTAATTGGTAGGTCAATCGTGTTCTTAAAAAAAACCGCATGATTAGATGGTTATTTTATTTTATTAGAGATTCGATATTTAATAATAGTTTAATTTAAAATACGAACATTCAAGTAAATTGAATTGAATTATATTTTCTATGATTATTTCGACGTCAAACATGTGTAAAAACGAATAGGAATAAAATTAATCAATTACTCGAACAATAAATTGATTTATATATTAATATGTTCTTTTTTGTGCTAGGGATGATCAGAAAAATAGAGCTTTCTTAATTCAATTTAAAGAGCCGAGTATAATACCAAAAATGGTTTCCTTTCTGTTTATGCTGTCAAATACAAATGATAAAAATAAAAGCTTTAGAAAAGGAAATATTCTAAGCCATCCAACTGTGTAATTGCATTTCGTATTTTTCGAGTTTTTGTGTAAACATTATTATTTCATTTAACAATTAAAACTATACCTTAACCCCGACGGAAAAAAAAAATAGGCAGCTCTAATCTATATTTAAACTAATAAAAAATGAATGATGCGGTATGTCGTAAAAAATGAAGATAATTATTTCTCGTAACCATTATAATTTAACAGAAAAATAAAATATATTTTCAACTGCAGCTTCTGTTCAAACGAATCAAAAGTTACCAATTCAATTAAATTCAGTATTAATCTGTTTTGAATTTTTTTTCGAAAAGTAAGTATAGTTGAACATTACTTTTAATACCTACTACTGTATTGTATGTAAGATGAATTAATCGAAAAAAAATTTAAAAAAAAAATTGTAATTGAAAATGGAATCGTTTTTGTGCATAATACATTTTCAAAACTTCATAGCAGAACCCCTCACTTCTTTGCAATTTCTAAGGAATAAAAAATGTATTTATCTACGTATTCATTTATGTTATGTGTATTGAGTTGACATTTAACATAATATCTTAAAAATAAGAAACCCCGTATGATAGTTACTATGATTTGCATTAATAGAAGCAAGTAAAAGTTAAAAGATTTTAGATACGAACTTAAATACACAAAGACATTATGAAAATACACTGTCAATCGAGGAATCCGGTCCGTCAAACGGAGCAAATTAAGAAACTAATGAATAATATAATAACGTATTATTATTTATACTCGAAATCTCTATTAAACATTGGTACTAAATATGATTACAAAAGATTAGTTTAAATAATCAGAATAAATGTGTATGATTTTAAAGTTGAGTATAACATTATATTATAGCTAAAAGCTAAAATTACAAAAAAAAAAAATCAGTAAAGTGCGCCTTTTAAAATGTTACTTAGTTTTGGTAAAAAGGAAATTTATGGCATTTTTGTAAAAACTTAATTATTTTAAGTAATAGAAAGTGCAATAAAGTCAAAGATGAAGAAAATAGCGCCCTGGCATCTCCTTAAAACCAGTCATGATAAATAAATGTATTTCTGTTTAAAACACTAAGAGAATACGAAACTTTGTAACATAATCATTATGATTTGACACAATATCGTTTTTGTCAAACTAATGAAAAGTAGGTTAAAGAAATTATATTGTTTTTCAAAATTGTATTTATCTACCGATGGTGTAATAATTATCGAGATATCTAGTTAGTATTAAATTATTTAAACGAATGAACAACTGTTAACTAATTTATTTGTGTTATCGGGTAGTTGTTTTTTTTTTCTTTTTAAATCTCGTTATGTCTTGTACTTAATATGTGTTAACATTATGAGAGTATTATGCCGGGAACACTTGATCTATCAAACGAATAAACCAAAAGAGAATAATAAATAAACACTCAAATGTTTTAATTTGTATACAAATTGAAAGTTTTTTTCTATAAAACTCATATATTACCGTTTTTTTTTTTTTTTTTTGGTGTTATTTGTTTTGTGAATACTCATACTTTGTTATAGAAATATATTTTTCAAAAAAAATTTTTATTGTTACGATAGTCTGATACGGTCACATTGTTTGAGTTGCTGTTTTGTTAATAGTTTACTGAAATATGTCATTACAGCGTATGAGTCGTGTAGATTTGTGAGCTCCGGAGACACTGTACATAATATTTATGCGCGTATACATTATATTCATTGGTATCATTGCGAGTTGACTTTTTGGAATAAACACACGTCCATATTCGCCGAATTATTAAAAATTTTAAATATAATACAGCGACTAATCATTTTTATATTAAAATTTTGACAAAAAAAAAGAAAGAAACTAAAATAATAACAGTATAGTCGATCGTGTGCTCCCCCACTATTGTATATTTTTTCGTTTTAATTTCCGCACTAAAAACAGTGTATAACGGCGCATCGTAGTGGCAATTTCGATACATCTGTGTGAAATTGAACGATAACGTGTATTTCATGATTTCACATTCGTCGGCTATGATTTATAAATCGTTTGCAAAATATCCATGTTTTAAATGGTCGTTTAAGTATTTTCATCCCGATGTATGTATAAACTAAATTTACACAAAAAAGTTGAACGTTATAATTTTACCACGTTGTAGAGTTAATCGATTACTAAAAATCTAATATTAAAATACGATACGTTCTATAAACGATAATGAAATAAAAATATCACAATAAATAATACGTATAATCAGTTTTTTTGTCGAGTTGAAAATTGGGTCGACTATACTTGATCGTTTTAATTTCAATTCGGAAACTACCGGCACTATTTTGGTCAGAAATAATATTTAACAAATAACTATAACCAACGCGCTTGCATAAATTCGCCAAATATTATTAAAATGTACGTATCAAACAAGTACGGTATTCATCGTTACTTTGTTCTTATAGTCGTGTTAGTTTTGAATCGTTTGAAAATGTATTTACCGAGAATATTATACCATTATATAAATAATGAAGAAGGTGCATTATTTTACATCAAAATCGAACAGAATGTAATGAATAATATTGCGAATATAGGTTGATGTGAAATGATCGTGGATATCGTAATATGCGTAAGAATAATTATTAGTTTGTCCCACATTTCAAACTTTTATCGTAAATAAAATGAATTTCGTGGTTCGAATCATTTGAATTTCCGATGAATTTTTCTTTTGAATTCTGCGTTAAGTTTTCATGTTTTTATAAATGTAAAAATCTAATTTTCAATACGAATCACTGCTGTTGCTGGGCAATATCTAAGATTATTTCCAATTGTTTACAGTGCTTCTTTGATTTTGATTGGAAAGACAAAAGAAACATCAAGAGCACGTATTTAAAATGTCCATCGTTTAATTTCTGACCAAATTTAATACTATTGGGATGAATTTAATTTTCAAGAAAATGTTGGCAGTAAAAAAAATAAAATTAACATGGAAAAAATGAAAATGTATGCCTATGTATTGGATTTTCTATATTTTTAAACAATCTCAAAATATGACATTCAAATTGTTTTCCGATTAAAGTGATTAAATAAGCGTTCTTTCAAGTTGTTCTTGTTTATATTTTTGTAAAAATTTAATAGTCATATGATAGTAATAGAATATGTAAAACAAATTTTAAATGAATTTTCCATGATTTTTGTAATTCAACATTGATTTAAAGTAAAATAACTGTGTGTGAACTCAATAAACAATGTACTTAAAATGTCTACACTTTACCAAAACCATCACATGATTATAAAAAAATGACAGTTTTTCCTTTTATTATTGAACATTTTTACCGTAGATAAAAAAAAATGGTCTTCGACCTCAAAACGTAATTCAGGAAAAATATCCACAAAGTAAAAAACTCATGAATAACTTCCAAAATTTTATCTCATTGAAGTAATTATTTTTCGATGTAAACATCATGATAATAATATATTAAGTAACATCAGATTATAATTCAAAAAAATGTTGGAAATATGATTTATTTTTACGTGGTTAATTGATAATAACGTGATGTATATATAATATTATTAAATAATTTAAATTCCAAGATTCTTGGATGTATAATTAATAAAGTAATTTAAGACTTGAAAACTTACCTAGGATCATTTTTATTGATGTAATACTGAACATCAGGTAATGAATTCCAAAATTGTGCCAATAATACCAGGCTTTCATTGTCTGAAAACAAAAAGAAAAAAACAAAATTATTATTTCTATTGTAATTTACTATTCCATATTTCGTATACAAGAACTCTTGGCTGCAGGACCAAGAATGTTACAACTCGATAAATTATAGTTGTATCGTGTGCCGTAAGTGTAATGATTTAATGTGTTATCTTAGAAAATTAAGTATACCTTCGAGCATCTGACCACTGGAGTGTAGTACGTACAACAAACAGTTAAGTTCTCAACTAATGGAAAAGTTCAATCACTTCACATCATAAACCACGTGCTAATGAATCAAACAAACGTACATGGCGTGACGGTGAAAAATGTGAAGACGGGATTTCACTTGAGATAATCGAATGATCAAACCTTTTGCACTACTGTATTCTTTTCGAATAGTAAATAAATAAGGGTATTGCAACGATGCCAGAATCATAATTATCCTTACGGACCTGAGAAGAGATTAGAAATTGATAGATTTACATCATTGGGGATTAATTTACAAATACATCCGCGATGGTAAGGTTGAAGTAAAAACAATTCTTTTTGATTATTATCGTAGTAAAATATACCTTGTCGCAACATAATATTATTATTTTTATCATATTAGATTTTAAATAGTATAGTTGTTTTACTGTGTGACAGTCGATTGTTATGATGATAAATCCTAAAATCGAATGTTTTATATACTAATCGGATAATAAAAATGAAATGACGACCTCGTTAAAATTTAAAAAACAAAATCTAAACGTGAATTTTTGATCAAAAGAAGAAAAAAAAGGAATAAAAATCATAATATTTGAAATTTGTATTGTATACGAGGTAGTAGTCAAATGAAATTGGGATAGAATAACTCATTGTACCATTGTATGATTTGGATGTTGCCAATGACAAAATATCGTTATAGAAGCGAATGGAGAATTTACGTCGTTATATATATATATGCATGGGCTTATAAAATAAAAACAAGACACTAAAAAAATAGAATAGCTATTAATGTACAATGTGTGATGTGCAGCAGTTCAATGTATGTTTATTATATCGCGAGATAGAAAACCGATGCCAACAAATAGCAGACGTTTTCGAACATAAAAAGAAAGCATTTCGAATAAAAAAAAAAATGCTAATAAAGAAGATTCTAATAGACGCTGTTCGATTCAAAATACTTTATCGTGACTAATTAAAATACTTTCTATAAAGTATTCGGCGATTATCGAGCTTTAACAAAGACTGTGAAAAACTAAAGATTATGATTTTCGTTTTATGTACAATGTAATTTTAAATACAACAAAACC
Organism: Drepanosiphum platanoidis; assembly: GCA_948098885.1. Lineage (NCBI taxonomy): Eukaryota > Metazoa > Arthropoda > Insecta > Hemiptera > Aphididae > Drepanosiphum > Drepanosiphum platanoidis. The sequence continues at coordinate 26,691,999 of OX402528.1, forward strand.
ATCCGCGGAATAATTTCTTTATTTCTATATATCTATACAGATCCGTAATAAATACCGTTGTTGAAGCATACAATTTAAAAGTAATTTACAGATCATAGCCTCAACAGAACGAATTATATATTCGTAAACCTATAATATGTAATAATCTGAAGATAAAATGTCAAATATGTTTAAACTGCGGGTTTTTGTTCCCCCTTTCTTTAAATTATTAATCTGTTTTTCCCCCAAATTGTAACTTTTGTATTGCGTCGAACGTGATAATACGCGATACGTAGTCATTTATTCAACACATTTCTAACATTTGCGAATAACCGGATAGTATTTGAATTATGCATTTTACGTTGTCTTTATCTTTTTTCATCAATACCCCGTTGATGTATACAAATTACTAGTAGTGTATAAATAACTTTCACGATACATTTAAATGTATTATATGCAACGAGAATTTTAAACATGAAATAGGACAATATACATAGTGTTTTGTTTTAAAAGAAAAGTGTTGAAAGGTACCGATGCTTTCCGGCAAGATAGATTTATAATAAGGTCGAATTAAATATGTGGAAGAAAAAAAAAAAACAATGAACTTTACGTAAGTTAGGTTCAATGAATAAATAATAGCGGGAATTGTTTTTTGTTTTGGGCACGAGAGAAATAAGGACGTACAATTACGAGTATATTGACCAATCAAAAATTATGTAAGCGCAAAAAAAAAAAATCATTCCAGAAAATAATCATTAAAATAACTTAGTCGAATATATATATATATATATTAGATATTTACGCTTCATTTATTTTTATATCATTGCTTAAACTTTTGTTTATTTTAACAAACTCCTAACAGTTATATATTCAAATTGTTTTATTTTTAGTTTAGTGTTATTTATTTGAGATTTGGTATTCAAGGAAATGCTAGAATAACTTTTAATGTTTTCTCTATAATCTGTATACCTTACGGACAGTTATAACAGCTGTATAATTTTCACCCTGACTTTGTTTTATGTCGGTACTCTATTTATGTTTACAAAACAAACGACTGTAAGGAGTTGCTCAATGCCCTCGGGTATTTTGTATTATTTACTGATCATTAACACGGGTAATTTGAAATATACAATGTTAAAAAAAGGCCTCTTAAATTTTTGATCTCTCGGAATAGTTTGTTATTGCATTGGTTTGAATCCCAGCTTTTCTTATATTATCGAAGAAAATAAATATGCATTTATTTACTCGTTTCAATGATACGTTCAATGTTGATTAGGTAATTAGGACAACCCAATATTTACATAACCTAACCAAAGTAAAACAGTTGCCAGTTGCTCGAAAATAAAACGGGTACAATTTTAAAAAAGATAAAGATCAAATAACAATTATCTTCCGTAAAAGTATTATCATATTATGTAACATTTTATCTAGTCATCGTACGACTTCGATTGTCAATATTTAACGGGATCGACAGAATGAAAGGATAAAAGAAAAATAAGACATATTTTCGTACAATGTTTGTATTTCATATTTATGAATGTATATTATTTATATTTTTCACGATATTATTAGACAAATCGATTTAAATTTCAAATGGAAAACATCATAAATACTATTTGATTTATATAACTATTAATCGTAATATTTTTGAAAAAATTTGGAAAATAATAAGTTATTTTTGCTCTTTTAGAAGAACCCGGGTTGTTTTTTTTTTAATAATAATACACGTTTAAATATGGGTGACGTACGCCAGAATTCGCCTGATGGTAAAATAATAATAGATAATCGTACTATTAATCGTGAATAATTAGGTTTAAAATGTAAATAGCGATTAATTTTCATTGTTATATTCACCTGAAATTTTTACGCAAAACTGTGTGTGTGTGTGTGTGTGATTTAATCAATTTTTCTAGTGAAATTCAGTAAAATCTGTATACAATTTTCCCATTTGTTTTTTTTTTTTCGGGAATAATCATGAGAAGGTTTATATTTTCATTTAATTACACGTGTTTTTTTTTTATGAATAATTGAATATTTTATTTATGATTCACATATTCCACAATTATGATGGCGTTGAATTAAAACAGAAGTACATCTCGTTATATAGAGCAATTATGAATGGACGGCTTACATTTTAATATGATAATTATGTTTCTTTCCAATAACTAATATCAGTTTTGAGTATATTTACATAGATTATCTATCGTTATTTATATGAATAAATCTTGGAAAAATAAAATCATTTTGGGCTAAAAATGGCAGACTACGCTACTCGTTTTTTTGTTTTTAAAAATTTGGTTTCAATAATTGGGGATTCCTTATAATGTATTGTTTCGATCAAATATTATGTAAATTCTAAGAAATGTTTATAGGAATTTGAACACAATACTATAGGTAGGTTTATAAATATTCCGAATGATTAATTTCATAATTTAAATACGATCATTGAATAAATTGTGAAATAATTCATTTTTAAATAAGACTATCCGCGTCTATTTATCATCATCGTAATATAATAAAAGATTTTATTTGTACTTAAATGATCCGCATATTGTATACATTGCTATACAATCTTATTATTTTGAATGTCAATCTCGATGTCTTGGATTCTTTGAGTTTTCAAATTAAATTATAATCCAACTGAAATTATTACTGCACGCAATGGCGTATTTAATAAACACAATATCCCGAATTTTTCGATATCGCATTCCTCTTTATCCCTCGAGACACTATGAAATGAAATGATGAAATGGACATATTATTTTAGTTACGTAGAATGCGACTAATTACGATACAACGACGTACTACTCTATAACACAGATTATATAATAATTTATTTTTTATCTTCAATAAACACATTTTATAAAATGTTCTCATATTGTTTAACAGGTAAAAAACACGATTAAAGAACAGATATTTTTTTCGTAATAAGTAGAGATTCATTGTCTATGAAAAATACTTAATTTTGATGACTCTTAATATCGGAAAATTACATTATATTGCATTTATTTATGGATAATATTTTATTATCGATCGTTAGGTTTAATTTAAATTTCGCTTAAATGACAAATAATATCAATAACACCTGTCATAATCAGTATTAGAGAAAATAAAATGTGTTTTTATAAAACACGAAAAGTGTGTTTTGATGAAATAAAATGTAATATATGCATTTTAATGCAAAACTTCTGAAACGTCCAGTTTCGTACACAATAAAACTTAATTTAAATTAATCTGTTCAACTTGATTTGGATTTATAACTCATTTCCATACGACTTAGAACACGCAATAAAAAGTTGCAACTGCACGAGAATCCGGACATTATTTATAACATATTGTGACGTACTTATACATAACATTATATTATGTATTACGAGAATATTAATCTGATGGTCTCATTTTTATTAATATTGCAGTTTAAATTACATTTATTACCGTTATTAATAGGTACCTATATTCAGTACTAGTCGTGCTTTGAAATTAGATCATATATGCTTATCAATTTGAATATTTATTGACAATAATAAGTAGTTATTATAGCTAATTATAATTACCGTGTTATACTTTCTGTTTTATTGTTTTACTTATATTACATGTAATAATGTGTAAAAATGTTTGTGAGGAAAAATCTGCGTCGATATGGGCTACCGTGACCAATAGAAGATATAAAAAAATTGAAATAAACTAAAACGTTCTCGATTTTTATTCGTAAATGTATGGGTGGTAAATATTTTCTTCTTTTGAAAAAATATAAAATTTCAATCCAAAACAGATTATAAGGCATAGGTAAATCGTATAAATGTAACTCGTAAGTAAATTAAAAAATTAAAATAAATATCGTTTTTAATAACAGTTTTAACTGTTAGTTGTTGTAGTACATTACATAATATATGTTTAAGTTAATCAAAAATCAAACATAAAATTTAGTTAAAAATAAAAATATTTCTTTGATCAATACGAAGTAAAATTAATACTTTCATAAAAATGTATTTTAGATATATTTTATTTTTTTTAATTGCATTTTTTTCTTAGTATTTTATTGCTAAATATAAGATAAATTCGATTTTTTGTATTATGATGCAAATTTAATAAAATTCATACTTCATTGGATAAAACATTATAATGCTGAATTCAGTATACGTGGTCGGAGGTATGATGGAAACATCAACAACAAACAAAAAACTTATACGATAACAACAAAATGATGACAACGCGCATTCAATGAACACGCGTGTTGGGTTGGTAAAAAGTAAATTTTTACATTCATATGACTCTTTAGGAATAGATGTTTGTAGAAAATTACTTTTGAAAACAAGTAACATTGGAAAATATCATATTTATTGAAAAACTTTATACTGATACGAATTTGATTATGATACGAACAGCGAAACGAAAGTATCTAATGTGACATCATTAAAATAATGATCTAAACTTTGCGTAAACAATGCGAATATTCAACAGTCAGTTATAATATGTCAATATTAGCAGTTGGTATCTGTTGACACGCATTCGTTTTGATTCTTGGTGTCTGTTAACACGTTTTATAAGTTTAAATACGTTCGAGACACAAAACATGGTAATTCAATGACCGAAGTTGCAATGAGAAGAGGAAATAAACTAAAACCCAATGCAATTATTGATTACAATCGTGGTAAAGGATTAATAATTGATGTAAGTGATCAGTTAGGTTCTTGCCACAGCTGTTTACGTAAATGAGTAAAATGGTATCGTAAGGTAGCTCTGGACATAATATGTAACACAGCATTAGTAAATGCATTTAGTATTTACAAAAAAGTCACCAATAATAACATATCCATAACACAGTTCAGAGAAGAAATTGCTGAGACTATGGTTAAAATAAAAGAGGACAATTCTCAACAAATATCAACATCACACAGTTTAGTAAGAGACAAAAAAAGAGCGAGATGTCATGGTACTCGTATAATTAATTATATACGTATATGTTGTGTGTGCGTGTGTATATTATGTTTACAGATTTCAAAATTATTCCTGAAAAATTAAAAACGTTACTGAAGTTATAATGTCTTTCCTCAAACTTTTCAAAACTTTATTTTTCTCACATTTGTCTCCTACTCGATGTAATATCTTAGTATTAATCTGAGATCTGAATAATAAGAAAACCTAGGTTACGCGTATTCCGAGAATGCCTACACGAAACGTTGATATGGAAACAACACACACTCCGAAACGAGCAGTTTAATTATAATATTTGAAGGTGGGTATCTGTGACTAGTGTAATTACTCGTCAAGTGTTCACACTCGGCGTTACATACCTTGTTTTAAGAACAATTCGTTTGTACGATTATTCGTCGCTTGTGCGTTTCTCGAATAATACCGGTGGATGTACATAAGTCAAGGGATCGATTGATTTTTATTTGTTCTACTAGTCTCAAAACTTGTCCCCGTCGGCCTGGAAAACAGTAATAAGGACCTAACCTTTACAGGAATCCAAAGAAACTTTGGATGCTGAAATCATTTATTGATTAATTGATAATACATTAAGTTTTTCTTTTATTAAAAAATAATTTGTTCTTTAAATATTTAGGAGCACGTTTCGGCAATTGTGGCAATTCAAATTGTGCAAATGATAGTTCAGATTGTGATTAAACTTGCACAAACGCTCTTGTCCACCCCGAAAGTATATAAAGCATCACAATAATGGATTTCCAAAAAAAAAAATAAAAATTAATCATCGATAAATAAATCATGTTTGTGTTCAATGGTTCATCGCAAGAACTATCAAGATTTCAGATAACAACTAATATTTTTGTCGGATGACTTGGTGTTGAAATTTTCATTTTCAAAACGTTAAACCTTTTACAGTACGAATGCACGGGATAATTGGTATATTTTTTTTCTAATAATAATTTTTTTTGTAACAAATTGAAATAGATACATTTTTTGAGTGTAATTTTGTTGTTATGTTAATTAATTATAATAACATTAGATGTCAACTCGAAATTGACCGAATAAGTCATATACAATTTGAGCAACGATAACCTTTTTGTTTAAAAATGTTTTAAAAAATTTAACCAAATCCTGTAATCATGTTCGCACTATTAACTTGTTCATATTTGTCAATACGTATTTAAGACGTTTAATCGAAACTTTCACTCTTGGAGTGTTTTCGTACCTCAGATCAATTAATTTCATGATTTATAATTAAATTATATTCCGGTTTCGATTAATTTCCATACGACGCGCGACGTACGAATAAAAAGGTTAGATTAACCTTTATTTTAAGAATAAATGTGTATTCCGGTTCACTCTAAATCTCCTTACTAACTAACTTCGACATTGGGTCATCTGGCCTGAACATTAAGTGTTATCTGAAATCGTAACGACACCGCATAACAATTGCGTCCGTAACGAGATTCATAATGAAACTTGATTCAAACTTTGAATGATCATAAAAAAAGAAAAAAAAATTGAAATCGCCGAACTAAGCTTCGATAAAACACGCGGAATACGTGCCACGGCAAACGAAACATAAAATAATATAACTAACGAATCGGAGGACAGTATCCGACGACGACGGTTCGCACAAGACAGAAATATTAAATAGGTATGAAGAAAGTCAACAGTTTTTGTCCGAATCGATTTCACCACGCCTCTTATTGCTCTCTGCCATTGTCTTTCTAGGCAGTAGGCGGCACGACACTAAAAACCCGATTTCTATTTCGTTTGTTTGAACTTTGTGCCGCATCGACCGCGTCGCCTCCGAGATGACATTGCTTACGTCACCGCCGTCCGTGTACCTAGGCCCAAACAATTATTGTTTTATGCATTTTTCATCGTTTCAACTCTCGGTGAACGTATTTTTCACATTGTATGTACTTCGAAAAAATCGATATTTCTTTGGAAAAATTCGGGCTGTCGTCGAGGAAAGGAGTACGCTAGTTGAATGTTATATAACAACGATACATTACATAATGAGTGGTTATTTACCGTTTTATATGTTGTGAATCGTTACAAATTAATCAATCAATCGCAATAAAATATAATAACATAATACGTCGTCTTCATTCTTTTAAGCTTCGTCGCGTAGTGAAGAACCGGCAACGCGGCGTTGTCGCCGGCCCAACCGGTTTCCCGGTCGCGCAATAGCGGACGTCGAGCGGGTCGTTGTAATTACGACCGCGACACGATAAAAAGTAACGATTTCCTGTCGAGGTTTTGTGAATTTCGACTTAGTGGCATTGACACGAGTACTTGGTTCAACAGCATAAAATAATACACCTACAGCTGTACACATAGTATTGCAGTATTGACATATAGGCATTTAAGTACATCAATCGTGGAAACTCACTTCCAGAATATTACTATTTATACCGTTTGTTTTTTTTTTTAATTGATAACATTTTTTTTTTTTTATGCATAATTTGTGTTAAATATGTCTCGAATTAGAGATTTACATTTTTTTTTCTCTTTGATTTTGGGACATAACGCAAACACCCCGTAAATGTACGCGCATAGTTTGAACGATTTAATGGTCTATAAGAGAGACCAACAATGTTTATGTTCATTTTAGTGGGTATTAGTAAGTAATCCTACTGACTAACTCTACTGATTAACCAGTAACCAATCGGAGGCTTTATATCAAACATTATTTATTTGTATTGTTCGTTACAGAATTAGTGTGTCGAATAACTGTCAGTATTAATTCACGTTTTCATTGTTTTGTCTTAACGATTTTCACGGTCATAATAAAACAACAACACAATCAATAATCTTCGTTTTAAGATTATTGCAACAATGGCGTTTCCAACGCTTTGAATTAACATTTTGTTCACAATTTTTATAATAATTCTGGAAGTACATATTTAGGTCGGATAAATTTCACTGTATGTAAAACGTCATGTATAATCTTTTGTATTTTACGTGTCAATTTGAGTCTTGGGCGAATAAAATATGGTCAAAAAAATGTTTTAAATTTATCGAGGATTGAAATGGTTATTAATAAAAATTGCACGAGTTCATATTAATAAAAAATTCTGAACGCTTAACAAGGAGACGTGCACTTTCTTTAAAATTGAAATAAAACTATGAAAAACATCATACTAACGGATATGATAATAATATCGAACCAGCTGTTAAATTATATATAGCATTGTTAGATTAAAATGTTGGAAAAGAAAGAGACAGTGCGGTAAAATGGCGCAATTACTATTACCTAGTGTTTAGTAACAGTTATGAGCACAAATGTTTTAAAACCACATTAAAATATTATAATCCTCGAATTTGTAAAAAAAATCCATCTCGCATTGTTCGTAAAATTAAATAAATATTCATAGGTATTAAAAGAAATCCATGGGGCTAAAGCGATATTTTACCAAAACAAAAAAATATATAAATTAAAAATAAGTTATTTAAGCTTTGTGTTTTTTTTTGTTTTTTTGTTCTGTTTCCGTTCTTTTATTCTCTTTGTAGTATAATAGGTAAATTTATATTGTTATATTAAACACAACATATTGTCTTTAAATCTTTCACCTTTTTCTCTATAGTGATATATCATTTCAGTTACTATAATAATAATAATAATAATAATAATCTTATCAAATTTTACATCAATATATTATTTCGCTTTCTTTGTACTTGTTTCTTTTGTCCACAAACGGCTACACAATTAACATTCTATATCTAAATGTTTTATCGTGATTGAAATAATATAGTTTTCAATATGAAAGTAATATCGTCAGAAAACAATTGATATCACCACGACTATACTACATTAAACGATTTTAAACAAATATTAATAAACACATTGTCGTGCTAACTTAAGTTGAAGAAATATAAATCTCGAGTCAGCAATATTATTGTACTACGAACATCTGAAGTTCGTAAAATTATTTGGGTCGTAATAATTCTATAGTCAATTCATGTTTCACTGTTATCGACTCGAAGCATAGTTGTAATAATACATATTATTTATATGTAATGGTGAAAAAAAAAAACATCGCACGGGATAAAATGAAATCGAAATCGAACTAGCGAAGGAGAAATCTGAAAAGTCGATAAGAGTAATAATAATTGAGAATTAGGTTTTCAAATTAAACGCGAAAAATTATGTTTATTTCGGTTCTACTGATCGTCATATTATTATGTCCGCGTTCATTTGTGACATTCAAAACGTGCTGGCATACCGAACTTCAAATTATACGACAATAATTTCAAGTCGGTATGCAACCAATCTGATACTTAACGTAGGTTCGGGACGGAAGTAGAGGTTAATAGGATGTAAAATACCGGAAAATGGTATTCCGCGTGGGTTTATTTATTTTCATTGACAAAGGTTGTATTTATGGGCTGACAACGAGAGCGATTCGCAACAAAAACGGGGGCTCGTTAAAGCGGATCCTTGACGTCGAATAACTACGGGCTGCTGTTGTTGTTGTAGCTGCAAAAACAAATTGCATCTTTCTGATTGCGAACGATTTGAACATGTGGCTCGATCCTCGGTCGCGGATCATACGGTAGATTTGATTTCGCCAGCGCGATTACCGCCGTTTTGTTTAGTTTTCCACGTGCCACCCGAGACAAGTTTGACACTGGCAGTGAAAAATTTCCCGGCTCTAGACGATTTAACGGCGTGCCGTTCCCGTAGTCGTCAAAATCGTTTCCGCCGATTTTGTTCCGACTCGGCGAGATGTAGAAATCATTTTTACAAATAAATTATATGATAATCGCGCCACGTCGCGTTGTATTTTGAAATGTAATAAATAAAATAATTAGGCTTCAGGTTTCAAAAGCAAATACGGGCACTGCCGAGACGATGTTTTAAAACGTAACAAGCAACTGAAAATAAAGAATATCAAATAATATAAATAGATATTTAATAAGTTTGTTTGTTTTGAAAATTTGACGAATTCAATACCGTCGGAACAAGTAATAATAATCATCGTATGGAATTTTAATCATATTTGATGAATGAACTTCAATTAATTTTTATTCTATATTTATAGAAGTGCGGTCTATAAGTTTACTTTTCAGATTCGGTATGTTTGAAATCCGATTTCGTGTGGACGACAGTCGGCAATATCACAAGTTATGGGAAAAGTAAAAAGTTATTGCAGTGTATAGGCTTACCTAATGGGCAAAGTTCATCGTTGGAATATTGGACGTATTTTTTTAAACATGGCCGAAAACCTATTGAAACTTTATTGGTATCAACCAATGGGACAGACACCGCCAATGACATAGGTATACGCTTTAACATAAAATGCTCTCTGATAGTAAAAAAAAAAACAACAATAAACAAGTATAAAAAAATAAAATAAATTAAAATCGACATATTTAGAATCGAAATTACGTCAAACGAGAGTTTATGTTACCTTTTAATTTTAAATTGTTAGAAAAAATAAATAAATAAATAAAACCATAAAAGTCTCTTTACCTTATAAAAACAATGAAGTTTATGAAAAAAAAAAAAAGTCAAAGTAAAAATTAACCCAAATAAAACAAAAAAAAATTAACTCGAATCGAAATTATTTCTAATGTTTAATGTGTAGAATTTTAATATTATACCTGTTATGGGCAAGTTGAATAAAAAGTTTTGAAATGATCATTAACTAAATATCAAAACGTTTTTGCGATAGCGTAGGTACTGAACACGGGAAGTAAATATAATGTAATTATTACGTGTATTTAAATTAATGACTCAATTAAATTGTTTACTTCAAAAAGTTTTGTAATTACTGTATATTTTTTATTGTAATAAAAAAAACAACAACGATTAGGTACTTTGATTTCTAGAGTAAATACCGTTTGATTTTAATTGTAATGTTCTAATAATAAAGTGTAATTTCATATTTCCAACGTCCGAGTTTAAGCGTGCACAATCTACGATTGAATGCTCCGACAATAGTTACAAATATTTTTCTTGTACACACAAAAATACAGAGGTCAAAATACATTAGATGAATATTTCGAAATATTAATTATCAAATGAGTTTTTGTATTTTTCACCACGCGTTTTTCGATTTAAATTTCTCGTTAATCTCGGTTTTGACTTATACTCGGTGTACGCACACTCTGTGGGATCGAGATATAATAATAACACGGTTTGAAACAATAAAGAAAAACCGTAAATCTCCAAAACTACACAAAATAGATCAATAACGTAGAAATATTTGGTGGTCCGCCAAATAACACTGTCTTCGTGCAAAGTGTAAAAACTATCTTGAAGAATTATCTCTCGTGTTCGGTGTAAAGCGAAAATCAATTATTTTTATATTTCCGAAACTGCCGCCGACTGTGATAATATTTCCGATTCAATGAACCACCGCCTACGCCTTTAATTGAAAGGGAAACAGGTGTCGCCAATAGTGTGGGGCTGTTTCGGATTCACTGATCAATAAGCTAGAAGTGACTTTTCAAGTTGATTTTGTTCGCCGAGATCGTTGCGCCGAGCCACAACGAAAATCCAGCACGACCGTATTTTTGTGTCGTACACCTGGATGATTTTAGAACGAAAATACATCGCTACAGCAATATTACGGGCACGCGGCAGCTGCTATGGTCCACAAATGCCATATATGGGTTCAGTGATCAACGGAATATTTTCAAACGCTAATTGAGTTATTGTACTCGGATGTTGCATAAAAAAAAGCAATATCCGCAGCGGTCAACCAAATCAAATTAAATGACTTGCGACTTATTTCGAATTACGTTTTCACAGATCGCAGTTAATCGGGATTTAGTTGTGATGACAATAACGTCACTCTTACGTCGTCGGTTGAAATAATAAAATATTGCGTAATCTTATATCAGTAGCTGATTACGAGGTCTACGAATTTCAAAATATTATTATTAATTGTATTTTTGTACGCGTGCGAATTGTACCTATCTTTTAAAATGTCACAAACTGGATCATTATGCCTGTATTTAAAATCGTTACTATTGTTTTACCTTTTTACATCGCTTCTAGTCCTTATACACTTAATATAGGATATATATAATATACACATTATGACTTATGTTGGTTATTTAATCATTAAATAATCAACATTTCATGAAATTTTAATTTAAAAAATAATTTTTAAAAAAAAAACTTAGCATATATAGTAATGAAAATAATGAAAAATCTGCAAACTTATTATTCAAAATTCAACCCTTGAAAAGGGTAAAAATGTAAAAAAAAAAATTGTTTGGTCAGATTTTTTTGGAACTAAGCATACATATTCTGTAAATCAAATAATGAAAAATCTATTAACTTATTTTTCAGAATTCAACCCCTGAGGGGGTTAAAGGGGTTAGGATGAAGAACCTTATTTCTCCCTCATGCCGGGAAAAACTTTTCACGGGCTAGATTTTGAGATGCAACGATCAGAGAGTGCGTGGTAATTTGCATTTTATATAAATAGATTATTATGTCATCAAAAAACCAGACGATCTTTACCAAAAGGTATTGATTTTGCAATATCATATTATTACATAACTTTTACCGACATTGCGTGCTCGCGATGAACAATAGAACGAATACAATAGAACTTTTTTCATTGGACGGTTGAATACGATCGCAGGCAGTCGGTCGATGAGCTCGATCGATTGGCCGTGACGTATACAATTAAAGCGAAAACCCAACGATGTTTACTAAAAGGTATTGATTTCGCAACGTCATATATTATTACATAACTTTTACCGAAATTATGTGCGTGCGCGGCGCTCCATTCCTCTTTCAATCATAGACACCGCATGCTTGCAATAAGTTAGTTATTTTTTATACTACAAAATTCACTAGAAATACATGGCAAAACAACGTTTGCCGGGTCAGCTTGTGTAATATCAAACTACAATTATTATTATGTCTCCCTGATGGATTCATCTATCATAAATCATATGTCAAATAAAAACGAAATTTTTTTATACGTTTAAAATAGATTATTTTAATATAAAATTTAAACAGACAAACCGAAGAATGCTGTAGAATCACAATGTAGAATTTTGGAGAAAAATAAATTTAAAAACGTATCACATAGATAAGACGATAAAAATGTGATGGAGTGAAGTACAAAAACGTGTTCCGTGGAAAAAGTTGAATCGGTGACAGAATTTCTTATAACACGTTATAAAATCAGACAGAGAAAAAGAGAGCGAAGAATAAATAATCGTATTTGTTTATCAAATATATGTAGGGTGTATACTGTATAGGCAACAAAGTATGAGAGAAAAAAGATAAAAGTGAAATATATAGTACACACATGATATCTCAAATAAAGGGAAAACTATTTTGTAAACAACAAAAACACAGCAAATACCCCCTTTTTTTTTTAAAATTTAATTAAAAACTGTGTTCATAAAAACTAAACTTCAGAATTTAATTCAATATGTACAACTAGATTTTAATTTTATTGTCAAACATCAACACAATAAAAGCCCACTAGGTATTTACGTGTTATACGTTGTTAAAACTTTAAAAGAGTAGGTATTTAATTTGAAAAAGATTTTAAAAAGTAAGCGAATTGAAGTTGATTGAGAACCCGCATTAAAATAATTAAAGCAGATTATCGGTAATTATAATGTGCATATGTATTACCGCGTGTTTCATTTAAATATACGTAAATTATATTTATTTGCCAGATCTAGTGTTTTAATGTTGTTAGTGTTTGTCGAGATGGCGTTTGAATATAATAATATTATGCACGTTATCTATTATATAAAATTATGCTCTTTCACTGCAGTGCGCTTTTTCTACCTGACGATGGATTTTATTCGAAACCGGTCGTAAATATTTAAGCACTTTTCTATTCTTTTACATAATATTCAAGGCAAGATCTATTTTTATTTTTATTTTTTCATTATTAAAGATATTTTATAATTTTCATAAATCATCTTATATGTTTAATAATATTTTGTTATGATTATATGAGTATTAAGTTCATACTATTAACCTTTAAACATATTTATTTTCATTTTATTTTTTATTTATAATATTTATATGAAACAAAGTTTGTCCCCCCTCAAAAATAGATCAAGTTACGCCCATGGTAATCAAGTAACGATTTAAAGTTTTAGTTTCAGTTAAGTTTTCATAAGATGCATATTAGAACGATTTAATTATTGTTTATAATTGTGTATGAATATTAAATAATCACTAAGCACGTTTATTTAAATAATTTGTTAGTAATTTGAGAACTCACAGGCCGTCGCGAGAACTTTTCTTTTTGAAATATATTTTTGAAGAAATAACTAATGATAATATTAATGTGCTCTTTAAATAGTATATTTTTCCCGAAAATCAATCGTGTGTAATATAAAATTAATAACAAAATGTGTGCCTACCACATGTTTTTTTTAACATTTCACGCGACATGGGACTTTGATAACTCGATAAGCGCCACTTAACATAAAACTGTAAATTATTTACGATGATTTTCTTCTTATCGCAATTGTATTTCAACCTCTCTATTTCAGAACATATATGTGTGTGTTCACCAACATTCAAAACCATATCTACAATTTATGGTACGATAGTTTTTCCTTTCCACGCGATTTAGTTCTATCTATTATCAAATCGGATAACTTTAATAGATAATTGACACTTCAACATAATATTCTGTAGACAAAGTAAAAATCATCTACGTTTCTTTAAATAAAATTAAAACGTTTCCTTTCAAATATGTATTCAACTATTCTGGTTATCATTCCTTTAAAATTAGAATTTTGTTCAATTCACAGCTATAACTCTTGAGTGAATTAATTAGTACCGATTCGAATATAGTATAACAAAACGATAATTTTTACGCAATACATCAATAATAATAATTTTTGTCTCGTTAATATTGTGTGTAAAACTTTTTCAACTCGAATATGGACAGTCTTCTTCGAATATAAGTTGCAAAAGTTACACTAGAATATAATTAATTAATTTATATTAACTTACCGACCAAAAAAAATAAAATAAAAATATTTAATCATATTATGATATACGTTTTATAAATGAATTATAACTTTCGTTATTGGACTTTTTCCTAAAATGCATTATATTTACAGGGATAAATGAAATCCGTTAAAAAAAAAATATAATATTATTTATATAATATAATATCTAGTAATCATAAAACTATCTCAAATTTTGTGAAGAGAAAACTCTATTATATTAAACAAAAGTGACTTGTGACAAAAAAATACTGAGCACTTGTGGTATCGTTTGAATAATTATTTTTATTTTTTGTCAACATTACCAAAAATATTTATATTTTTTAAGAAAATCGATTTTAAATACTACACGCCATGTCGACACAGATGTTTACAATTAATTATTTATATTTGCAATAATTCAAACATATAAAATCGATTTGATATATTTAATTATTTTATGGTCAACAACAAAATGTAATCATTACCTTGTTTCAACATTTTTATTTTTTATTTAAAAATATAAACATATTTGTTGGACGATAAAACGATAAATAAAAATTTTCCTTTTGTTCGACTCGAATATTTGTACACGATAATGATGCGAGTATTTTTCAAAATTATATTTTTGTTATTCTAACGTTATATTAACTAAATAAGCCAATTGTTTAAACGTTTCGTGAAAAATTGCCGAGGAATATTAAAAATGTTAATCGAATGGTTTTAACACGCGATGTGCTTTTAATTTCATCCGAAATCATTTATCTCGTGATTTAAATTGCTCCATGTTTAAAAGAAAAATAATTTACTCCAAGCATGCTTATAATATATGTGGCCTATCTAATACGGAATTCCCAATTACTCTCCTCCCTCGCAGAACGAAATGAGATGAATGCCAACGCCAGAATCACTGTCTTGATTTTATTTTTTTTATAATTTTACTCACAAGATATTACGAGTCAAAAAGCAGCGGTAGGTAGACATTCACTTAAATTCAAACTTCGAATAATGAAAAACCATTTCTTCACATCTCAAAAATTAATTAACTCAAACCTCTCGTAAAAAATAAAGTTTCTGTCGAGCTTGTGTTTAAAGAAGACAATGAATTACGTATTGAATTACCAAATCTATTTTAGAAATATTGGATAACAACGAAAAATTATCGTACACAAAACATGACGAAAAATCACTCTGAAATAATTTACAACAAGATTGACATACGTTTCCAAAATTAGTTCATCAGCTGCATGTTCATATATACAGCCATCGGAGGTATAGTGTGCCAATAGTTGTAATAATTCTTAAAGGCCTCGAGCCTTAAAAAAAAATACCGTTTTTATAAAATGTCATTTTAATGATTAAAAACGGTGCGAAAAAATTGATTTATTTCAAGCCATGTGTTTGCGACGTCTCAATTAAAAATTAAACCAATATTGAATGCAATCAATTTGTATAATTTGCTACCTATTCATAAAACTTGTATTAGAGAAGTTACGCTGACGAACAAAATATATTTATATTTAAATATGCAATCACAGATTAAAAAAAAAGTCCACTTAATTTAGCTCGCTTATACATACCGCTGGATGCTCAATTCTAGCTAAGGCAAACAGAAATAATTAATTTAGGTATATATACATCACTAGACCTAATCATATATTATTCAGGTAAAAATATTCTATTTGATACAGATTGAAACCGTTTGGAATCTAAATTAATACTGTTATCGTTGTTATTTACGTAATTTAAGTGTTTTGTAGATGATTATATAAACTACCCGTACACTTGTTCGACTCAAATCTCGATTGCTTTAAATTTTTATGGTTTATTCGTATGAGTAACATCTTCACGAGTCGAACTCATCTAAATCGCTAAAATTTAAACAAACACTTTGAATTTATAGGAGTGAAATATACAATCGTTGACGACGGACAATATTATAATGATGTAATTTAGAATCGAAACTTGTAAACTGAATAAATTTTGTTTTTAATTCGGTGTATGTGTACGAAAATTAAACACAACAAAAAGTTAATTTCATTGTTATAAAGTTGTTTAGCATAATTTTTTTAAATGTTCATACGTTCATTTATGCAATCACGTTCTGTGCATAAATTCGAAACAATTTAAAATTATTCATAATACAGCGTTTGATGTGAAGAATAAAAATTGCATACGAAAAACTAGATATCACATTACAGAGATAAAATAAGCTTAAAATATAACAGATACCCATATAAAAATACCAACTGTACAACTCGTAACTAATATCTATTTTGAATTTATTTCATACCCATGGCATTTACATCGTTTAAAAATATACATATTCAATATTTATCCCCTCTGAAATTAAAGTAATTGATCAATTTTTCATATTATTATGCCGATTTTTGGCTTAATTTTTTTCTATAAATACGCAGAGTAAAAATAAAAATAAATCATATAATATAAAATAAAATATCGAGTAGGTATAATAATATATCCTGTAATACATATATAGTACAGGTGTATTACAAACACACACACACGCACACACATTTGTTTATACATTATTATACCTTATAGTGTTGTGCTTCCGGTGTAAACTGTACAATGTGTATTGTACGAGTACAGCTGTTTTATAAGTTTTGGAAAAAATGAACCGTTACAAAATATACTCTTCCATAAATTGGAGGTATACATCGATAAACTAGAAGTGTTTTAAACCGTTTGTGTGTAAAAATGAATCATGACTATAATCCATTAGCGAAATAAACCATAACAGTTTTAAACAAACATGAGTTTTCTTTTCTTACGGAACAAAAAATAAAAATATTATCAATATTTGTTCTAAAAACGACCGACGAAAAGGATTTTTAATTGTAACTTCAATTATGGCTCTGATTATTATGTGCGGAAAGTAAAATACCGCAGCTGTTGTTTTTATGCCATTTTTGTGAATCATAACAGCAAACTATAATTATTCTTGTTAATCGCGTGTCGATAAACAATTTGAGCAAGTTTGTTATTCCTCAATATAAATGTCAATTATACAAAACTCACTACATTATTTGATTAAATCAATTTTAAAACTTAAGATTAAAGACTCATAATTGCAAATACAATCTGAAAATATTAAATTTTCTAATTAAACATTGGTGAAAACTGAAAATCACTTGTCACAGCTAAACCAAAACAAATACTATTCCGACACACTTAACAGCCAAACAATAAACTATGTTGTGTGAACCTGAACCAAAATTTAAAATGTATATATATATGTACAGTTAAGAAAATTGAATTTAAAATGTAAACTCGTAATAATAACGTTTTAATTCAAAATAACGTGAAACGCAATATAAACGTTATACTTATAAAAAACGAAATTTTTTTTTTCAAATCCAAGCCCCGTTTAAAACATTAATAATTACGACTTGCACATAGAAAGTATTTAGAAGTTCACCAGGACTTGGTCAATTAGTTCGCGAAAAAAAGAAGAAAAAAAAAAAACGTTAAAATGTGTTAGTGAAGTTGGATCGAGTTCAAGTTAATGTCCACTTTTTTGTTTTGAATTTGACTTTTCTCTGTGAATCAAGGATTCACTTGGTCTAAATGTTGAAAAAAAAAAACTATATTATGTGAATAAGGTTCAGATCGCATCTAACTGTGCCAATTTTCTCTTCGTTAGAATATGCAATCCCATAGGCATATACTTACTATAAGATATTTACTATCAACCGTTAAAAACAAAAATCATGTTCCTGTAAATTTAAAAACATTTTTTTTTTTATGTGATTTTTTTGAATCATCAATTAATCCATATATTATATCATATAAAAAACCAGACGACTCATACTGCTACCGTGTTTTCATAGCCAAACAGGTCGTTCTTAGGTAGTATCGCTGCACAAAAGATAAATACGGTATTCTCGTAACCTGATTGACCCATTCCACTCCATTTTATTCAGTTTCAATCACCAAACAGTGTACTTAATATAGTCACGTGAACAACCCATCGCGTACTGTAAGACCTTATGCAGTATATTATAGTGAAGTGAATGATAAAGTGATTTAAAGAACACAGAATAACGTCACTATCGAGTAGCTCGACGTTATTGATCAGTCCGATTTATTTTCGACGCCGACAGACACGACGTGGCAAAAAAAAAAACAAACAAACATACCCATACGACGTGTTTTGTCACAGTAATTCAATTTTTATTTTCCGTTTTCATGGTGTACCCTGTAACACTCGCCTGCACGGTCGCTCCGTACTCGCTTTTTGTTCCCACGAATTAATCTGACGTCTCGGTGAACCAATCAAAAGACAAAAGAAATTAGATACGATTCATATGAGCTCGAGTTCATACGGGTAGTGAAAAGTGTTGGGAGACGTAGAAAATGTAAGTATAATAATATATTATGCTATATTGTCACACGTCGCCATCGATCCGTTTTGGTCTCACAAATGTTCATTTTATCTGATTCTTTTCTAGGTCATCGACAATTTTTTTTCCCCTTAAATTTCTATTCAAATTTTTCAAATTTATTTTTTATATCCAGAAAGAAATGAAATTAATTTAATGTATTCTGATTTTATTATACGTCTATGTCTTCTAAATAATCGTTTTATACACAATGTACGTATGTAATTTGTTTTATCATATCGTATTTTTTCATCAATCATAAAGTAATACGCGTCTTTGTTTATTCATTTTTAACTTGTAGAAATTAAAATTCATTCTGGCAATAGGTAGACACCTACATGTATTATTTGCACTTAAAATATTCGGAAATTCGAGCTTCTAAAAATAATAATTTGTTTCAAAATATCCACGAGCTTTAAAATATGAAATCAAATATTTTAATATTATAACATCTCAAACTACCCACCGACGGGCAACGAAGTATCGAATTTTTAAAAAGTCTCAATTCTAATACGGATAAAAGAGGTTTCTTTCTTTTTTCTTACTTGAAACGACAATGTACAACGATGACGTGTAGCCACGCAGGTAAACATATGATGTGTTTACAAACAAAATAATTGCGTACATTAATTGAGTACCGCGATCACCGGCAAGGCATTGAAACATTAATTAAAACAAAAATCGCAACCACTTTAAGCAAAAGGAAATTATAACGACTGTTACCTGCGTTGCACTCGAGGTAATCGAGTGGTAAAAGTAAAGCCATACCACTAGAACTCGATGATACGTATTACACGTAGGTATGTCACTTCTACTTTTCCACCATCGCGACCGTGCGATAATTAGTATTCAGTCAAGATGTTTCAAATCTCATGGAAAGTTTGGTAATGTCTCGCGAGACACTGTATCTATCCTAGAGATAAGTCTTATTTTCACTGATATTCTGAATACGAATTCAAAGCTTAGGAAAGGGATTAAATACGGTCCTAATTCACATATCCGTCTAATTTAAGCTTATTAGGTAAACATGGCGTAATATTAGTACCTGTTCAATTTTTAATGTTCAAAAATTTATCGAAAACCGTAGAATAATAAAAAAAAATATGAATAAATATTATGCAGAATACGAACATGAATTTTTTTTTTTTTTGACGTACTCGATTTTAAGGGACATGACGTGATCGTTTTTCCCGTGACATTAAATTGTCACGTATTGACAAATATTTCCTCGACATTACCCGTTATATTTCAAAGACAGTGTGAAAATCTAGAAAAGCAATAAAATATATTTATTTTTTTTGCAAGAAATATTGATTTCTTGTAGTTAATTTAACAACGGAATAGTTTCGTGACACATAAGATATACGGCCTCTCTAGTATATTCAATAAAAAAAGTAATTTACAAAGCATTTTCTGTCCAAAATTAGACAAATTACGTCAGTAAATGTACAGGTTTGTACGTTCTGGACTGTGTTTTATAATAAGTTTTCGTGAATTTTTTTTTTTTTTATAACCGTCCTACTCAGTAGTTTTATATAAACGGTGATAAAAACGAAATTCGATATTTCTACGTTCCACGTTTTGCCTTTATATCGTGGCAAAAAAAAAAAAAAAAAATTAGAACAGTCGACTAATCCGCAACACGTCGAAAAGTACATTTTGTAGTATCGGTGGCTCTCGAGAAATGCTCTACCCGTGAAACCGATCTAATTCAATGAATTTAAATCAAGTTTTCTAAGAAAAACAAATAAAACAAAGTGCATTGTGGTATATTATGTTTTATACTTAATGTGAGTGTAAGTGTTTTGTATATTTGCTCGCCAAACCTATTTAAACTGTACAACGTTATAGTTGTAGAGAGCCGTATCGAGCCGATTCGAGCGAGATGTATACCAACCACACTCTAACTTACCATTTGTGTTTTAGAAATTTAGACGGAACCACTTACGTATTGATATCGATTGTTAGAATATGCGTATTATCAACACGTGTCTGGGATTTTATTACAAACGAAGTGCTTCGTTTTATTGTTACGCGAAATTCTCAAGGTATCAAAAACTTGAAACTACCTGTTCAAAGGGTGCCGTGTATTGTATATGAGATTCTTCAAGGACACGATAATGATATCTCTGATGAATAATGGATCGCGACGATATTTCTAATTAAGTAACTTTGGGGTACAACACAACACAATCACATTTTGATATTTAATTTGATTTTACGAAAATGTTTATAAACTTACTCGCGCGATAAACGTTGCACACGAGGTACACACTGCTTATGAATTGCACCCTTCAATTCGCAACGACCAAATAATCGAATCCATTCATAATAAGACTCAGGTGGTGTTCGTCGCGTTTTATTTTCAGATTACGCTCTTACGATATTAATTTATACGTCTGATACGTATTTGAATGTACTCGTATTCTTGAACGATTTTACACAGTGTATGCCATTGTATTCAAGTCGAATGAAAACTACACAAAATGTCATATATTTTTTTTCGTCAAATTATGAAGGTTTTTTGGACTACGTGGAAGACATGCGCCTTTTTGAAATCTCAAAGT
Source organism: Drepanosiphum platanoidis (assembly GCA_948098885.1). NCBI lineage: Eukaryota > Metazoa > Arthropoda > Insecta > Hemiptera > Aphididae > Drepanosiphum > Drepanosiphum platanoidis. The sequence continues at coordinate 26,713,828 of OX402528.1, forward strand.
ACATATCCGAAAACATTCGATTCGTTCATAAATTAACCGAAGCCCTATATAATACTTAACTATATTAATATAATTACTGAAATTCAACAACTCTAAAAATAGTATTTAAATATTTTAAATAAAAACTGAACAAATGTATTGTTTTCGAGTTCATCATAAAAAAAATATGTAGAAAATGTCAGCAGTTGACAGTGTAATTAAAACTTAAATTTTAAAAACGAATTCATTTTCAAACCGTTGAAAATATCTAAAATGTTAAAAAGCTATTCAATGAGTATTACATATTAGGAAACGATATTGTAATATTTTATTATATCAGCAAGCACGTGCGTAATTCTCAGCGACGCGCGACGTCTCGCCAATGAAACATAGAAAACAATTTTATGAAAACTAAACTCGCATGTTTTATTACGATTTCTAATATTACGAGGAATTATTAATCGAAATTTAATCATCATTGGTTAAGAGATAATTGCTTCGATATGTAAATCGCGACGATCGAAATTCCGCTACAGTAACTCACATTAATCATCTATTCGAAGAACAGTGATTTTTTTTTATCAATATCTAATACGATTGCGTTTCTTTTACTTAATCGTGTGTTTTGCTAATTGCTTATAAAAGCTATGTCGTGGGATTCTGAATACCTAGTAAGTAATATCACACTAATACGCAAACTATACAACGACATTATATTATTCCATATAATATACGATAAACATATTGAAGCACTAACAAAAACCACTAAGACAATAACACGCTTGTGTAAACGATAACATTAAACCATACACAACAACACACGCATAATACGAGCAATTCCGGTAGTTCTTCTCAGTAAGTACCACTCCGACGCAATACATATAGTTAGCATATAGTTATACATCATGTTATTTATTCATACCACATAGTAAAGTTAACCATCGATTATATTATTGGTAATAGTACTTAGCGTGAATTTCCTTAACATTGATAGGCGACAAAAATCAATATTAAAGGAGTATATTTTATTAAATATAACAAGATTCTATGCGGAGAAATTTCAAAATTAGTAAGTGTAATTAAATCAAAATTGTTTTGATTAAGTTATAATTTACACGTAAAAACGTAAACCTAATATACATACGGATATTTCACTGTAAACGAAAAATCAAAAGAATGGCAAGTGTTTTTTTTTTTTTTTTAAAACATCGCTGTTCAGAAAATTTAATGAACTATGAAGAGAAAAAAAATATTCGAGTTGGCTTCATACAAAAGTTTAACTATTTTAATGTATAGAACTAGGATGATTTAAAATAATGTTTTTTTTTTCAACAGACTGTGTTTTTCTTTTCTTTTTTCATTTACAATCGAATATTTACATGATTGACGATAAAATAACACGCCGTATAATGAGAATAAAATAATTATTCCAAAGCGTGGCGTTATCATTACTCCAGAGTCTAATCATAAATATAGCGTATTATCTACGAACATATGGTATGTAATTATTAACTTGTATTTTCTTGATAATTTCGCTGTCGACTAAATATAAGATTCATTGCGAATAACGAATGAACTCGACGAGGAGGGGTGTGAAAAAAATGTATTGAAGGTTATTGCTATTTCAGGTCGGGTTCAGATGCAAACACGTTCGACACGTCGATAATCCCTTCTTCGGGCGTGACAAAGGGAAAATATTAAATCAGCTCCAATCCGTCGTCTTTATCGCCGAAATATTCGGGCATAAACCTAACGCTCGCGCGCTTCTGGCTCACCGTAGACGTAAGGTGAATAACTTATAATATATACCCAGAAACGCTAAAAATCTATTTTGGATGCTATCCAACAATTTATTCTCACACAGTAAATTTGGTGGCCCCGACCGCCGCAGAGACATATTTATGTATAGATCGTACGAGAGTTAAGTAAAATTCCGGCGTGCAATGTATGTAATTTAAATTGCGCGTACTGCGTCACACAGACTCTAAAATACGAAACGCTTTACTGACTGCAAAACCAGTACGAGATCCTAAAAGACAATGGCTAGGAGTATTATAACCACACCCTTGAGCATCGGACAAATGCATAATTTACTAAGAAACGAGTTCTGCAACTCACAAGACGTCATTACCATACGTTTAACGAGGTAACGACAAATAAACGCTAATACCATCTACGTAATGACATGTGTACGACTAGTAAATTTTAATTGTAATACAACTTATTTTCTATGTGGCCGGATTTACTTAATCTTTTTTGTAATTAATAAATTATATAACAGATTAAATGCATTTACGAACGGGTATTGTTTTCATAATATTTGTGTTTCGATTTGTTTTAGAAACGAGCTTTGTTTAAAATTATATTATTTATTATTCGTTTGAAAACGTATTAATTATACGCCATTATAATAAAATTGTGGTATATGAGTATATATATATATATATATATAAGAATTTATAAAATATTTTATCGTCTATTACAATATTAATAAAACTAAACTTTTCTATTGAAACTTTAATCGTCAACCAGTTAATGTAAAAATGAATAAATTAACAAATAAACTTTATATTTAAAAAATCTAAATCTAAATTATATTGGTGGTTTGTAAAAAGTTTATTATATGTCTAGTTATTACTTTAAAGAACTTATTATCATTATTATCAAAAATATTTGATTAAGTAGGGTATTTTATTTTAGAAACTAATCAAATTATAAAATTAATGCGTTTCTCTTATATATCATATATGTATTATATAATGATGATGGCGTTCTATTTTATATTATTATTTAAAATAATAATAACTGTGCATTAAATTAGACCTACCAATAATCCAAATAATTGAAAATTCGTGTTTACAATGGATATAGGTTATTGAAATCGAATTGAAAACGCTTGTTACACATAAGGTTTTTAAAAATATTCGTGAAAATAGTGAACGCCGTACTTTATCCTTAGTTTTCAAAGATTTGATAATGACAAACAATCTGATAATGACGAATGTCACCTAAGTCAAATCAACAGAATGCGCTAAACACTTTTGATGTGCCGAAAGTATCCCGAACAAGAGCGCATTACATATTCGCGTGTTCATCATTTTCAGACCGAATCCATACCGATCGCGCCAAACGTTGCGGTGACGTTTTGCGTGCTTGACGTGAACCCGACTTTATTACAACCCAAATTTTATGTGCAACCACCACAGTAACATGTCTATAATATATTGAGTTTTCATTATTACCATACACGACTTTGACAATCCCACATAGGAGCACACGAGTACATGGTATTGTTACGTTTCCTTACAGTATGCATTGAAATCAATGATTAGCCGTATGTAGAATTTAATTGAAAATCGAATTGAAAAGGAGACAATATACTACAAAATGCAGCACGCTGCCGGTTCGAACCGCGATTAACTTCTTCCTAGAGGTCTAGACACCGAGAAAGAGAGAATGAGACGACTTTTCCTCCACTTGTACGATAGATATATTCATAAAGTGCATCATTTTTCCTTTTCATATAGCTTTGACTACCATTTAACTAGTTTTAATTAGTATTCACATTAAAAAAAAAAAAAACAATAAACAATATTAAAAAATTCCTAGCTCCATTCGGAATCTTAATGTAGTTATAATTTGTTTAGACGTGGCGAGTATTATTATCAATCGAAGTCATGCTGACGTAACTAAATTTCAATTCATTTAATTCATATGATAACAAGTCATCATACAATTTCTGCCGTTATTGTGACGGTCAAAACGACCACGCCAAAATGCCGTAGATCAATACATCCACCCCCGGCCATTTAAGACTTACAATAATAACAATTAGGCGCCCAATATTATTATTCAATTATTCGACCTTCGATTACATTATTAATGTTATTACAAATAATTATTATATCATCAGCGGTTTAATTTGACGATCGGTGTCTACCGTTATTACAGGCGCTCGAATGTTTTGTCAGAATCTGTAATCTCAATCGATTTCAACTCGTGCATAATAATATGTACATAATAATGCTTATGCCCGGTCGTGATGGCCAAAAACAAAACACGTGCATTTGTGAGATTGAAGTATTGAATTAATATATACCAATATAATCGCCCAATGAAGTGTGATATCCATACGCCCTATACTAATTATTGAACGAGATAAAATAATATATTATATTTGTCTACCGTTTACGCTCAAAACAGAAATCAAAAATATCCAAAAACACGTTTTCATAGAGTTTTTCATTTCATTTCGTTTTTTTCTCTAACGTTGAAACTGGTGGTTCAATAAAATACTTTAAGTTTATATAATCAATCAGAAATCAAAACATAATAATTTTTCATTTATATATCGTTCACAATTAAGTCATCGACTGTGTCTAAGCAATCGATATATCTTAACTGTTAAATGACCGTGCTTTAAATGAAACCGCTTTTCACGTTTGTTATTTTTACTTTAACGATTGGAATTGAAAAACCATTATAGACAATTAAACAGAGGCAAACTAAATAGTGGTCTCTTCGTATCTAGTCCATTACATAAATATATTTTGTACATAAATTAGTTTTATTTTTTTATTTTCATTTGAAATATAGATGGGTTCATTAAACTATGATCTTAAAAACTTAACAAGCATTGAATAATAAATTACATATAAATCCTAAGTCTATTGAAAAATTTCTTTCAGTTTAATCCATGCTATAAACCGAGAATAAGGCACTTATTATTAAATTTAATGAATAATAAAATATGCCCTGAATAATGATAGGTATATAATTTATTAAAGACGAATGAATACTTATTAACGTTACAATCATATTTGTTAAGAATATTCGAAGTAGGCATTCATGTTAAGTCTAAATTATACTAAACAATGTTTTGCATTAATTACAAAATGTATTTTCGACTATCATTGCATATTATTATCAAAAGAATAAATAAAAAAAATTTTGTTTGAATATTATAAAATTAATGCTCAATAACAGGGGCCCAACTTAAACAATTTTTTTATCATAATATATATATTGTACTGCATTTGTTTATTCATCTCAACAACTTAAGACAATATAATCAGAAACTCTCTCTCAAAAGAGATGATGTGTTTACCTGAATTATCGAAATAAATGCTGGTCAAGCAGTCGTTTTAGTTATTGCATTTCTCAGATAAAAAGGAAAATATTTTTTTCTTAATTTGATTGTTAAGTGCACAACTGAATAAAATTACGAGCACATGAAATTTAAGAATAAATATTCACTAAAACTTACATTTACAACTAAGCTATGCGAATCAGTTCGAGATTATTCTTATTGAAATGGTTACAAATATTTTGAAAAAAGATAAGCGACTTAATGCCGGCGACTAAATAATACTTTAGGATAATACAAGTATATACATTTAATTTGTAGCAGTGTAGTACAGGATTATAACCAAACGGATATATACAATCAAAACTGAGGGATTATTTACGGGACCATTCAAATTTGTACATATAAAAATAATAAAGATTACTTAAAGTTCTACCGTGCCATTTTTACAACGTAAATCTTGAAAAAGTTTGTATACGCCATGCATACATTTAAAATGTAAGTACGTTTTACTGAATAAATTGTTCAAATTCTCGTGATAAACAAAAGAAAAATACAGCGCGCGTACGTGCTGTTACATTAGACGTCATTAAAAATATACAAGTTTAACGGCGTTCCGGATGGTCCACTTGGACGACACAAAGCACGGGAGTGTAAATGATCGATAAAGAAACGAGTAACGCTTGAAATTGAGAAAAAAATAAATATGAAAAAACAACAACTCCAAACGTAGAGGATGGATGATTAGAGTTCATTATTAAATGTTTTATTGTCGGGACCAAACAAAAGCCGTCGGACCATCTAACAGAGTGAGAAAAAAAAATAAATAACAATAATAACAATAACGACCAAAACAAAAATGAAATGTGTACCTTTAAATGAAAATGTAAAAAAAACTTATTAATTTTAATTGCACTTTTGCCGTCACTCGGTTTTTAGTGCGTACCAGGTGCCTATATTATAATAATTGGGGTCTGCTTTTAAAGGTTTTTACCCATCATTGTTGGGCATATGCAATTTCACGAGAGTAAACGTTGTGGACAATTCCAAGTTCACGAGGAAAGTTTTGTCTCGCATATTTGAGATTATATTTCAAAAAGCCGGGGGTTTCATTCAGCTTTTAAATCATACATTTTGTTAATCAAGAGCGGTAGGGCAATCATTTATTTTATTAAAATTTGTATTTATTTTGCACTTATTGTTAGATGAAATTTATATAAAGGAAAAAATGTTAATACTGCTTTCTTGTGAATATTTCTCGCGCTTTCAACTTTTTAATTGTTTATAAGGGGAAAATTGTTAAGTTTTAATTATTTTTTTTTTCCAGAACATAATGGCCACGCATAATAAAAAAAAAATGATACTTAGGTCGATCGATTATTTGTGCATATTTATCTGACACTTGAGCGATAATTTTCAGATTGATTCATACACATCACTGAATGCTCGTATTTAGAGGACGGAAACGGCGGGCGATTTCAAACCGGGCCAGAACTGCCAGACATGTCATTTGTACGGCTTTCTAAACATTAATAATTGTGTCTCGACGATTTGCAGGTGAAAATGTAAAAACTACCCGTTATTTCACTTACAGTATGTCAGTTTAAGTACCACGAATCCCCGTAATTCGATTTGAATCGTATTCTATTACCTACGTGACAACAGCAACGAGTTCTGCCTCACTCGAGAGCCCCCCATACGACTGCGTGGAATAATCATATAAAGTATGGGATAAAACAATTGTGCAGGAATTAATACGAGTATTCTCATACGTCCGGCACTAGAAAAAAAAAAAAAAAACCGACCATATACCTTTCCTTAGCATACGCGGACGGGGGTGACATTTCTCGAATGCCTCGGGTCGCTCGATTTCAACTTTTCTTCGAACTCGAAAATTCAGACTCGGGATAATAATAAAATTACAATACGATATCCCGACGACGACTGGCTGTCAGTACTAAAATTAAACCGTCCATCGCGTGGTGTACCCACCCCATACCTTGGCATACACCGCCGCCCCCCGGCTGGACAGGTGATAAACAACGTGACTCAGATACAGATTCGCCAATGAACGCATCAGTATTTATTTGCACGTGAGCTGAATAAATGTCGGCGCGTGGGCCATTTCACGATGTTTCTTTACACCGCCGTGTTTCGGACTAGTATATATGTATGTGTGTATATGGGCGTCTAAGGAATCTGGGGCGCGAGGTGACCGGTAGGAGCCAATCGTAAAACGCGAATGTGTCTGCGATATACTATATTATATTAACTGACGAGCCGTGATAGATGGTCCGTGATTTGTTCGTGGTTTTTTTCTTTCCCCTTTCTCCCGTCTCGGAAAAGTCGTTTCACCGCGGCAGTAGAGAGAAGTCGAACGGTAACACCGTGAAAAAAAAGAAAAAAAGAAATAAATAAATAAAAGGGAACAAAACCCTGCCGCCGCAGCTACAATGGTCACAAATCATATTTCACATGTTTAAAGGTAACCAATTTTATAAACGTCAGAACATTTTTTCCATTATTTAAACAAAGACACGGCTCGACTTGATAAACTGCGCGTGTACCCGGCGTGGAAAAAATACGAGATCAACATAATGATCGAAATCAGATTACTTACCCCGTAGGTATAATAATAATAAGTCGTCGTACGGGCTATGGTGGCGCGTTGTGACGTTCGCGTGCATCACTCGCCGCCGCCGGTAATGTGTAGTGTGCATTAAATAATCGCCAAACACGACATGACGCATTATTATTAATTAATATAATATAGTTTCGAGATTAAGTATTAGCAATATCGATTTTTAAATTCACTTGAATTCACGTGGCGTCGAGTGTTAAAATATCGCGTGTTTTGTATTTTAAACAATGACGACAAGCGCGTGTAATGTGTTTTTAATAAAATTACGGTATTTACAGAAAACGTATGCGACTTTCGTACCCGCCGTGCGAAAGATGCACATGGCCGATAAAAATAAAGTAAAACACGGTCGTCGCAACACGAATTAATTTGATATGTTTCAAGTGATAAGTTATGAGCTGCGAAACGCGCTTTTATTTTAAAAATAAACGAAAAGTGACCACAATGTTTTTTTTTTTATGTTTTAATCAACCGTTATGATTTTGTTTATCCGTATTTTAATTGAAATCTGAAACGGTTAAAGAATTCACATGATATATTTACATGTACCTACATTCGAACACCGTTATCCATAATGATAAAACGTAAAAGGATTGGTATATTTGATATTTCTTTAATATTTTTCTATCGATATCGATTTTTTTTTTTTTTATAACCGACTTTATTGCGATTATTTACTCGCGTGCCAATGTGAATACGTCAAAAAACGAGTTCAGATCGAAAGTTTTCTAATAATTATAAAAATCAATTATGCACGATATTTAGATTGCATTATAAACTCATTGTTGAACAAATTATTATATAAGAATTATTAAAATATTTGTACGTAATTAATGACGGGTACCTATTTTTCAAATGTGACATGGTTAAACATTAAAGTTAAATGATTTAGTTGCTTTTAGACCTCATCTTCTTCAATAAACTCGTCCGATGTAACCGCTAAACACCAGACCTATATCAAACCACGGGTTCTCAACTCTCTTACAACTCGCAACACAAACAAACCCAACAGTAATCATAACTTTATCACGAAACTTAACATAATCCGTACAGTACAGAACGCCTACAAATTTTTTTGTATATCTATATACTTATGTAATATATTTTGATTAAAACTCTGTGAACGTTAATTTGCAACAAAAAAAAACTTAATTTTTAAAAAACGATAAACGACGACCGGAAAAATTCGATAATCTTAATATTGATGAGCTGGAAAATTTTTTTTGATTTAAGTATTTTACAAATTAGAATTTATAACTTTAAATTTATCGATTTCATTTTGAATAATTAGTTTTATTAGAAATAGAAGGCACAGGTGATAATAATCTTTATTGGCCAGGTTTTACTTGAAGTTTAAAAGAAACTAAATTGTACCCTACACAATAGGGTCTATTGGTAATAAATAAAAGACAATTTAAAATGAAGTGGGGCAACTTTTGTGAGATAAAATGTCATAATATAATGCATTATTTGATTATAAAAATAATTGCAAAACAAAAAAGTAATACAAATCATAATGTGAAGTTATATTATTTAAATTATATTTAATGATACTAACAAATATAAAAAAATTGTGTGCCCAACTCTTAAGAGATAAGCAAAACATTTTTAGTAAAAATGAGTTCTTAAATTCCAATTACAATCTATATCATTCAAGATATAAAATGTTATCTGGTTTATGTTTTTTACAATAAACTGTTTAGAATTAATCTGTCATGTAATTTAAATGGTTTTCTGTAGATATATATATTTATTTTTTTATTTGATCTTGTACCGAATAATAATGTATTACTTATTTGGTCTACTGGTGCGATAAATCATCGCCAAGTATATGAATCAATTTAAAATACCTTCTACCTAAACTCTATCTCTATTTTCTCTCTCTCTCTCTCTATCTATCTCTCTAGCTCTCTCTCTTAGTAAACATAAATTCAATTTCACTGTAATAAACTACTATATTCAAGTTACAATTGCATTTTAGGTTTCATATAAAATACTCGATGATGAAGAAAAAATAGAACTTGATTAAATTGTTTTAAATCAATGTTGCATTTTAGGACTCTTTTGAGTGATTTGAAAGTCTTACGTCGAAATGAATGCAGTATGTATTTTTATTAAAATCATTGATTTTATTATTCTATCCTAAAAAAAGTTTTTATAATTTATGCTGTTTAATAGTTTACTTATTGAGTATGCCGTAAGAATATAATATCAACATTTTCAATAATAAGATAAGTTTTGATCAGATAAGTAATATATTAAAAATTGCCATTTAATAATAGAATTATTAGTATTAATCTAACCAAAGGAAATCGTACTTATTGTAATCAATATAGTATAAATTTAAAAAAAAATACTTTATCTTCGTAATGAAAAATATGAAATAAGGACAAGGCCGAAGATTGAAATCGGATGAGATACAGGTGACTAGGAAATGTCAGTTAGAGAATAAGAGAACGGCTAACATCAAATTAACGATATTATTGAATTGGTGAATATTAATTGATTTTCATTAAAACCAATGTACTATTGCTTTAGGAAAACAATTCTGAGTGAAGGATGGCAGGTGTATCGGAATCTATTTTTATTTTCATTTATTAAAAATTTCTTTTGGAAATGACAAATTGGAAAATCAATGTTCGTTGAAATACGCGGTTTCGTTGACATTTTATATCCGAATGCTCATAAACATTGAATAGTGAATTTTCCACCGTTATACAGAAATATAAAAATTAGAGAGACTATAAGAGGAATCTTAAAAAAAAAATTCAGGTCAAAGAGATTGAAAATAACAACTTTATCTATTCTCAACTAGGACATGATTTGAAATTTTTATAGAGTTGTATAAAAACGTGAACACCCAAACGCTTCTAAAAAAAAAAAAAAAAAATCGTCCATATGCATTACATATACAAACACGATAAGTATACGGTGTATAAAGTAAACCATTTCATAGTATATCATGTATTATAATGAGGAAAAAAGTCGATAAAAAAATATAACCGATAAATAATAATAGGCGTGATCATAATTTCGAGCACCGGGAAAATAGTCAAAATTGTTTACCCAGACACGAGAAAACTAAGAGATTATTAATGGAGCCGCATCTCCCAATATTAATAATTTAAAGTACCTACTATAATTTAAGTTTTATTCTTTTTCCCGAACGTTTTTGGAATTGTTTCATCATCTTAAAATGACTTTTAAATAAAGAGTCGGTATCAATTTAAAATCGCGACAATATTTGTGATTAAAGAATTGGAACATTTTTAAACAAGCTTTTATAAAGTGCAAAATATTTACAAATTTATCAACCATCGTGATAATATCATTTTTTTTTTCTTTTTTTTTTGTTAATATAAGTTTTCATATTGTTAAACATTAATATATTATTAGAACTGCATGACGCGCCTATCTGTAGTCGATTTTAATATTTTAAACATCGTTATTATTTGACTACTGTCTGACTATCTTTTGTTCAATAAAAGTCGTCAAAAGACGTCCGAACCGTTGTTGTAGAATCGTACTGCGCATCTTAGCTTTCACTATAGTTAATAGTGAAAAGTTCTCTATCTCTCTCTCTCGAGAACTATTCGTCGAGGGAGAACCATTAAGGTTTTAAAAGCTTTGAATACATTGTTAAACATAGTCGTTCTACAATTACCATACTCGGTAAACCAATCAATCTAATGTTTACATTAATTATTGTATAGAGATTAAAAGACACGAAAAATTAAAAAAAAAAAAAAATTGTCGACCAATCTACAAAAGCAACAATAAAATTAGTGTTTAACTTTACGACAAGGGTATCACACGGATATTGAATTTATCTAGGACGGAAGCAAGAATCTACATGTGAAGCCAGTGCATACCCGGCTTCCCCGAAATCGCGCCGACGTAAATAACAAACTCGAATGACCGAAATCGTTGGAATGGATAAAGTAGGTACGAATAATTTATGCATAACTTTAGATTCAAAGAAAACATGTACCTAGTTACATAACAACGTAGCGGTTAAGTTTCTTCTTATTCTTTTCTCCTTTCCCCCCCCCCCTGAAACACTGAACGCGTACTGTCAATTTATGTTAAGCAACCGTACACATGGCTGTATATATTTAAATCGATAAAAACGAATTAAGACATTGGCGCGAGACTCGCGTTTATTCCATAAATCCAATACGACAAATCTACTCTTGTTTGTCGTCCTCGGTCAAAAAATACTTCGTACTCGACAGCGTTTTATACTGCACACGAGTGTGACATATTTTACAACTTCTAAGTTAAAATTATCCGTGAACAACTTTGATTGAAAAACCTTCCTAGAACATTCATATAATAATTATTCGAATGATATTTTTAGAGATACGCGTATCGTCTTCGAGGAAATCGTTCGGCATACATAATTTGTAAACCTGGCTCAAAATGTAACGATTAATTCTTTACATCAACATAATATTACAGCGTATGAAATTCATAAGCCCGACGATTATGAATACTAAACAAATTTAAAGTGGTACGATTTCGGATTCACAAAAAAAAAAAATAATTTTAAATCGTCAAGGATTTGTGTTCCGTTCGTTTTTTTTTCAATTTTTAATTCGAGGTACTAGATTCGAAAATTGTATGGAAATTCAAATATTTAGTTATTGTGCATGAGGATCAAATTAATCTCATCTCAGCAATGTTTCGTTAGGCGACGTAACAATTTGTGGTGTTTTGCAGAAAAAAGAAATTAACGCGTATAATGAATTCATTTCAGTCAAAATAATAAACTTTACTCGTAAGTAAATTCGAAATCAAATCAATTCGATTGGTCCGAATAAAAATTGAAAGGTACTTATAGTATATATGTGATGATTTAGTTCCACAGAACCAATAAAGTATGAAATTTAATTAATTTATAATAAGAAGCAATAGGTAACACAATATTACTTATTTATGTTTAATGTAAAAAAAATTCTACTTGTTTGTAGTAATAAGTACCCGATTCGTTTTTCTGAAATGCCTGCTCACGTTAAAAATTACTAAAATAAATTGAAAATAAATAATAAATTAAAAACAATCAAATACGACATTTTATTATGCATAAGAAAAATTATAATCATTATCGTTTTGATTTGCTTAGGCTCTCAGCTGTTATGCAAATATTTAAAAAAAAAAAAAAAAACATCAATCTTATAATGAGTTCTGTAGAATACATTTATATTAATTTTGTTGAATTACGAAAAGACTTTTTCATCCGTCCAATCATATACGTTTGAAAGAACAGAATAAATAGGTTCAAATAATTATTATAGTTTTCATATTATATTATAACGAATCGGACAAACCTATTTTTGGAACGCTTAAACTTTAACGAATAAATTCAAAGTTCCAATCGGTTGACCAACTCGACATTTTGACGAGTTACGTTTAATTCATAAATTGTGTCATATTAATATATATTAATAGTTGGGCATAAGCCCTGTTTAATATTCTGACATGGTCGTTAATGATAATTTTATCTTACAGTTACACGATTTAGCGAAGAACAACACTTCATTATGTCACTATAGTGATTATGGCATTGCAGACTAGAACATACCGCCACAAGAAAATAAAAAATATTTTTGAAAACGTATTATAATATTGCCATTTCTATAAAACAATAGTGTAAGTATCCAGTGAAAATTTCAAGTTCCTATGAATATTATTTTCTCTATTACGGTGAAGTAATAATTTGTTTTTTTCAAACACCGTTATCCCGTACATTTTTTTTTACAATTCTAATTATCCATCTATTTTTCTCTAGACAATAATTGAATTTGGATATTTGGTCGACATCGTTTAAATAAATAAAAAAAACACGAGCACACATTATGGTAAAATCAATTCATGTAATATAAAACTTTACATTCATTACTGACATTTTGAAAATACAATATAACGAAATAATTGAAAAATTATTGTTTTATATTTATTTTCATGAAAAACACTGATAAAGAGCAAAACATCATTTCTTCCACGATCCTTTCATTCTTCTTCTTACTACACACGTTTCCATAACAATTCAACCAATTACATTTATCCAAATTGTTTAAAATGAATATTTTGATAATTTATTGCTATCTATTATTTTTAAGTACAGCGAAATAACCATAATCGAATTTATTAATTATCTATGAACCGTTTTGTCATTTTTTTTTTTTTCAAAATTCAGTTAGATAAAATTGATTCAATTGAAATAAACGATTTTTATAAGTTTTATAGAAGATTTTCTGTATTTGTTTTTACAAAATAAAAAAAAAACCAACGAAATTTTTTAATACACGCGAGTGAATTATTACAAAGATAATTAATGTTATTGCATTATCCTATGTGATATGAGTTAAAGAAATCATTTAAATACAGATTTTTTTCAAATTTAAATTTCCTGACTACGTGACATAATTATTAATAATAAGTTTTCTTTAAATTCATCGTTATACAGGCGCGGATCAACCCCCCCCCCCCCCGTCAGCCGTATCTTAATAATATGGTGTTATTTAATTTGTTGCCGACCACTCATATAGGGTTCTGTTCTGAAAAATAGTATCAGGTTCTACGTTTATTTTGTTTACAATTTACAAATATTAATATAACCTACGTGTTTACCAATAGGTGTCTAAATATATGTATACTTATTTATATTCCACCCCCCCCTCCGTTAATGTTGGCTGAATTCGCCTCTGTCGTTATACATTGTCTCTTACATTATCATTTGTTGGGAAGAGTGCGATAGGTTAAGAGGTAAATGTACAGAACACCTAATATTACCATTACTAACATTGCCAACTAAATACTAACTTTGAACTATTAAACGACCCATCACCATCACATATTATAAACTTTACAAATGGAAATCTCTCATGCATAAAACTATCTCTAAGTACTCATACACCATCATGAAGTCATAAAGACTGAACTGGAAATTATTACCAGGTGCGTTGGTACATACATATACTACATCATGTTGATCTCTCGTCGTAAATCATAATATACCAATAATTGGGTAAATATTGTCGATACATAGATGAAATGAAACATAGATGTCGATCGTAAATAAAAGTTTACAAAGTTATTGCATATTAAGATATAAAAAACAAGAACGATGAATTTCCCTCGATGTAAAATATAGATAGATAGAGTAATGTCCGAAATGGTAAACGAACAAAAGTATTGTTTGTAAAAATAGTCTACATTGTCTGTAGAAATCCAAAAAATTCAAAGATACACCCTAGAGAAGGTATCATACCGAAAATATCATTAGCCAAAAAACCAAAAACTATAAATCCAATTTACTCTAAATAATGGTTGAGTCCATTAGGTAAATTGAAGACAATTTTATCATTGTGGCAAAAGTCCTTGTTATAAGACGAGAGTTCTTATTTTAGGTTTTCATTATTATTTTTTTTTTTCATTAGAATAGCCTTGGGATATTTGTAACTGAACAATAGTATTTGGTGCGTACGAATAGAAAATGTTGTAAAAAAATAATAAAATAAAGTACTATATCGTGGCTTTAATAAATCTCAGGTATGCATATAGCGTGTATGGACTTATTATTTTTATATAAAAAAAAATGTTCGAGTATGATAATTAATTGATAGTAAAATAGTTAAATATAAAAAAAAAGAAAATTCCATTATCAATGTTATATTTAATTGCATAAAAACCCGTTGTTCGACAGTTATTAATAAGGAATGGCTATTGATCATTTTATTTTAGTTTAAAATAATTCAAATTTAAACGTATATTGACGAACTGAAAGTACTAGATTAATTTAATTGTATTTTGTTTGACAGTCAAATCAAATGAATCAATTAAAGAAATTAATTATATACGGTTTATAATGTTTAAAAAATTGAAATTAGTCATTTTTAATAATCTGATGTTTATTATATATAAATTTTGAAATCTGAGTCGTCCGTACACTATGTAATATTGATTTAACGAATTATAAAGCATTACAATTTTAGGTTTTTTCGTCCCTCATCAGTAATTTGAATACAATTTTGAGTTTTTATCCTTAATAAACAATTGAATAATGATGGTGACCTCATTGCCTATATAGAATAGACGGACATATTCTCAAGGACGAAGGAAAAAAAACAAACAAAAAGGAAAAACAAAGATTAGTGCGAGGAAGTGAAAAGTGGTAGGGTGATAGAATTTTGCTGACAATAGGAAAATAATTACCATAAACTTTAGAAAATTACATTCTGTTTAATTTACACCACCAAAAATCAGTAATTTGTTGACATTCATTGTATAAAAAGAAAACAACAGCAGCAGTCACAATAATGGTGTAATATATTATTTTGCGATTAAGATGATAAAATATTAAAAACGTCACTGCGATAACTAACCATGACAACAGTCGCCTTGACAAAAACGTTGATAATAAAAGTGAATAAGAGAAAGGGGGATGAATGCGAAGAAAAATAGTTTGAATGAGAATGTCGCTTTATTCTTGTGTCCACAAAGTTCAAATAACGTATAATTTAATTTGTAATATTATAATTATAGATATAACGACGTTGCAGTGTAATCTCGGTTGACGTAGTGGTAATAACATATTATTATAAACATAACGCGTACGGTTTAAAAGATCGTCGATTATCGTCATTACGACAATATCCGGCAAGTTAATTTTTCACTCGGTGAATTTAAAAAAAAAAAAAACAAATTAAAACATTAAAAACGTTCCGCCGGACGCTTTGAAAATGTAAACGCGGTCTTTATCGAATCTAAAAATAATATAGACGATTCGTTATTACACGCGTATATTTGTAATTAAATAAGTCGCACGTGTGCGAGACATTTTTTTGACCGTCGCCGTGTGTTTATTCTCACAGATTGGTTTTTTTTTTCTACATCACAGCCCCGGCTACGAGTACGGATAATCGACGCTCCGCATAATATAATATGTATTCTACGATAGTGGTTAAGATTGCTAAGCGTCAAATTATCTCAACGTAGAACTCATATGAGCGTTATGATGAATTCGGATTACAACGGTAACGCGATACTGTGGACTTTGACCCAGTGTTCAAACGTATTAATTATATCTACAACTGATGTAGTGTGTGGATACCTCTCGAGATCGCGTGTCCGCGCGTGGCGACGAGAAAAACGACAAAGCATACCGAAACATTATCTCAAAACCGGTGAGCTAAAATTAAATCCCGATTTTCGCCACGACCACAGAGGATTCGGCGAAGAACGTTTCGATTCGATTCGCGTTCGAAAGTAAATAACGTTAACGCAATCACGGGTAATAGATACTCTGCAATCAATGACGTCGGGTAAACAATTGAAAAATGGTGTAAACCAAAATTAAACGGGGGAAAAAATAGATACTGTACCAACGTAGATGGATCGATATTAATACGAGCACAATGACCTACAGAATGATAAAAACACGTGAGAAAAAATCGCGTCCTCGGTCGGATTATAATTATATAATATTTCATTTATTTTGATTTTGAAATTTTCACCGTCTCCGCGTGTGATCGTTGCACTTTTCAATTTTAAGTATTCAATCTATTTACGTCCACATTTTTTCGAATAAAACGTTATGTTTAGAAACGTATCGTACTTTAACGATAAATTCTAAAATTTAAAAAATTTTACCTGCGCTTTGAAAAAATAAAATAAAAGACTCGAAAGAAAAAACGTTTTTTTTTTTTTTGTTTTTTTTTTTTTTAATTTACTTAATCCAGTGTGGGTTTTCCATCTAAAAGTTATACGTCCTGCGGTCATTGAGTAATTGTTTTAGGGTTTGTTTTACAAAGGATTGCTGTTTCTGTTGGCTATGTTTCGTTGCGAATTCTTGATCCAATCTCATATACGTAAGTAATACCAATGCGATGCCATTATACGTATAACTAGGATATTAAAAGTCGATGAGAAAAACCGACCAACAAATAGAACAAAATACAATTATACTAAAATAACGTAGAATTTTTAGTTGATTATAAAAAAAAACTGTCAATCGTGTAACGAAAAATAAAGATAATATATAAAGGTGTGTGTATTTTTTCCTAACGTGTGCTATAGTTTATAAATATTAACTAGATTCATAAGTTGTTAATAATATTCAAATAATTAATGTTTAGAAGAAAAAAACGGGTAAATAAATAATAACATTATTAAAGCTAAAATATAATTCACACACATTAAACAACAATAATTGAAATTACGATAAAAAAAAGTGTTACATATTATAATTTAATAATACTACAGTATTATAAAAGTAACTGTATGTGAATAAAAGCGGAAACATTCACTAAAATCCAAATGATATACTACTGCGGAATAAAAATAAGAATAATTTAATCAAACACTGTTATACGGGTCAACTATTTTAGTTCAGTTTGCACCACATCAAGTAGTATCAATACTTTATTGTCTATAACGCAATAATAAATTCAAAACAAATGTAAATGATATTTTTATTATACTCGTATCTGTTTGCTAATCTTAGTAGCTAGCTGTATATTTATTTGTAAATATCGATACGTTTGAACGGAAAATAAAAGAAAATAGTTTCCATAGCGATGAACGTAATACATATAATATAATATTTGAAAAATAATTGAAAAATATTTCGTATTAGAATTCGCCGGGGCGAAATTCGAAAATTATAGCCAATCAAGCCGTGTGTCGTCGGGCCAACGGAGAAAAACGTACAAATGCTTAGGTATCTATTTTTAAATTTCCCAATTTAAAAACATACCTTACCGTACGGTACATTTTTTTTTCCGTGGCGCTTACAGGACCCGAGGGTACGACCACTTTCGCATTTATTCGCTCGTACTGTCCCTGTTATGTACCAAACTCGTGGAATTCTTTAAATACCCGTATGTGGGTATTTTAAAAATCGATTTTGGGATTATTGTGGGTTCTCCTGGTGTGTAATTAAAATAGTTAACGCTGTTTGTACGCAAATTAAGTTTCGTAATACACGAATTTACTAAAGTCCAGCAATGAAACTTCGAACATTTAAATCGGTATTTTAAATTCACGTTAAATTATTATACGTAAATATTAAAACGTCGGAACAGTATTATTATTAGAATTGTCCGTTCGCTGACGCATTCTGTTTATCTCTCTTTCGAACGGTAAATCATTAATATTCAAATTATGGATTTGGTTGGTTAGCTACTCGAGAATTGTGAAACCGTAAACGTTTGAAAACCGTCAAATCACAGGTAAAATTAAGTCATTGGTTTTATTGTATTGCATTTGTTATCGTAATGGTTTTATTTATTTTTCGTGAAAAATACTAAGCACTTTATAACAAAGGTGGCACGAGTCTTATTTGAAAAAAAAACAACAATTTTCTTTTAAATATTATATATATAAATGTCTATTTTTATGTTTAAAAAAAAAAAAATATATATATATAAATATAATTATTGTGAAAAATAAATGTTGTAAGGTACGGCGTAAAGCTCAGTATTTTTACGCTGAGATAGTTTTCTTCGTATTTATCATTTTTATGAACATCCGACTGCGTTGTCGCAAGAGCAATTACTTTACGAGACCGTAGAAAGAAGTCGACTTGTTTATTACCATTGTTGAATAAAGTAATTCACACGAATACGTCGTTCTAATAGTAATAATTGATTTTTAACTTCACCGCACAGTGGGTTTTAAAACAGAAATGTACTGCCGAAATTAAAATGTTATCGAACATAATTTGTTTTTCCTCAAATCAGAACCGGTAGAAAATTCTTGACTAAACGAGTTGTAAATAAATTTCCTAATAACGTGTTAAAAATCACTTTCGTATACGTTTTACTGCTCTTTTAGAAATTTACATTGTAATTATTAACTCGTGCAACGTGCATCGGTTAAAAATATTATTATGTTATATTTTACAAAAAAAAAACAAAGTTATTTAAAACGACACTTTTCAATACGGACTGTTTTAACAAAGGCAATGGTATCCATCTCATAAAATCAAAATAATATTGAACTCATAACTCGATATGTTTTTTGGCTGTTAGCTACTTTAACTAACCGTTATTACTTTTATTTCATTTGAACTAATCTCAAATAATGACTGAAACTTTTTTGGCTCCCGAAATCATTGTATTTATCCTTGTGACTTGCGAAAATGTTCACGTTGCCCCTTCACCCCCCCCCCCCGGATATATAATTCTTATCACTTAAACCTATTAGGTACATCAGAATGAAAATATAAATATAAAAATAAGCTCGTATCTCGACGTTTGTATGTGAATCATAACCTTAATATTTTTTCTGGTCATTAGAGACACGGTGATATCATTATGTTAAAATAGTATGACCGTGGTGGACGTTAACCATAAACTCGCGCGCTCGGGTCTTTCGCGACGGACGCACTTGCCAAAATTCCCCGGTGTAGCTGACAGATCTCGCTTCTTATTAGATAACATTTACCCTTGATATTGAACTCAAACAAAGTGCCATACTACCACAATGAATATATTATAATATGATCATAACGAGTAAACACCGTTCGATAATCGTCAGCGATGTAAAATACGATTGCCACTAACCTTAGAACATTATGTTCGATAGAATATATAGAATATTGCCAAGAAACTCGACAAGCAAATATATTCAACCGATTTGAGAAATCTGTTTCTGTACTATTTTTTTTCATTACCAAGACCGAATAACTGTGTCAAACATCATAAACCACGATAACCTCGTCGATAAATGATTTGAATAATAATTAAACATACGATACTATTATACTTGTAAACTATTATGTTATTAGATAAGATTATTTATCCATATAATCGTTATCGGGTATTTATTTATTTTTTTACATATAAAATGTAATATTTTTACATCGTTTATGTATGTTTTAAAGATTGTTAACGCAAAAATCGACTCGTTATAACGTTCAAGAAGATTAACATCGTCCGGCTACAATTTTAAAATTTCGGACACAACTGTCAGTTTTTTTTTTTTTTTTTTTGGACTTTAGATAAAAAAAATACGATTTCTACAGCACAGATTAAGCGATCAGGATGAATTCGACGTGTCCCAAAAGCTGGGATAGGTATTTATGTTACGTGACGGGTAAACTTATTAATGCGAATTAAAAATGTTTATAAATAATTACGAGTTCGTTATTGACGCGCTACGCAAACTATACGTTTTTCAATAATCGCTACTGCCGATTATCGTTTGAAATATCGTCGTGCGTCATCAAATCTCATTTAAACTAGAATATTAACCTAAACGTTACGAATTCAGTCTGGGAACGTTCTTTATTGATTATGAAACTGTTGGCCTAAGTCAATGCAGTGGTGTTTTCCATTACACCGCAATTCAAAATAACGAAAAACCCGTGTAAACATACTGGTGTACGATTTCAGAAATTAACTAGGCGACCTTCATGAAAAAAAAAAGTATTTCCAATTGAATTTCGTCATATTTAGTATCGAAAGTTTTCATATCAACAGGCTTCGGAACTTTTCAAGTCTCATGAAAGGTTTTCAAAGTTCTCACTTGAAACTTTTCAAGCTTACATATCTGCGTTTGATACGGTGGGGGGGGGGGGGGTGGGCTTCAACAAAACTTCCAAGATGGTGGTAACACTCGTACGATGAGCAAATCAGATGGGCGTAATGCCCCGAGTGCTTTAAAGCCCTTTGGCACCGGGCGCGAGAGCTTGCAGATTACACCTGAGGTCGGGTGTCGGGTTCTGTCGGGTCCGATGGACGAGTCCGAAAATTCATATGTTGTAGGGATTCGGAGAACGAAGGACGACTAATAAAAAAATAATAATAATAAAATGGATTCGAGGCGGTATATATAGATAAAGAAACGGACGAGTTTACGAGCCTGCTGCCCTTTAATCGCCTTTGCCGCTGGAACTCTCTTCGGCATACAATATTATTATATGAAAACACCCAAAGCACCGACGAGGGTATTAGTGTCGACTCGAACGGAACGATGTGTGATGTAAATGTCTACAAGTGAAAATTGAACCGGGAATATTATGTTTTCGGATTTCGAGAGTGTTCGGAGCGAACTTGTGCTCGCCCCACATTTCTATGTTATCCGCGCGGCAGAGAAAACGTACGAGTGACGAGGTGATTGATGTATAATCGTCCGTCTTATATATATCTATACCAACATCTGCCTATACACAAAACGTCACATGATTGGTTTTTTCGATTACCGATCTTATTCATAACACATTTCACGAAGATGACGCGAATTTCGGATTGACCCCCGATTGTAGCTCGAAAATATATCCGTTTAAATACTATACAAATATATACCACAGGTACAACACGACATTAGAATACTTTTATCGAGAATATTAATTCAACGTGTTTGAATTCACCGCCATTTTAAAGTAGTTTTGTTGTTTGAATTTAATTTATTTTTGGTTTTGTCCACATTTCCACTTAACGCGATGCCGTTTATAATTACGATGTAATCGTCGATCAATTAAACGTATAAAAAAACTATCTCTCGATTACCACGATATCGTGATATGTGTCTAAAAAACACATGCATACCATTTTAATATTATTTATATATTGTATTGTGATGTACAAGATAGTCAGTAATGTATGGTATAGTAGTGTATACGTACGGTTGAGAATAAAACATTTAAAGCCACTAGAATAAAAATTACTTTTAAAATCGTACACAAATTATGTAAATAAAATAAACGTTTTGAATTTTGAATTTTTTTTTTTAAAAGTGATTTAGTTGGGTAAACTAAATTAATTTTCGGTACCTTCTAGCTACAGCGAGTAATTGAAAACTGTTTAATGCAGAAAAAAATTAAAAATGTAAATTTTGAAGTGCACTCGCTGAGAATCCGTAGTTTTCTAAATGGAATAACATGAAGATGTAGGCCTTTCGTGACATACGTCACCGTCAGTGCTGTTGAACAAGTTTTGACAAAATACTAGGCTACTTTATACGAGTTACACTCGTATTTTTATATAACAATTTTCTTCAATTACCGTTTTGGCATCGTCATTTTTACTGAACAAACGGAATACAGTGCACACTATATTAATTTAAATTTCAGAAGACTACTGTATATAGTCTAGATAAAAAAATTAAAAAACAAATTTTCACACATATCACTACAGTTGATGAAATAAATGCTATATATCGCTATAATTTACACTGTTCAACGTGAAGTAAATATTACCTATTTACTGTTTCCCTCTTTACATTGGTAAACTTTTGTCGGATATACTGAATATTCGTTTACCTTGACAATTTATAACATACAAGGTGTCTAATGAGAATTTACTTGTTTAATGAGGTGATATATAAATATATTATAATTACCGTTGGATTTGGTATTCTATAATATGATAGACTAAAATTAGCAAGAAAAATATAAAATAATGACTAGGTAATCTGTAGAATGCCAAATCTCATGTAGACGGTGTATAAAATTAATATAAAATTACATATTACTGTAAAAGTTTACCTTGGTGAAAAGTGAATTTACTAAATATACCAATTATAGTCATTACTAAACGATATTCTTAAACAATTATCTAATTGCCCATGGCACATGCGCGGTGTAATATCTATCTAAAGAATAATATGAACAAAATTTGTTAATATTTAATATTAAATGAAGTTTCATTGAATTAAAAAAAATAAATAAAAATTCACATGCTCTAAATGTATTTATTTCAATTTGTTGTAACCTTTTTTTTTTTTTTATTAGATTTACCGTGAAAAAATCGAAATAGCGTGGAACAAAAGCATTTAAACATTGGGCTCGCAATTTTGACCGTGTATTAACCTGCACTATATTATATTATCTAAATCTAAAAGCAAATTAATTGTCTACTTGATTTTATAATTCAATATTAAATTTAAATTTGATGCGCTGCTGTATCTCAGATTAAATACTATTCTAAACTTCATACATTTCCTAACGTAGCATTGGCATTCTATAGAAATTCTAAGAATCGTATAGATTCTTGCCTATGTAGGCATGGTATAAAATAACATTACGTTTTAATAAATAGTATAAGAGATTTTATTGAATGCCTAGCATTACACGGAATACCCTCGCAACTAATAGAGGGACGACTTGGCTGAATGTTTCAAATGTTTAATATATGAATATGAAATATTGAGTTTATCCAATCAACGAGGATAATAAATCGGGTATACGGTATCTTTGTGTAATATAGACAGTTGAGAACTCGTCGTTTCGTGATCTCTGACGAACATTTTAGGTCGGAAGGGCCACCGACCATAACGTGGTTTGTTTTCGGTCGAAAAGTTTAACGAACGCGATTTCTCCGTACTGGAAATCTCGTATCAAAAGCCCGAAGTGTCGATTCATCGAACCGTCAATGGACAACAATGGACAAGGTGACTTAACAGGTTGTATTTATAGTGGGCTCTAGTATTTCAGTGTTCAATCAAATCTCGGATCGGTAAATGAACACATTTACCCATCCGTATATGATGTAACGGGCTCGAGATTTAAAAGACAAGTGATTTGAAAATGAAAACAACAGTTTATCAGACATTGGCGTGTAGCAGTAATTCTCAAAAATCGTATCGTCCAAGTGGTGAGGTAGATTACAAAAATATCCACGAGGACGGTTGGATCTTGGTCTTATCTCGTCACGAATCACAACGTAGGCGACATCGTGGTTATATGTAACGTGGAAGTCGGTGGTAAAACGAATCACAAAAAATCAGATCTACACATCGGTTCTCTACTATTTTTATTGTTTATTATAATCGTAATTTTTCACCATGTCGGTACACGATATTAATTGGGGATTTTAATTTGATTCGATAAAATGCATGATGCAATTCGTTTGACAACACATTTAAATTATTATAGAACTTTAAATGGCTGGAATGTGTTTTGAATTTTTTTTTTCCATTCAAATTTAAAGTGTTTGACACTGCAGGTATAACAAACGCTGCTTACAGAAACGCCAAGCCACTGTTCTAGTGGTTATCTACTTACATTAAAAAACCATACCGTTTCATCGCGGTACCGGCGATCATGTTAAGGTACTATATAAACTATATGTGACGCTATGGAAACCTATCGAGTTCGTCGACGGTGACATTAACGAGAGGTCGTTAATGGCAAGTGCTCGTATGACGTATTCCGTAAGTAGGGTCGTGACATTATAAATTACATATTTTATTTTTAAATAGATTACATTAGCTTGCATATTTTAAATTTTAAATTTTGTCCACACCTTTTTTCATAATAATTTCGACGGTACGGGTTGTTTGTGTTTTGAGGCTAGCAAATGTTAAGTGAATCTAACCCTAATTTATTTTCGCCGAGCTTGGCAATAGCAGAAACGTTAAAATTAATGTCTCGCGCGTCATGAGTATTGGGTTTCAACAATGATGTATTTTTTTTCTCTAAAAACCGACAAATGTCTTGATTTTTTTTTTTAAATTAATAAGGAATCGCTTACAACCAAAAAACGATCGTTAAATACCAAACTCGCTCGACGCTGTAAATTAAAATTTCGAATAAAATCGAAAAACCCGTATTGTTCGAATGCGATTTCTTCGAAACTTTTATACGAATAAAATATCGAACCTCCATCTATCTCAATGCATGTCTATGCGTAATATGCGAACGGATTTAAACGTAACGTCGAGGATATGTTAAAACCGAAGTTTCGATTACGTTATTGAATCGCGAAGCCGACATATTATGGACTCGGCAAAATGTCGGTCAGCGGCGTGTGTCCAAACGTAGAATCGATACGTAGACCGCGGCACCAGTCGGAACGGAAGAAAGTAATTACATTTAAAGGAAGTGTGCCGGATAAGAATAGTTCGCGGGCAATCGCTATTATTTTTTTCCCCCGCAGTTGTGCGCCATTATTCTGCCAGCACGTAGTTTGACGCAACAGAAGATAAACCGATGGCGCCAGACATGTATGACGTGTCGAAAAGCTAATGAGACATACTGTTGAAATACATTAACGTCGTGACATACTTCGCGGCCGCATAAATTAAGTTCCTTACTGGAATAAACTTAAATACTGCATGTAGGAGAGACCATTTGCATATGAGCAGTCGGAGGCATATTTTGGAAAATGTGTACCTACTCTGCTGTCATCACATTGAAATACCGAGTTAAGCTACTTTTAATTAAGCAGCCTCCGTTTGTTTCGTTGGGCGAAGATTGGGCTGTTCGATGAGTTCAAAATTTACCCATTATGAATTATTCCAAGTTATAATGACTATATAGCGAACTACATTTTGTCAAATCCATTAAATCGTAACTCTTTAAGTATTCGATGGGTATTATTTTTATTTTATTTTTCAAGTTATGTTCAAATTTTTAAGAACAATCTGATTTATAAATATAAATACTCATATTTAACTTGTATAATCCAGACTTTCGAATGATGTTATGGGACAAGCAAAAAATTAAGTACTCGATATATAAACAATAACAATTTTATTTTTATTTTATTTTTATATTGATTAACACCGGTGCATTGTTTATTCGTTGAAGTAATTGTAGTTAAATATCTTATTTAGTTCAATGCTTTCGGATACATTATGCGATTCGTGTAAACAATCAATTATTTTGCAGCTGTAAGGAATATAAAAATATTATACACCTCATTGCTGTCTATAGAGTAAACATAAAATACAATGTTTTCTCTGGCAAGTCACATAAAAAGGTAAGTGGTTCACATAAGCAGCTTATTTGAGAATTCGTGAACGAAAGCACGATAAACTGATTAAGTTTCTTTACACGTGTACCCGCGTGATGTGAAAATCAGTTTTCATTTGGGAATCAATAGTAATGTCATAATAAGCTGTTTTCATTTCGATTGATGACATTATAGTATAGAACTATAGACGTTAATATCGAAGAACACGTTGTAAAAATTGCTTACAATGCATTTAATGCATTTAGCGGCTTTAGTTTTTATCTATTTCACATATATTTAATCCACTTAAAATTAAACGATGATAATATGCAGTAAATGTCCCATAACTCGGATAATTTTTCATTACATTTTCATGGATTGTAATATTTATTTTTGAATACATTGTTCTGTATCTCGAATGTTTTATGCTTATCATATCAAAGTGAGGTATATCATAACCTCGTATCAAAATTTAACAATATTATTAATAAGTTTAATGTATACTTTTCCAGAACAAAAATCCAAGACTTCGTTAACTATAATATTATGTGGATAAATTTAAACACACTCATTATTTGTATTCATACAACGAGTCCGAGAGAATAATATTATCATAGTGGAACAGAAGTGTTGAACATCTCGTACATATTAATTATATTATAATATAACTATTACACGATTGTATCACGTACGTAATTAAATAATTATAGTTTTAAATACATGTATTGTAAGTATGTAAACGTAAACATATTATTTCGCAGTAACATTGACAAAAACTGTCCACGAAAATAGACGGAATTGGCTGAATGGAAACTCGCGCTACGATTCGACGGGAAACACCATATATACACGTCTAGAGAAAAAATTTTGTTACAAAGTTCAAAAATAAATAAATCCTCCAGATGGATGTTTGAAAATACGTCATTACGACTGTCATCGGCGAGCTTTTGGTGCACATGTCATAATGATCATAAGCCGATCAGGACCTGAGCGATTGTCAGTGTACCGAGGTCGTAAGCAACGCTGTCGTGAGATTTCGCTTCTGAGGAAGCTCTTAGATAGGTAAGAGCGAATTATAATACACGCTGGGTCCTGATGTTGAACCGCGAGAAAAAAAACTAAGAAAATTCGTTTATTTTCCAAAAAACAAAAAGTAAAATGTTCAAAATGTTTGCATAACTTAAGAACACAAAAAGTTCTCAAAAAAACCAATAAAAATTATTACTCCCAGATTTGATAAAAGTTACTAATTCACAGCTTTTTTCGAACTTTTAGTGACCGTGTATTACACATAATTAAAACAACAATTTATCGACGATCGCTATAATAGTAATTGGTAATATTCGACGTGAATTGTAAATTAAAATTCTATTTACGTTTATATTATTATATGCAAATAATGAACTCGTGTTTTTCACTCGATCGGTGTAAAATATTTAAAAATAATTTAAAATTATAAAAATAACCTAATGCCTCGAAAAGCCGAAAAACCAGACACACACAAAAAAGGGGATGGGGGAAAATAAAAATTAATTCAATTAGATTCGATTTTTTTTTTCTAATCCGTTCCGAAAGTACAGACGAAAACACGGAATGAGATCGAAACAAGGAAACGTCGACACATCTCGTTACTAGCACAAGAACATACTATATCTCAGTAAATATTCCCAGAACGTCAGAAGACGACTCGAACGATGGCTGAAGACACGTGGCCAACATGACAATGTCCTGAATTCCGATTAATTGACACAAAGTACATGTTTTCGAGAATATAACCGCAGATGAGTAAACTCGTACAGTAGGTACCTGATTATATCGCTGTACCGTTTAATATCTTGTAACGGACACCGGGAAGAACTGCACACACTATACCGCATGTGCAAACACAACTATACCCCGTTCCCTTTGAATCCAATCCAGTATCGATAATGGCCTTTGAAATGAAATCATTTTGTTCATAATTGTGCTCTACAAATAATAGGTACACGCAAACGTTTAGATTACATACCCTTGCGCAATAAACGCGCGCATAGCTTATTAGCTTATCCGGACCGTTCAACGGGTCTGCGCGCCCGTTGATAATATTTATTTTAAATTAAATGTAACTTTCCGAAACGTTTGAGATATAATCTAAAACTTGCGTCGTCGTGTGTTTTCGGTGGTTTCGGTTCGGCAACAAAAGTACATTGATAACGGGGCAATGCCGTTAAACGTTTGCAATGTGACCCACGACGAACGGACAAACAAACGACACTGATTTACGTCATCGTATCGATATAGCGAGGGGATACGCGTCATCGAGTATTGTTTTGTTTGTCGATACATTTTTAAATCTTAGATTCTAAATGAAACAAAGAAGCTATCGGTTTGATCGTGATTTTTTTTTTTTTTTTCAAATTTTGATTAATTGATACGAATAGGTCAATCAAATTTCAGTTTTCTAGATAATTACGTAGAACTGACAACAAATCGCAACGTTTACGGTAATGTACCGCGGGGGTTGTGACAAAATCGAATTGTTTTTTCATCAAAACTCAAAAACATAAAACCTTGGAGATTGAAAATTTTCGTAGACCAATTATTACTGTTCTCTAGCGACGGTAAAAATGTTCAGAAACTAATTATTGACTTTCGAAATTATTGATTAAATTTTTATAAAATGCTGATGAAATAATTTTAAGTAGCAAAGTGGAAAGTTTCAAACCAAGTTTTACCAGCGTAAGAAAATTAAATTTTGACTAAATGAGGTATTTCATCAAATTTCGATTTAACGATATCAGTTATTCTTAAAATAAATCACAAATAATTACGTAGTAATATTAAAGGCTCTTATTCACCTACCCTCTTTCCACTCAGGATCGTTTTTTTTTTTTTTTCGTAAGCAATGGTTTTAATTTAAAATATCAATTCACCTGTATCAATCATGCATTCTAATGTATTTCATACAACTCTACATCTCCAGCTCTATGCTTTTTTGTTATTTCATTTGGAGTATAACCAACACCGTAAATATTTAAATATTATTTCTAACTCACATATTATGCTTACATTACGTGTGATTTACAAAATAAAATTTGGTTTTTTTTTTTATTATTATTTTTCATCTAATTTTTCTACGATTTTTCATTTAAATTATATCGAATCAATGGTGCATGTTTTTTTTTAAAATAATTATCACGAATTGTATACATCATTATATGATCATATTATGCGATCGATTATAATTTCAGAATGGTAATTTATTCAGAGCTTCTATACTTATCGTTACATTATTATTCAGAATGTACTGATTAGATATTTAAATAGATTATAATTTCAACTTGAATACTAAATAGTATAAATACCATCGTGATATTTTTACAGTGAGCGTACGTTGTGAAATGTTAAAATCATGTTTAGTAATAGACTTTTATTAAATACGAAAAATTTTGCATTTTCACTCCAGTCAGTACTGTACTAACACACTGTGTTAGGTGTTAAACACAGAAATAAAGTGTGATTCTCGTTATGCGGTTCGATTATATTCTAGCGAAATTTAAATGTATATTTAAATAAATGTTTAATATTTATTATTATTTTATTATGATTATTTATTTACACACAAAAGAATAATTTATAGTTTTATAATTTTTAAATATCACGTTACAATTTACATTTTTCATAAACCACTATATTGTCATCCAATTTCATACGAGTTTTTTTAAGTTTAAATAGCTGAATGGTGTGAACAAATTGTTTTTTTTTTGTCAAGCGTAAAATTCTACATAGTTGTGTTTAAGTCATCTATAATAAAAAATGAAAATTATTTCAATGTTTATAGCAGCATTTCCATTTAGCGTTGAGCTACGGATAGAATATAAAGTCAGGGACTCTTTTTTTTTTTCAAATGTCCTCACAAAATCATTCCCCCCCTACTTATTGGGTAAACATGTGTTTCGACATTTTGTAGGAACGCCAAAATAAAGAAGGAAAATTCCATAGTTATTTTAACGATTTATTTTAATTTCACGCAGTTTTCACTTCTAACGGTGTACAAACACAAGTTACCCAACATAAGTTTATCCGATAAATACGTAGGTAGTAAAGTTAACAACGCAAACAGATGTTGAAGTATTTATTGTATTCTACCGTTTCTTAGACTTGTAATTTAGATACATTTCAACTTGCGAGCTCATTGTTATAAATATAGTCACCGCGCTGATTTTCGAACGGTCCGAGACGAGTGAAATCTTTCTTTTCGATTCATAATCTTATTCGTGATTAGTTATCCGTCGTTATTTTTGTTCACTTTGATCCTTCCCTCCCCCCTCCACCCCAAACATTGACTCACGAATGAACGCAAATAACCCAATATGTTCATTATCGTCGATTATTTAAAAGAAAAATGGATATTCATCGAATTTCTCAGCTAGATATATAGGTTCATTAAAACTACTGAAATAAGTCACGAAACAATATTAGTAACGAATTTTCTGTAAAAATACCACATCTTACAAAATTGCCGCGATTTATAATAATTCTGAAGATCAAGTGAAGCGTTGACTTTAAAGTCCACAACTCTAAATAAATGTGAACTATAGAATAATCTCGTAAAAAGTAAACATCACGTTTCCAACATCACATTTTCTACTTTAAAATATTATATAAACCACGTATATTTTTTTTTTCAATTTTCTGTGATGGAGAGAAGAATAAAACAGCATTAAGTTTCAATACTTATTATTCACTGATTCCTTTATCCGGTTATCCTCCTAAACCATTATTCTAACTGACTTTTTTGTTAAAGAGAAGTGCAGTTGTAAAAGTAAGTTAATGACATTTACTATGGCTTTCGGAAATGGTATGGAAAGATGAGAGAAAAAAATTCAAAAACAATAGTAGATAATCCAATGGAAGATCACAAAAAAAAAAAAAAAAGTGATACTATTTAAACAAAATATATTATTTAAATAGTCAGAAGTAAAAAATGTAAATTGGTTTTTTTTTTTCAAATGAATTATCCTATTTCGTCGGAAAAAAAAAACCGTGAAAATATAGAATGACATAATATTACATGAACGCCGGACGCACGTGTACATAAAATGGTCGCGGCATATTTCGAATGCAAATTTGAACGAAATATGTAAAGAAATATCAAATAAAGGGCCAATAAGCTAAGTAAACGGTTGACTAAACCTGACCATAAATAGAATCCTTATCGCTCGATCGATACACAGCGAATATTACAACGCATACAATTATTATTGTTGTCAATTGACATTAAAAATGATACGTATTATGAACGTCAGATTTTCAATTGGCGTTATAAAAAAAAAAAAAACAAACATTTAGATATGAAATCGATCGCGTTACGACGACGGTCACAGATTACTGAGTAGATGATGGTTAGGTACTGTAGTGCAATGCAGTTTGCCATTTGCGCGCGTCCATGCGCAACCGAACGTTAGAGAACGTAAAATAATTCAGTGATATTATGAACTGAAAACAACAGCGCCCGTTCAAAGTCTTTTCATATTGACACGTTGACATTGGACAGACAAAGTGTGAGTTTTTTTTTTTTTACAAAAAAGATGACTGAATAATACATTATTGGCTACAATATTGTTATGAACGGAATCAAAATTAAAAAAAAAAACCACCGATTCAGTTAAATGATTAAAACGCCACTATTGGATTCAAGTACGATAAAAATAAACTGAGAGTAAAATCACAACATTAACAGTTATCCCTTTGTGATAGTTTCAATGGTCAGAAGGAGGGGACACTTATATTTTTATTTTTGTACGTAACTCACATGTTTAAATGTTTGAATGCATAAACCACGAGTTAACCGCGGGTTGCGTACTTGCATGTGACATATTATTTTTTTTTGTCTTAAATCATCTTCTTTTTTTTTTTCACTACCCACGCAAAATCAATTAAATATTTCAAAAATCAAATCACAAATAGACGTATAGTGGTTTTTCAGTTTTTGTTTGAACCTGAAGTCCGAAAATTAAAACTAAAAAGACAAAATTAATTGTTCAAAGAAAACCACGTTCAAAATTTCCATGAAAAATATAATTATTAGTTTTAATATCACTAGAAAAGGTTTTATTTGCACTTCGTTCGCAAACCGTTTAATTAAAAATATAATAGACAGAGAATCTAGATATATGACAATTAAATAGAAATTTTATTTAAGTTATTCTGCTTCAATCACGATGAATATAGATTTTACTAAAAAAAATCCAAATCAATTTCAAAATGTATTTGTGTACTCATTCAAAGAATTCAAAAGTTTTCAATATTAAACATTTACGAAATCAAATTTTAATGATTCTCAAAACATTATGTTATTGATTTTTCTAGCAGATCTTTTTCACTCGATTCACTAAAAAACTAAAAGTTTATTGTGATAATAACAGTAATAAAAATAAGTAAATAAATGTACCTAACAGTTTTATTACAGTTTCTACAATATTAACAAAAATAATGGATATTTAGTAATTTCAAAGAGTCCAAAGCTGTGCATTCAGTTTCCAGTCGATTAACTGTACAAATGAAATAGTCTTAAAATAATAAAACGTTTCGTAATAATATCAGAAAAAAAAACATTATTATAAAAACAATTGGATTCTTACTAATGTGTTTTGGTAAAAAAAAATTTGAAAACACTTAGAAACTATTCAGAATTTAAGTGAAGTATAAATGTGATTAATGTGCTCGTGGGGTACAGAATAATATTTTGATTATCAATCGCATAGTAAGAATATTTTAATAAATGTGATCGTTTATGAAATTACGGTTATGAAAATCCACAATATACTAAATCATTATTTTATGTGAAAACTGGTTCGTAGATATAATATATAATTGACAGTTGCCGGGTTAAACTTGCAAGTTTTTGAAATTTTCTGACCTAGAAGAAACTTTTGAAAGTGGCCTGTTTAAAATACCATCGGTCTTCAATTCATAAGAAAGCAAAAGTACTAGAAATTATAAGAAACTTTTAGGGCACTTTTACTACCCGAAAACGAGTAACCAAAATAAAAAGTAAAAGCACAGGTCATTTTAAAACTAATCCCTCACTTTTCTTAGTAAAAAGTAGTAAATCAATCACTTAATAAGGATATATTCAATTTCGTTACCATAAAGTATGATATTTGTCTTTTAGTTATTCGCTTAAATATGTATGCTATTCATTGAATATATGACTTTAATTAAGAAGTGTTATTATTATAAAACATTATTAAAATTAAACTACATAAGTTTATATTCCGGGTAACTGTAATATAATAATTATATTACATAACTCGTATTTTTTATGTTTTGTCGGTTGTGTCATTTGATTATTGTTCTTGTATTTTATACAACCGCCTACACAAGAGCTGAAAATAAAACATTCGAGTCCAAACTGTTGTATGTCATGAATATACCTCGTTTAATCCAACACATGGACTTTGCGATAAAGGTAAAAATTATTTACATTTCAAACAATACCAAAATTAATAAATTGAAAGAAGTTGTAAAAAAAAATAAATAACTGTTATAACCATCATTGGTTTTTGAACTATATGTATTCGTTTTACACATTATTTTGTATTAAAAGACCGATTTCAATAAGTTTTTTCCATATCGATAAACGAAAATATTTGTTTTTTTTTAAGTTAAAATGTATTTTTTGTCTATCAACACAAAATGACTCAAAATAGACAAAACAGCAATTTCACTACATTTCAAGTAGGTTTAACAAATTATAATAATGTAAATATAATTCTGATTTGGGGAATTTTAATTTCGTTATTTTTTACATTCTATATCATCAGCTAGTGCACAAAGATTCAATATTTTATAGCCCAACTTGGTGCTAAATATACACGTGTGCATATTCAATAGAACTTAAACAAATACATAACATGGCATCGGGTCAGAATACTGGATATGTATAGCCGTGGGCATTTGTTTGGAAACTATAAAACATGAAATATAAATCGACTTTGTTTAAAACTGAAATTCATGAAATATCATTTTCAATATCATCATTTGATTTGTTATTCAATTTGTTTATCAACGCTATATCTACTGCTCACAAGTAAAAGCAAAAAAACAAAAAAAACCCTGTTTATTTTAGCAAATAAAAGTTTGTAAAAAGTACATCATTTCCTGCTTTTTAAATTTTGAATTTACACATTAATAGTACCATAAATTATATTCGCAATCTACTAAAAATAATCAATAATATGGTGTCTATTATTGATTAGTATCTATATTGTATTTACATCATACCGTGAATATGAATAGTTATCGCGTTGCCTACAACAACTGTCCGTCGTCGGTTAGACAAGTTGGCGTGGTCGGATTGAAATCTATTCGTACTTATTTTCGATTTTTTTTTTTTTTTTTTTTTTAATGAGTTTCATTTTTATTCGTATCTGATATTTTTATTACAAACGGTTGAAAAAAATAAAAAATATTTTATGACAATCAGTTTTATACGCTCGGTTTTATACCATTCTTATCACTACGAGTTCGAAAATCAATAGTGTTACCTACTGAATTTGAGCCAGAGTTTCGAATTCCATTTTACTCCAATAGCACGTACGCGCCATTTGATTTCGTCACGAAAAAAAAAAAAAAAAAAAAAAAAAACAAATAAATAAATAATATGCCGAGAAACATTACGCCAGTATGTGATGATCGCAGTGGTTTTCAATCTGCGACTCGCAGTCCATACCTGCATCCTACGTCTTCGTTACGCGCGCGATTTGATCGTATTAATATCTACGGTTTCGTTAATAGTTTATCGCGAGATATAAACACACGCCGATGTTATTTCATTCGGGGTCTCATCGCGACGACGTTTGTTTGTCGTACTTCCGTATGTTCCTCGGACCATCAATCAGCGATCCGACGAACTATAATATTTTACTAGCGCGTGTGTTTTGTGAAGGGCGTATATTTGAACGTAGAATATTTGAACGACGGGAATCCGGTTTGCGTACGAACAAAAACAGAAAAAAAACACACACTGACATTTCCTTTTAGTTGGACACAAAATGGTATTTATTGATATGATGTTTTGTCGGCATGTGTACCATTAATCGTGTCGATGTAACGTTCCGATTTCGAAGTATTAAATAAAAACAAACGTAGTAGATAAATGATCGCATAGGTGTGGCTACGTAGGCATTATATATATTATTTTTGTGCTATAAAATCTCGTCGTATACATCGAGATATGGTGTTCATAATCAGATAATACAACGATATATTATCATATCCGACCTCTGGCCTAGTATCTGTTATTAATATTAAACATACAACTTGACGAAAATAAACTGATCTGCGCGTCTACGTTTGGAATTTTTTCACGACCCAAGGTATAAAGAACGTAAATCGACATCGTTTTCGGGAGGTATACATTTGAGAGATAATAATAAAAGTGTTTATAAAATGCTGTTAAATAATAACGAGGTTGGTTCTGTTTCGCGACTTAATTATAACTTAACCTTATAATAATTGGTCATATAATAATGTTAACTTTTTAATACGATTTTCAATAGAAAATTAAAACCCAATGTTAGTGCGCCTAACGACGACTGACGACGAAAAATTGTTTTTCATTGTTGTGTTTTGTTTTTCGGGTTTATGTAAAATAATTTTTGGTTATGAACCAAAATATATGATTTGAATAAATCGGAAAGATATTTTATGTTGTTATAAAAATTAATTACTACAGTAGTTATTACAGTTTTTAATGTATTGTTAATGTAATGAAAAACTAACCAATTGCTATGGTTTTAACTTTAGCTATAACATTAACCAAGTCTAAAAAAGACTTTGAATTTCTTTCAATTATTAATGTGTAAGTAACTATTTTAATTAACTATAAACATTATATTTTATTTTAAAATAAAAAATAAGCAAAATATCTTTTTGTTTTCATTCGAAAACACGACAAACACATAATATAGAAATCCCAGGATATCTACGAGTGTACGAAGCTGCGAACCCACAACGAGATAACCTTTTTCCTTTCTAAAAACAATAAACATGCAGTGCAGCAACGTACACGCGGCCAACCGGTGCAATGCCCCGATAGTAAATCTAACCTCCCGAGTTAATTTTTGGCTCCTGTTTGAGATGAATCAAATTGAAAATAATACAAGCGGCTTTTTGATTGATAAAAAAATACTGATATCGTCTAAAGAAATTCAATAAAGGTTTGCCAATATGAGGTTAAGATAATACATGAAAGTGGCATAAAATAATGTTTTCATCGATTACTAATGCATTTAAAACTGTTTAATAATAATATTCGATTTGCAAAACTGATCCGAAAAACTACTTAAATCTTTTCTGGCCCAAAATTTAAAATAAATTAAATAAATTTCCAAAAAGCCATTATCTCATTTCTCAAAGTATAAAAATTCGAAAATAATATATTAAAATATGAACAGTTGTGACGATGCATATAACACGACGATTAAAATACATAACCGTAACGACAATATAATGATTTGGTATAAAATTTAATCTTGTGTTCGAGTAGCATCTAAAATTACAATGATTCTCAGCAAATTATAAGGGAATCGAGTGTCCTTTGAATTACAGCAATTTTGAGTTTTAAAAGTTTGAAGTAAGACGTGTCTTAGACACTTAATTGTGGTCGGGATGATTTTGATAATGAATACCTACATAGAAATATAAAACCAACGAATAATAAACACTCTTTACTGAAAATTAAAAATAAATTATTTTAACTCGTACATTTGTCATTTTATTTCTGAGATAATTGTAAATTATGTAAATTAATTATCATTTTAAACTTATTATTGTTTGACTAATTTAAATTGAAATCATTTCAAAAAGAGTTTTATGACTTGTGTGAGATTGCATTGAGTTTATTTTTTTTATTTCTTAGAAATATTGTCGATTCAAACAACTTAAGTAGAAATTCATTTAAAAATCACTGGAAATAGAAACAAGAATTTTTAATCGATAAAGAACTCTAAATATTTTTAATCTCAACAGTTATAAGTATAAATGTAAGTGATATGGAAAAAAATGATCGTAGCTTTATAAGTACAATGAATAGAAAAGTTCACATGTTTATCGTTTCCATACTAAAAGTTGTTAAAATAACTACTTTTTATGTATATATTCGTTGTAACGATAATTACAGTCATTAAGGTGCGGGTGTTCACTTGCATACGTTCGCGTGTGGGTGTATAAAAATCGTGTTCTGTGATTGGTTGATAAGCTTAAATAGGCTAGTGATATAGTAACGTGTTTAGAAATGCTTACCGCATTACAAACCAAGCTATCATAATGTTAAATCTAGTATATCTTTTTGGTACGCGAGTTTTATAACGTTTAATCGAGTTTCTATTCGTACAGAGCAGTTATATAGTAAGTTTATAGATAACCACGCAATATTAATTATATATTTATTGTATTTACATGGCGATTCCATTTTATTTATTTATTCATTTTCTTCTTTTTTTTTTTTTTGAGATTTGATATCTCTTCAAACGCTCACGTGATTATTTCAGTTAGTCAAAAAAAAAAAAAAAAACGAGAAAAGTTTAGAAATAAAAATGAAGAACCACTCTAGTATATTATCTCGATATTGGAATGATTTTGAGGTTTCGAATTTTTTTTCAATGTTTAATTCCGGTCAAAGTGTCGAAAATTCAGGAGTGCCGTCGGTCGGCAGCTTGTGCAGTCAATTTTTTAGCGACACTTATTCAAAATTCCATCTACGTTCGTTATGTTATTATTAAATTGAATAGATCGCATGGTTGAAATAAAAATAAAAATGTTCGAGCGAACTGCTTTCGCTGCAAACTGCGCTCACACCAGAATATTGTTTTCCTATTGTAATGGTTTATCATTTCTTTCATATTCGCGAGAACTATAACGAAACGCCATGAGAATAACACATATGTCCTAGTAACCTATATAAGATCCAAATAAATTATGTCTCACTTCTGGCACGTCCATTATCAGTATTATCCCGTCCGAGGGTTAAAGCGGCGAAAGGCGATCACGCGATTTTAGTATATCGCCGGTAAATACACAACGTGTTTAGACGAACGTTTTATACATAAGTGTTTAATTTATTATCGCGATCGATTTACAAATATGTCTTAGTCATATTTCACCATGGTAAAATAAAATGCTAAATTCATCGCTTTTTTTATTTATTGCTACGTGTCTATTTTATTTCTACTGGCCGATTGTTTATAATAGTATAGTTTCTACAATCGATCAATTGTGATACTTCATTTTTTTTTTTCACTTTGCGTATCTATTTTGCGTTTAATTTTTAAAAACTTATTAAAATCGCAACCACGTTGCCCTTTTTTTAGATAAGTAAAATTAGTTATATCGGTAGAAACAAAATACCACAAAAAATAAAGTTCACTACAGACTCACGAGTTTTATATAAATAATACTTTCAAGTTTTTAATTCATCTAAATTGCAGCTTTGTATTTAATATTCACGATTACTTGGTAAAAACGTAAAACATAATTAAAAAATAAATACGTTCTTTTTTTTTTCTTACAATGTTGTATTATGTCTTATATTGAAGATCGTTGAAACGTAAGAAGACTGATGAAATTGAAGAGTATAATACTACGAGAATATAATAGGTATTAGTTTGCAAAATCATCATGTTGAATAATAATATGCTTTATTCTAGAAATCTGTGGAGCTATTTATTTATTACTTTAGTTTAACGTTTTATCAAGTAACGCTCACGCAACTACACGCATTCGTTGTCGAATCGAAACCCGAATAAAACCAAAATCGTATAAACATTTGAAAAAGTAATCGATTTAAGACGATCTTGAGCGTATCGCGGGATACGTTTGTTTTGTTTGGCTCGCTTTAACACGGTTCAGTTGGGCTCTATTACAATATAATAATTGCGTAAAACAATAATTACCTTAGCGAAACATAGTCTGCCTAAAAATTGAATTCATTGTTATAAGTTTGTATATACGTTCGAATGAGTAAGCTTGCAAACAATCTTTCGCTATGTTTTGTTTATTGTTCTTTATAGTTTTATCAAAAAACATACGAGTAAAAACCGTACGGAATGGTCGCGGCTTTTTCGCTGCTGCGAAAGAAAACCACAGCTGAAAAAGAGAGGCTTTTTTTATAATTCATTGTGCTAAAAACGGTAAAAGCGTACGGCCGTAAAAATAATTTTAGCTATCCCGTTGAACACAGCAACTAAAACAAAACCACCCGTATATGTGTTTAGAGACGACAAATACTACCAAGTATGACAACATATCAATACGAGTTTTCTTTTCTGTTTTTTTTTTCTCGTTGTAAATTCTCGTGTCGCAATATCCAACGTGCTATATTATTTTTTTTTTATGTCTTTCAGAATGTTTTAAAACGTGTACGTTTTTCATAAACTCAACAACTTAAACAACTGTCTTATGAATGGAAATAAGGACTTAATAATAAAGCCTCTAGAAGACGAAATGAGAGTCTTACGCCATTGCACGTTACGTCAACGCACCAATAAAGTTGTAATGAACGGAAAAAAAACACCCCCATAAAATATATAATTCTAAAACGTTCTTTATTTTTTTTTTCCCCCGAGACTAAGTCAAGTTAAAAATATTTTAAGAAAATAATTACAAGTCAACCGTTAAAAATCGTTTTCATTCACCAGCCTCGCCGAAGTCTATGATTTACTTTTATTTTATCAAGTTACTCTATTGGTCCGTATACATTTCGCACGAAATTTTAATGTGTAGTCGAATCCATAGATCACGTTATAAATGTCTACGCAACCCAATACAGTTACGGTCCTGTTACTTCAATTATTGCCCGATAATAAATGGATCGGCATTAAGTTGGCAGTTTAATATTTCATATAACTCATAAACGGTAAATAATACAACCATTTAATTACGATAAAACAGCAATTTATTCTACAACCTAACTGTCTGTCGAATGATCGAAAACAACTACTGTACTTGCAGTTTCTTTTTTCTCTTCGTTCATAGATGAAATATATTTTTAATTGATCGTTCATTAATTATTTGTTCCCACCCCTGGATAAAATGGTGTTGTTTGTATGTACCTACGCCAATTCAATAAATAATATAACTGTCACGATAACGCCAAACGTTCTAGAAAATATTGCTTCGAATATAATAAAGAAAAAAGTATCCGTGTTTTATTTATTTATTTTAACAAAGAATATTTACTTAATTTCTGACCAATATTTAAATCGTCTCTGATAAATAGATATTTATTTTTATCAGATGGAATAAAAATTCTTTAATAATTTAGAAAACTATTCATTTCTGTAAGTTATTTTAATTTTTAAAAATTCGTCACCACTTATTTTGATATACCAATATATATTTATTTTTTTTCTAATCTGTATTTTTAAACATCAAATATTTTTATTAATTATAGTTTATTTTATTTTCATGTAAACAGAATTCAGTTGTATATAAGACAATCAATTCCTTTCAAAAAATATAAATCTAACAATCTGAGACCACATGTATTAGTTCACAAGACGGACGTTTGTTTTTACTTTGTAAAAATAATAATAAGTCATTGTAATTGTTAAGTTATAAAATATTATAAAAAGTTCGTGTGTCGAATGATAACGCAAACTCGTTTAACAAAATATAACAGTGTAGAACACATAGACATCGTTACGGGCCTTTTTGTAAAGAAAATTGACGTTATGGAAAAACTACGTCGGGATGATTGGTGCGGGTCAAATTTACGACAAAAATCGACATTATATCCTCGTGTCGATTTCACTAATATACGAAAAACCGTCTTCATTTTTCTTTCTGTTCAAAGTCGTCGTGCGAAACGAAACAAATGGCGTTGTTAGTACATAAACTGTTGTCTATTTTACGCGCGGTGTCACTGATGGAAACATTTAAATTCGAGAAGCTCGTTCGTCTTTCGCCAACGTACCTAACCAAGATTCCGAATTGTTCTTTACTCGTAAATAAATGCAATACATTGGTCATATAGCAGGACGAGTTGACGCGTACTCACAAGTCAACCGTGTCTTATCTGAAACGATCTCGTGTTTTAGTGATCGAATCAATCACACAACTGAATTGGGTCGCGATTTAGTAAAAACAGATACCCACGGCACTTTGTTCCGCGCGTTTTGCTGCGCAGTCGACGCTCTTATCGAGTTGCGAACAAAATGTGTTTCGCCGAATCACCCGATACAGATGTAAAAATGTTCAACGTGTTTTATTCGAGCCATGTCTGATTAAGGCCGCTCGGGGGGTAGCCGTGAGTGTTCTGAACAAATAATAATCACCCGTTATTCTCTTTTCAATGTTAATCTCGGTCCGAAAACAAATAATAAACATTTAATATCTCTATTTTTCAGTATTATTCTATTTTAATTTGACCCCCCGACCCCCTCCCCCAGATAATTAATCGCGATTAATTCGATATTACATCATGAACACTGGTATGGCTTCGATTGGTGGAAACACGGTCGTTGTAAATACCTATTCCAAGTACGGAGAGGACTGGACTGGTCAAGGGTGGATTTAAAAAATACCCAGAAACTTTGATTTAACCATAATCTGACTAACTTCGAGCAACGTATATGCAACAAATTCGCTTGCAAAACAACCTATTATTTTTATTTTTATTAGTCAAACGATTCGATTCAAAATCTGGACGATGTAAACAGCACACTGGATAAGTACATAAATGATTCCAATATAAAAATCAATAATAATTCATATTATATACTCGTATATAATAATT
This sequence comes from Drepanosiphum platanoidis, assembly GCA_948098885.1. Lineage (NCBI taxonomy): Eukaryota > Metazoa > Arthropoda > Insecta > Hemiptera > Aphididae > Drepanosiphum > Drepanosiphum platanoidis. The sequence continues at coordinate 26,755,998 of OX402528.1, forward strand.
GTGTACCTTGAGATGTAATAACTCGAAAGAGTATTTATACAGTACTATGTACCTATATTATTATTTTATAAAACACTCACCTCCATTGGTTGAATTTCCCAGTCTATCGAAGCATTCGAGATGGCCCCTAAAAAAAAAAAAAAAATTTATTTATGTTAATAAATAAATGAATAATTAACCGGCTCATCCAAACAAAGTTTGAAAATACATTATGTTAGTTTTATTATCAATATACCAAAAATATAAATTGAAGAAAATACTGGAAATACTTGGAAAGGTATTATTCTTCAGATTTATTTCATAGAAAAAAAAAAAAAACTAGAACCGTCTTTTGAAACCGGAAAAGTTACAATTTTGAGAACGCCAAAGTCTACACATTTAGTTTCGAACAATAAAATTAACCATAAACCAGCTTTAGAGGAATTAATAGTTAGTAAATTAATCTTATCGTGACTTAGCTGTCTTAGGCACTTGTGCAGCTGTGTTTGCTTCATAAAGAGACAATTATAATAAATGACCAATGTCTTTGTTTATTCTCACAAAATGACCATAAGTAGTTTATTGTTATTTAAATAACAATGATTGTATAAATCAGTTTATAAATCAACCATGGTACAAGGCGGCTGTATAATTTCAATAATTATTATTAAATTATTCCAAGTATTTTAGCATAATGAATAAAACGGCGTTGATAATTATTATTATAATGAATTATGTTTCGTGTATGAGAAACCGACAAAAGAATTCGAGTTATGGAATTTGGATACGGTTTAGGGATAAATTCATTTGCGATTCAAAACCACCTAATATTGAGGTTTATAAAAAAAAAAAACAGTGTTAAGAATTCATAAAATGTATAACTATTGGATGAATCAATGATGAACATTTGATGTGGTGGTATTATTGATATAATGATATGTATATAACTTATACACATATACATATTTTTCGATGACAAAAATATTTTATTCAAAAATAGGGATATCCCTTGAAGTTTGGATTTTTAACACGTCCAATTTCATTTATTTTAAATTTTAAATTCATACACGATGATTGTGTACTTGTTTAATGTGTTTACAATATTGATTCATTTTTTTAGAAATCAGATATTATATAAATTCAGTCGATATACATTGCAATACATTTTATACGTAATATTATAATATAAAGTGTACATAATAAAAGGTGAACTGTTCATTTGAAGATTCGTATAGATAATAACAAATAACAATTATTTCGAATCGTAAGTCATAGAATTCGTATGGCATATGTTTTGTTTGGCAGATAACTTAAGAGTCAATTACTCATATATTAGTAGATAATAGGTTATACCATAGTTAATAATACATCTTTAAAAAAAAACCGTTTGATTCATATTTTTTTACTGGCAATCTTATTCTATTTTACACGTGGAATAATATATATACTTCTTACGTATGATATTCAAGTTTAAATTATAAAATACACATTTACTGTTAATAGGTGGATAATATTAAATAGGTACCTACAAATAAATTACAATTTTTTATATCTTCTTTTTTTTTTTTTTTAGATGATAGAAATTTTATGTCTATTAAGTAATATCACAGATTATATATAATTATTTAGTTTTACATACAGTTACATAATATTACAGTGACGTAGTAAAAATTATAAATATATTTAATTTTAAAGAACATAATATGCATAAAAAAAATTTAAAAGAAGAATCATTAAAAAATTGAACATCGCACAGTGTTTGAGAAGTTAGTTGATATATATTTTATGCAGGTATTAAAATGTAATAATAATGTAATTTATTTTTTGAAACCACTTTAAATCTTCTCTTCGAGTTTTCTCTGCGAGAATCTTGTTGTTTTATTTATTGTTCATACCATGTTTCACACTTTATAAATATTTTTTTATTATTATTATTATTATTATTATCATCATCATCATTGTTGTTGTTATTATTCAAGTCTCTGTTGAGATAAAAAGGTTTAAAAACCTCTTTGTACACTTTGATGATAATAAAATGAATATTTAAATATGTTCAATCTGAACATCTTATTTCGTTCGATTTCTTATTCTAAAATAAACATTCCAAAACAATGTACGAAACTACTAAGGGTAGGTGATGTACAACATGACTGTATATTTAAAATATATACAACGTTTTCTTTACTTATAGATTCTGAGTAAAACGAGAAAGCTATTGGTTTTACAATGATGTGGGTTTTTTTTTTCTGTCTGCGGACACGATTTTTACTATTTTCAGACTTGGTTCAGTCATTAACTTCGAGGGTGGTTTCTGATGGCAAATTCTGTCTATTCAGTGCACTTAGGAGGTTGGTTTTTTTTAAATATTTCCCAACAGTAAATATACAATAATTACAAAACACAACAACACGCGTGTTGGATAATGTTTCGAGCTCCTTCTAATAATGGACCAATAAAAATTTGTCAAGAACATGCTATTGGAAATTTTCAAATTTAAACTAGTCGAAAATCTAATATCAAGAAAACTTAATATTTGTATCGAGATATCGTTTACAATCTGTTGTCGAGATATATATGTAAGATGAACATACAATTCGAGATAGGTACACTCAAATTAATAAAACGAGGAAAATACCACGCCAACACATGATAGCAAAACCCTCGACGACAATGATCGTAATAATCGCCGTCTATGATGTAATCACAGCCGAAAATCTCTGGCTAAATTCCACTGTCGTATCATACTGGCACGGCAGGCAGTATTGTTACCCATGTTGTAATTCAAAAATAATGTTCTTACGGTTTTATGTTCTACTAATAAAGATTTAACTGATATATTTGACCATAACAATAAATAAGAAAAATAACGATTATTTGTGTCAAAAAATAAAATAAAACCATACCACGTCGTGTGATACATTATAGAATGATACAAATGTATTGTAAACAGATCTGATTGTAATGAATTTTTTTTTTTTTCATATATTATCATATGTGTTGAGCAGTTTCGTATTTTAATTTAAAATTAATGAAAATCTGATCACTTGAACTTCGTTCATAAACGAATTAATTAAGTTTTAAATACAAATATATAAATCGACCATCAATTTGATGATGAAATGAATCATACATAAACAGAAACATTTGTTTATATTTAACAATTATTGTACGGTTACTGAATAAAAAATTATAGCAAATATAGTTCTGTTTGAAATTAAATTTAGTAAAATTGATTTAAAAACAAAAAAAAAATGCAAAATAAAACACAAATACTACCCACATTATTTAATTGTTTTTGTGAATATTTTAATATCGTCTCGATCGATTTAAAACGATAATATAATTCTGTAACTTATCGATTATACTAATAATCTTAATATTATTATTATTATTTTGATCTCTAATAGTCAACTACACTGGTTTTGTCAATCTGAACGGACTATTCTATAGCATAAAGTAATAAACACAACTATCTTTAAAGTATCAATTTACTAATGGCTTAAATTGTATTACCTTTTTCTTGTGTTCCGACAAAATACAAAGTTCTTAAGATTGTACTTGATAATTCCAGTGCAATAGGTAAGTTTTGAAATGTATATGAATGAATTTATTGTATTTCTCTCGTTATTTAAGTTGAAGATGCAATTTAAATGTAAAACTCAATTATCAATAATTGACCTATTATTTTTTATACCTTTGTATTGTAATCGCCTTCGAGGGCGTTCAGTCATTGAGTATTTAGTTTTATTCTTAGTTCGCGTATATTGAAAATACGGAAAATAAAACTCTTCGACGAAATTATTAACGAAAAGTACATTTTACTTTAGACCACAACTTTATAGGTAATTCAGCCACGTCTATAATATTTTAGTAATAGCTACTATAACTTATCTAGTGATTTATGCAAGAAAGTTATGTGAACAGGTCAAATGTGTAAAGTTATTTTGAACTTAAGCCTATTAAAAATTGAACATCTTAAATATGCATGAGTTTTCCCATTGTTAGGAATACGCTTATATCATACGAATAACCGTAAAATTATACACTGGAAAAATTGCTTTTTTCGTTCAACTATTTGTAAACGTTTGTAAAAAAAAAAAAAAATCATTCAGTTAAGACGACAAATAAAAAATATTATGAGTGTAAATAATGAGTGTTACTGTATCTTATTCAGTTGTATACGGAAAAATTATAACCATTACAATTAAATATCGTACTTGTACGAGTGATAACGATAAAAAAGTTTTGCATTTTGTTTTATAGTAAAAGTATGAGATAGAGCAAATGTTGCGTACAATAATTATCCTGTTATCATGCCATCGAATGACTAAATATAATTATTGAACAGTGTGATTAGATAAAGCAAGTATAGAATAATCCGCAGTAGAAACAGACCTTTCAGAGAAAAAAAAATGTAATTATTCACTACAAAAAGCTGTAGACTATAATGTAATGGGGAAAAATGTCATATTTATATAGCGTGTAGCAATATATACATGTGATAATGCATTAAATCTGGACAATGTATTCACATGTTTCAATTTTGAACAAGATCTCTATCCAGAGGAAACAATAGCCTGCCATTAGTTAAGAGTAATACGTGTATGTATTTTTATTATAAAAACAAAAAATGATGTTGATTTTCTTAATATCGTTCGGATAAACTAATACGAACGTGACTATACAAACACTCCTCCAACCTATATACAGTCGTACCCGGAGGAGTCATTTCGAGTTTCAAAATTATTTTAATTTATGGCAAAGCCCCGTGGAGTACATGTATTTTTTACCGAAATCTGCGAAGCAATTTATTGTGTTCAGACTGTAACACCAAATGAGAAGTATTCCTTAATCTTCAGTTGTGACTCCGTTAACACGAGAATAAGTTGTAATCTCTTTTAAACTAAGCCAATAATTTATTTCGAGCGGTTTTAATATTATACGAGTCTTTGAGATTAAAAAAAAAAAAAGAAAAAAAAGAAGGAATGGAACGAGAAAAACAATTGACTGTGTACTAACTTCTAATATATTATACATTTATACAGAGTGTGACGATAAGTCGTTCGTTGGACAATAGTGCTGGCATAGATATTATAAATCGTGATAGTGACTGGACTCGTATCAATTGATTGCAAACAGGAAATATTACTTACTTGAAAGTAACGATTCATAAAAAAGAAGTTTAAGTTTGAAAAAAAAAACAAACAATTTCAGAAAAATTGATAAATCAATATAATAAGTGAGACTATACAATCGAAAGAATTAAAATAAAAATATTATATCATTTGTATCCTATTTTCAAATAAAATAAGGTACGTATGTCCTACACGAGAAATCATCATAAAAACTCTCGTTCGATCGCCTTTTTTTTTTATTACCTTAAAAATAATTTTATCGAAAACATTTTGATCCGTATAGTAAATTTGAAATTATTATTATTTTTTCGATATGCTACCTACCTACATTATTTTTTTTTATTGTACCAATAAACCATAAAAAATACCCTTAACTATAATAATAAATATAAATTGCATGTGAAATAGTCAATAATGAAATCTCATATTATTACGAACTTAATAGTTATAATAGATATGCATACTATTTTTATATTAGTTTATCCGAAAAAATTGTATATTACATAATGTATTATATAATCGATTGTAGGTATTCTTTTCACATTTTCTGATAACGATTTGTAGAAATTTAATAGGTAAATTGAAATGGAAAACGTTAAATCCGTTACTATTGAAATTTTTATTTGTCCAATATATTTATGTTCAGAGTAGTACTTGGATTTTAAATTTCAACGCGAGAAAACTATCTCCTTTTGTCGCCGTTTTTATAGCTCATAAAGCTAATATGGAGAAAATTAATCCATTATCTTTAGAATTCTTCAAATACAATTAGTGACGGACAATTATGTTGTTCTTGTTTACCTGCCAACAAGTACGTATATATTGTTAGGCACGTGGAACGGCATATACAAAGGATAATAGTCTAGCAGAGTGAGTCACGCACATCTTAATTACATAATTATAGACCAGACAAACGGAACTATTTGAACGGGATCATTATTTTTCACCGTATTGTTATCATATTGAAAAATTAATCGCGATGTCTTTATTTACGCAATAATACCTTTGCCAATGTTTGTTTTTTTTTTTCTTTTCACACGTCGATTTGTTCAAAATCTCTGAACAAAGTAAAATTGATGGGGAATTTAATATTTTTATTTTTTTCTAAACAACGACCGACTATCGTATGATATTATGTTTTCAACGATAAGCGTTTGAAATGAACATTTTAATTTTGAACATCATTTATGCGTTAAATATTTGAACATTTTTTTTTTTTTAAAAATTTATCGTAAAGTCATACGACTAAATAATGTCTTTTCGGCTACGTGTCCCGATCTTTATTTTCTGCATATTATTATAACGGATTTGATGGTAAAATTCATTACGAAATTTCTCAACTCGGCAATGTTACCGACTTGGCGCCAAACCAAAAGTTCAACAAGCCTATTTCATCTGATATGCAACAATTATAGTCGAAGATTACACCCAATTGCATTGAATGGAAAAATTATGATTCTTAATATATTCATTATTACTGTTTAATTAGTGCCCAATGCGATTGGCAACACTTTCTAATAGTCTCAAACATTTAAAGGTCACGAACAAAAGTACCACTTAACTGAAATATTATTTCCACATTAAATAAACTAAATTGTCAATAACATCCCTTCAAATAATCATAAATCGTTTGGGAATATTAAGATATCTTTTTTACTAAACTAAATTATAATTAATTAAATAGGAATGTAATTTTCGTCTTAGTATTTATTTCCAATGAATTTGACAATCATTTCAAAACAGTAATATGCATATAAATATAGATATCAATAGCCGAGGTTATGATTTTGTAAAAACCACACCAACTTAGAATTATAAACTAAAATAACTACGGATAATTGATTTTGTTCAATTACAGCTTAAAAAGTTTATTAAACAATTGCATCGTGTGATTTCATTAAATGGGATTTTTTCAATTATTTTAAACATTAAATAAATTGAAATAATTGTTTATACATTTTTACTTTAGCCACCATAGACCGACTTAAAAAGTGGCTTCACATATTTGCTCTAGATATCCAATTAACGAGCCTTTTGATGATTAATTCAACGACACGATTTCGAGAATTACGAACACACGAAACCCAACTGCATTTGTTATCTTTGGATTTAGACGCGATTATCTATGCGAAAATCTCTCAAAACACCATGTGTATCCATCGAGCGCACTATAAACACGAATAATATGTCAATAAAAATTGTGAGATTTCCACTGAATCGACTGATTTAGTAGTACCTACTTTTTAATTTTTTATTCTACTAACACACTTAACAAGTTTTAAAATTAACTCTTTAAACGACTGAATACATCATGAGAACCTCATGCTCAACTTCAAACTCTAAACTGCAGTCATAAACTAAGCCTACAAGCATATCGTCAAACGATAACCATCTGTATATTTATGTCTAGCAATTACAAAAATATGCTCACACACTGGATTACACGTTATATGTTATATCATCATACTTTTATATTATTAACCATTATAGGTTATTTTATAGGTTTACGTCAATAGTATTATTTTGATTGGTCATTATAGTAATATTATATCATTTAATACTTTGGGACGATAAAAATTAATATTACTGAAACACTATAACTATAGATGCCAAATTGTATTCCAATCGATATCATAATTGAAAAGGTGATACAAAATCATTAAAGCCATTTTCGACTTTCGTCGAATTGTTTTTTCTCTGTTCAAATGAACAGCAGCTGTTAACAGGTTGATTTTTACTTATTTCGTCTTCGCGATAAGTTAAACGGTCACTAATTGACACGTACACAATACCGACGCTTTAACCACTTTTCCAAAAACTAACGTAAAATCTCTCAACGTATAGATAGATACGTAAGTATGTTAGTTTAAAATCGATATTATGTTATACAATTTTCTATTACAAATTGACAATTCCGTGATAGGCATTACTATTTATTAACACGTCAGTCATTTCTAAAAGAAAAAAAAGAAAAGCGCATGTTTTCGTAAAAGTTACTTTTTCGGTAAAAAAATCCATCAATGAGGACATGAAATACCATTTATGTTTAAATATTAATTTCGCTTTTTCGTGGAAAGAATGTTAATACTTTTAAAATACGAGGTTCAATTTCTGTTGAAAATACATCATAAAATGTTATTAAATACTTAAATTTTATTGGCATATAACATATTGCATTTATAAATGTCACGAGTCATATCGAACTTTTACAATTTAAGAAATTGTAATAAACTCAACAATATTTATTATTACATAACATTTATTCGAGGCGACGGTGTCTATTTACTGCGTTTAATTTTCACTTGATACATCTTACCTCGTAAATTATTAATGCATTACGTCAAAATATATTCCTATTGATATTGTGTATATAAACAATCTCAAAAAAATTGAAAATATGTAAAGAATTATGTTCAAAGTAAAACCTTATACACAATCAAAATAAAATTTACTCTTATTAAAATTGTTGTCAGTATGATATTTTAACTTTGAGATTTTAAGTATTTACCAACTATTTTGACATGAACTATATTAAAATATATTTTATTTTATTTTATTTTATATCGATTTAGTAACTTAAGTTTACACAATAAAAACCAAAGATTAAATATGAAGAACCGCTAAGTTTTACTTTATTAGTTGTAAATATTAACATTTTAGGAAAATTCAAATATTTAATTATTTTTAAGAGCTTATATATTTAGTAACACATAAATTAGGAATAAAAAGAGCTTAAATTATTTAAATAATTTTTTCAAGTTAATATTCAGAGTAAATAAACCACAAACAATGTAAAAATACGAGTAAGAATAAAACTAATTATAAAAATGAATTTCAACAGTTGATATAATATAATTGTAAATTAAAAAAAGGGTGAGATACAACACTCGGATGAGATACAAGTGACAGGCGATTAATACTGGTGAATTGGTCTTATAAATTTGAAGCCGGTGTACCATTACTCTCGAAAAAGGATTCTGATTGAACAAGTACGGATGCGTTAGCATCTATTCCTATATTTCTCTATTCGCCCTTAGATGACTTCAGTTGGACTAATTTTCAAACATGGCAAAACATTTCCACAGCACTCATCGTTTTCAAAAACGTATTTATTATGTATTATATTCTGTATTATTTATTTGTTACTATGAAAATATCTGCAATGCAAAATTATGTTATAAGTCACCAAGAATGTCTGTTGGATTACACGTGCGATCATTTTTGATCTCAAAGATTAAGCTACTGATTTCTCTGTACCTTAGGATAAATATAAGCGACTTTTTTAAGAATAAATACAAAATAACTAAAATCTATAAATCAAAATTCGTTGAAATAAGTTAAAGTAAATAAGTAAATATATTACTATTTCGTTCAAAATTAATTTTTTTAAAATTATAAAATTTGCTTAAAAGTTTCTAGTATTTTTATTATTATTATTATTCACTAGAAAGACTAATCATAAACCTTGTACTATATTTTAAAGCGTTTAGTGTTGAAATTCAAAATTTTTATATAAATTTTAATCACAAAAAGTTTGCAGATTTTCATGATTTTCTAATGAAAAAAAAATGTTATACAATAATACCGAGAGCTAAATACGAGAAACTTGGTATTACGTTTTCAATACAGTTGACTAGAGAACTTTATCCGACACTATACGAAAAAAAAAAACTAAGAAAATTAAAAATGTTACGCAATTATCGAGAAAAGTTTTTGAAAATTCGAGAAAAAAAACTATCTCCTCGGCATACCAGGCCAGACAACATTTGATATCAGAAACGATCCTTGAAGTTAATGATTGGACCAGGTTTTCTGATCGGAATCGTGTCTATAGACAGAAAAAAAAAAAAAAAAGCACATACCCAAAACAATAACTTCATCGTTTCACTCGGAATCTAAAAAAAAAAAAAATGTCGAAAGCAAAAATCGAGTAATTTATATTTGCGTATTACTGAAACACATTTTTATCGTCTATGACATTTCAAAACAAAATGAAAAAGTCATCAACATCCGGGCTCTACTAAGAATTATATGAACAAGTACATATTATGTATACTACGCGCACACATATAATGTTAATTTTTTATTGGAAACCATAAAAAAGCGAATTTACATAGCGTGATATTAGTATCGGTATTTATTATTTCCTTATAAAACTTACTCGATTTATTGCGTTTATATCTAGACTATATGTATTAGGGTAATACGGTTCGTAGGCTATTGTGTTGCATAATATTTACATGTATTTTGCGATTCGATACGACTCATAGTATCAATATGATGGACGAAAAAACCATAGCATGTTATCAGTGTATTTATTTTTATCAACGGAGATGTTGACGAATATTTATTTTTGTGGATTCCATGAAAACTCTTTATACTCACGACGCGACGTGATAAATATTTTGCACTTTGCATTTCGGTAGCTGAACATTAACCACATTGTAACCTTCATAATGAGCGACTATAATTATTACAGTACCGTTTAATAAAAAGCGAAGTCTACGACTGTGGAAATATATTAAAAAAGTATAAGAGATAAAAATTTATTAATAAGGGTTATTGTATACGACGTGCCACGATAAACGCCGCGCCGGGATAGTGATCACAATATATAACAAGTTGGCAAACGCCTCGTCTTTTCAATAAAAATATAAGAACGAAACGTTCATTTGAATTTTTAGTAGCAAAGTGACACGTTGATAATCCTAATTAAATACGATATGATGCGATGATTAAAAGGACAAAAAAGACTAGCGAGATTTCCGTACGATAATGTGTTTTCCAAATTATTTTACGTAGATTTATTAGTGTTCAGAAAAGCTGCTGACGGAATTATTTTTATTATATGAATCGTGTGGATTCGATGAAAAAAACGCAAAGTCGTCACTACGACGAAAAACACTGACTACCCAGAGTGATTTCAGCGTCGAGCCTTGATCACCGTAAAATACGTCCGGTCCGTCGATTCAAGTAGTTGCGTATCATTCAAGCAGCTATAAACTCTACCAGAAATAACGCGTTTAATATTGGCAAAAAATTAACATAATATTGTATTTTCCATCTACTCAATGCTATAATTATCACGTATCAATAATAACATAACGCTTAACACCCGACGGTATCGGCGAATTACATTTTTAATTAGTTTTTGGTGATATCAATGCGTAATTCTCTCGTTTTCTCCTCGCCTACGTGTTAGATGGAATATTTTTCGAGTGTTTTAATATTATATTATCGATTATTCGTGAAATAATTGCGTATTGTCCACCAACCTTTTATAAACAATAAATACACGTGATGTAATGTCAATTTATAAATAATTGTTCAACAGTAGGTACCTACAACGTGTTTTTGTACGGTCGCTAATTCACTGATAAATAAAAATAAAATAAAAAACACCAAGAGTTCATTCGACGTTAATTTATTGAACTCTTTGTTTTGTTACACGAAACATATTCAAAACGATAATACACGGCAATTGTTTATAATTAATTACGAATTTAATTTAAAATATAGTGAATTGCGTATTGTTCTTTTTTATTTTACCTTTGATTGAACAATAATAATTGTACTTTAGACTCTAAAGCAAATTACTCTGAATTTATACAAAATAAATAGTATAGGGACTTGAGCCAGAGATTGGAAGTGGACGAGGCATATAGGCAATGGGATATAAAATCATATCACAGAATTGTTTTTGTAAATTTAAAAATTATTAGCAGTTTCATCAAAATTACTCTAAAAACATAAAATCATAATAGATTGATTTTATCAACAGACTTCTGATATTTTTTAAAATTAATTATCACCATAATATAATGACTTGGTTGGTATATGAATATTGAAAACTAAAATCTAGAAACTATAGTTAATATGGCGTTGTTGGTTATACACTCGCACATAAAATTACTGAGGTATGTATTTTTTTATGTATTTCGATTTATACAAATCTTTATGAACCTCAAATACATATTATATTAGTCTTGTCGGATAAAGATCAAACCCATATCGTATTCCGAATACTTTGAATTTTTAGTATAGGGAGAAGAAAACAAAAATATAGAAGAAAACACGAACGTTTGAAAAAATGCAATATTTTGATAAATCAATTCCCGTTCAGATTTTTCTATGAATACACTAGTTGTTCAATACAAATTATAATTTAAAGATGACCGTCAAAGTAACAAACTGTAACCATTGACTTTTATATTTCTATTGAAAATTTATCGACATCGAAACATTTTACCTAGAAAAATGTTTATAAAAATCTTGAGTCACGTTATTAAATATAATATTATGTGCGTTCCTTACACCTGATGATGAATTTTATTCGTAACCAGTCGTAACGATTTTTCCAATCTTTACTATGTCCTCCAGGCAAGACCTATTTATTTTATTTTTATTTAAATTGTTTATATATGTATTTAATAGTACTTTGTTATTATTAAAATAAATTGTGCTTTTATTAAAGCACATGGAAAATAATATTTTTTAATACCGTTTTCCATTTAAGTAGGTAGGCAACTATCGAATAAATATTAATAATATTGTATCCAATGTATACTGTGCACACAAAACCATTTTAATCTCTGAATAATGAAAACAGATACTGAAAACTGGTTCGAAATGTAAAATGTCTACTCTTAATAGAAATATACTGTATCACAATGGATAATGAATATATACTTTTGTAAATGTTTTATGAAGACAAGACGCTAAAATGAAACTCAAATAAAATACAATTAGTAGTACTTTTTACAAAATAGACTCGTGCCTTTAGAAGTATTCCTCAATACAATGTCGGTGTGTCTGTACATTTGAAATTTATCGTAAAAACATAAATATCATACGTCTTTATAAATACAAAGTAGAAATGTGAAGTGTCTAAATATTTTTATCGACCAAAATAAACGAATAAAATATATGTGCATATAGTTCGTAAAAATAGTAAAATGCGTAATAATATCGATACCTCTTTGTGTCCAAAATAGATTTTTGCAATGTATTACTATTGTATTCTGCAGTGCCCAGATCAATTGACAATGGTGAAAAAAAACTTCCATATTGCAATCTATGAATTTATTACTTGTTTTAGAATGTTATCGATACCTTTTACAAATGATTACACAGCACTTCAATAATCCATTAACCCAACTAATTTTACTTTGTCATAAATACTGCGTTACAAAATAAACGCATTGTAGTCTGAGTTTTTACTACTATTTTAACTAATTATAAACAAATTCTATTAGGACCTATCAAACGTTTCAATTAATTGTGTTCGATTAAAATAATATGCAAAATGGTTGTAACCATTGTAGTAAATAGTTTAAACTACAAAAGGTCGTATTATTACATCGGCCTATGGCTATAATAACATTATATGGTTTTTGGTTATCGTGATAAATGATAATCAAACTACCAGCAGATAATTGACTTAAATGAGATCTTGCATATATAATATCAATATAGGTAATCTAATAATATTAATGGTACATGGAATAAAACTTCATTGTTTAAAATGTCTATTAATATAAACTATCATTTATCTAAACGAAATTTGAGACTTTTGACAGTATAAATTCTCGATATTCCCGGTTTTAATTAACGCGTCGATTGTTGAGATACTTTTATAATTTTGTACCGTTTTGTTTTTGTGAACATAACGTTTGGTACAAAGTTTTAAATAATTTTATTGCAATAACTATACATTGTATATCTAATATATAAAAACTAAACTTTACATCAATACGAAAAATCGCATACGAATGAATATTTACTTATGTTGAAGTATTATATTTGTCTTTGATCTTAATTAAACTTCGAAATCATTTACGATTGTTATGAGTACAGTATTTAATATTTAGACGAAATAACGTGTCCGATTCATTCGGCTATCCTAGTAGTAGTTATAGTGTACTATAGTAAGTTAGTTTAAATTCAAAAACAGTACCTATGAACTTTTCATTTTATGGTCTCTAAAATAATTAAATAATCACTATAGTTCTCTAGACAAGTTTTAATTCATCTATTATGTAGAATTTTTGACATGCTTAGTATGCCACTTGACCCGATGAAGTTTTTAAACTTTGATTCTTGTTCAACTATTAATTCAATTGCAGCGTCACAGCCACTATCTACCACACGATGTATTCGCATCTAGAACAAACGAGCGGGGTTTATGTATTGTTTATGTATTGTAAATTTATTTGTTTACGTAGCTCATTCTGCTTACAAACTCCCATGCGTATACTCAAATATCCAATATTTATTTAAATGCAATGATGATATTTTATAGAATTTCATACATTACAAAGTACGTTTATTTTAACTTTGCAAAACTCAAATCAATAAATATTTAATACATTACGATACTTGTTATCGGTAACAGCCGATTGCTATAATTCAGACAACAAATTAAAAATATCATTCGACAACATTAATTCTTGTCGTTTTTAAATTACCTATTACGAGTTTGAATATATTTGTTATTTAAATGATGATAATTCAGCAACAAGGAAATATATCGTTCGTTCTACGTTCTTAAAATATTTAGATATTTATTTTTTACGTTTAAATTCACAACAAGGTTTGGTGAAAATTAATAGTATCTTCCCTGTAATTATTTGCTCTGTTATTGAAAAATTAAAATACCTACAGTTATTAACCTAACCTAACCTACACAATTTATTTATTTTCCCGCTTATTTACTATTATCTGTGAAAACTGAAAGTGTGGCGTGTGCATTGTTTGTTTTGCTTTTGACTGAATCGTTTGGACTCCTCCAGATCAATTTTAGTGTTTTTAATTTAAATTTTGTATTTTAATCTATTGATTACGTATTCACTATTGGAGCCACGTACCTATCCTCGTCTCAGATACACCATTGCGATTGTTGATCATCATTAATGTAAGTATGTCTATTTTTTTATAGCTAGTATACTAATGAAATTGCAACTGTCAAACATATTTTGAAAAGTAAAAATGGAAATATTTTCTTAGATGTATTAACTTTTAAATCCTTAAATTTTTTTGATGTTCCATTGTAATCACATACGATTGGTTCTATTGTTGATATTAAGTCTCGGTCTTCTAATTTTACACGTATAAATGTTAATGATATAAAATACAAATGTTTTTTTGTACCTTTGGCTACTGAAAAAGCTGTTGTAATGACTCTAAGTCATAATGAAATTGTATACATTTAAATGTATTTATTCTTTTTTATAATAATTAATTTGTTTCGTTTGTTTTTTTTCTAAAAAAAATGGATCAATTAATTTCGGAAATTCAAAAAAGGACCGTTCTTTGGAACAAATGGGACCCAAAATTTAAAGATCGCGCTGTTATTGACAAAGAGTGGGATTGTGTTTCCAAAGAACTTGGAATATCAAGTAAGTTATAGACTTATATATTAATATACCTGTTAAATAAATATAAATTAAATAATTTTTCATTGGAACGTAACTCACAATACAAATGATGGAATTCGCCAAATTCAAACCTATCTTTAAATATTTGATTTATCGAATTCCTTTTGCGCCTTTTTTTTAACATATAAAATTTAACAGCCAGACTTTCGCTAAGTAGCATTCTACGCTGTGCACTGGACAGCTTCATTTTTGCGACTACCTTTATCTCACGGCCTCTCGCTCGTCAATTTTGCGTGAACGCAACGCACGGATTCAATTAGGACATTCTGTTCATTTGCGTGCACGCATCGCACGGATCCAGTTAGGACATAGCGTAATGGTTATTGATTTACAGATATCTGTTTAATACTACTTGGTGATAATGAATATAACAATAAAGATAATAATATTTATGCCAATATGGTAGATTATCACCGTTTAAGTTATTTCTAATGCTGAATTGTAAGAAACAACACGTTCGATAGTCCAGTTGAATAATATTCTTTTTCCATCCGTTGAAATAAAATTATTAAAACTTGATTTTTAAAAATATTAAATGGATACTCCTACAATGAATTTCCAAGGTATGTTTTATTTAAAATTTATTTTTTTATACTTATAAGTAATACGTGTATATGTGTAATAAATTCATAAAAAATGTTTTTTTTACGGCGCGCCGCACAGTGGTCTGAAACGTAAATTAGCAGGCCTAAAGTCAAATTATGGACTATAATAAAAATGTGCAATTTATAAATCTATTGATAGAAGGTAATATTATCTACGTCTAGATTATATTGTTTAATCGAAAGGTTTTTCGACTGTCATCGGCTGGGTATTACCAATAACGTTTAACGACGCGTAGTGAACAAGAAGTGTGAACATCTCGTGGTTATCAAGTTCTGAATTTTATTATTATTTTTACTTTATTTTACGTAAAAGAAAGTAACAACCTTTTGCAGTCTGTGCCCATCCAAACCATCGGTTTGCATACAATGTTTTCAAGACCATTTAAAAAAACAAAATTTATGAATAAAATGTTGTTTTGGTATATATTTTTATTTTGAAGTAATTTAAAGTGAATTTTTTTTTTATCAATTTATCTAGGGTACCTCTTTATTTTTTAAAATTTTAATTTTAACGTTTTATACTTCTATTTACTACACTTATATATTCAAATGTTAAATTTTTTTTTATAAAATATAAATGTATTAAAAGTTGAAGGATTTTATTTTTTATTTTTTTTTTGATAATGATCAAAACCGTCTTGTCTACGCCATGGTCCAATCGAAATATTGTTTTCTCCAAGCCGTAAAGAATTAGATACATTTAATTTTGATATTAAATTTGGCAGCCGGCGACCCAAATGGCTTCACAATAAAAGACATCACTTGGGTCGCCGGCGGGCTTGTGGCAGTCAACGTGTTAACACATAGTGTAAGTACTTAATTTTATTTTTTTATAATTTTTGTTTGCCTTTACTCGCCTCTAATTAGTATAATATATTATGTGTTTATAGCTGAATGTAGTGGTGTCGGTAAAAAAATAAAAATCACTTATTTTGATTTATTTGAATTTTTACGAGGAAAAGAACCCCTTAACCCTCAAAGTATTATATCTCGAAAATCTTTATTACTCTACATTAATAGTATCTATAATGAGGAACTTTGGGAAGATGAGTATGAAAATAAAATACAAAATAAAATACGCAGTTTTTCAATAATGCTGTCTAAAAAGTGGGCACAAAGTAATCGAACATATTCAAAATTTACTAATAATAATGAAGTCTGGCTAAAAACAGAGTTTATACTACCTGAAAAAATAATTATGTCTACTAATTCTTTTAGAATAGGACGACCTATTACTAATTTTAACGAATGTGTGGATAGAACTAAAAACAAAAAAATCCAACCATTAATAAAATCATACACTTCTTCTCCTGAGCTGACACACGCAGTATCTACTAAATTCAAAAAATCTGGTAATAGAAGCATGGCTAAGTTGTTAAAAGAATTAAACACCACTCCGACTAGAGCAAATAAAATTTTAAAAACTTATAAAAATACCAATAATTTAAAACCTGTCCCATATACTGAACTACTGAAGACGAAGCTTTGGCATTTTTAATTGAAAACAAATTATCAAAACAACAGTACATAAATATTCGGCTAGGTTCTAAAAAAAGAAATTGTGACATATATCCACCATATGATAAAATAATGGAAGCAAAAAAACGATGTTATCCAGATAATTTGATTGTATCTGAATCAGGTTGTTATATCCCATTACAAGATTTGTTAGATCACACCACTAAACATATTTTTTATTTTTTCAAATATTTAAATTCACATAACCTATCTAATTTAGGATTGCATTTTAAAACAAATGCAAACTATATATATTTAGTAGTCTCAAAATAGGTAGTATTTTTACAATTATATTAACGTAATTTTAGTTTTTATTAATTTAGATACACAGAAAAGTATGTAACTAAGATAACATTTTATCAAAAATATATTACAAAAATACAATACCTGCTGTAACTTCATCAATTTTTACTCAATTTGAATAATTTTTTTTTTAAACGAAATAGAAAAATAAGGGAAATAAAATGAGTGTTTCAAATTTTTCAAAAATGAAATTCAATAAAAAAATTTTTTTTTATTTCTGATTTTTTTTTTTGAAATAAAAAAATTATACATTTTCAAATTGAGCTTTTTACACAGATTATTTTTAAAAAAATATTGATTTACAGGGGAGATATTAATTTATGTAAGCTAATTTACGTTTCAGACCACTGTGCGCCGTAGGCAAAGGCCAAGACGACATACCTTGCCTTCTCTGTCATTATATAACGATATGCAATGCACGGGGGCACATAATATATAAATATTATTTATTAGAATACTCAAACGTAAGACGTCGGAACATATAGGAAAATGTATATATCACCATAATTCCGGCGTTTTATTTTTATTTATTATTCGACCTTGGTAAGTTTACATTTATAGAAAAACAATTAACTTCAATATCTATTTGTTGTAATAAATAACAATAATAAAAATTGTAAAAACATTGAGAATCGCCCAAATAACAAAATACCAATAGTACTTTATTTTTAGAAGTAATATATAAAAACATTCAGTAGAACAATGTTTGTAACGTTAAACGGAAGTGAAAATTTTCAAAACATAATATTGTCGATCGTGAAAATGTAAATGCGCTTGATTAAGAAGTGATATATCACTGGAACGGCGTACTGACATTTTTTTCTCATAATTAAAAACGAGTAAAAATAACAGTTTGTGAAGAGTTCGAATGAAAATGTGTACGTATAATGAGATTATTTAATGAATGGAGAAATAAAGTTGTATAATCGGAATTGATGAAAAGGCAATGCTGCGCGTAATTTATAAAAAAATATATCAAGTCTTCTAATCATTTGTTAAAATATCTTGACAAGTTCAAAAGTAAACATATAGTTTTTCTTATAATTCCGTTAACATTTTTCACATTTAGAGACATGATATCGTTTAACTAATTATGATTTCAAACAAAAAAATATAAATGTATTCAATTTAGTCGATGAATAACTATTTAAAATGTATACACTAGAATTCAACTAGTTCATATAGGAACTTAAATTAAAAAATATAACTAAACAGTTACAGAGAAATATTTATAAGGCGGCTATAAATGACTATTTGTTTGTGACAATATGTATCTAATTTTCATCAGTTATGCCGAGATCGATTGCGTTGTCTAAAATTAACATTGAAAACAGTTGGTAAACTGTATTTCTCCCCTCTCTCTCTCTCTTTATAAATAAATATCAATATTTCAACCGTAGTTCGTAATATTATTGAAATGAAATCTTCACGAAAAATAAGCCGATTTAAATAGATGAACGATGTTGTAAAACCGTATTCGCACGAATTCATCAAAACAATCCTCAAAATCATTATCAAACAATACAAGAAATCGCTGCGATTCGCAGGGAATCCAAATAACGATTTTAAACACGTTTAACAGTCGACAAATATCATCCCGTGAACCCATATATTCTCTAAGAGCGTCTTCACTAACTGCGCACACGTCTTCGAGGGTTTTTTATCAAATTTATTGAAAAAAAAATTGACGATACGATAGCCTTTCGGTGTGTCATACATAGCTCAGAGCCGTTTGAAATAAAACGACTCTTAAGGATTAAAATACGTTCGTTCGAAAATCACGATATTGAATCGTCGTGAGCACGCAAAACGCATTATTTGTGGGTCATTAACGATCCGACGAGCCATAATATGCACGTTGCACACACGTGGACCATGCATGTCAAAACGGTCATTGTTTATGTCTCGAATGGTAGCGCAATCAGCAGGGTGGACGATATTTTATGTCGTAATATCAAAAAAATAACTGAACAATTTGTACTCGCTCCCGTGGTGAAATCCAATGCCGATAGTACATAATATTTAAGATTAAAATATAATAAAGAGTTGAGTAATTTTTTACGGAGAAAAAAATAAATAAATAAAGAATAATATATTGAAACAAATTCCGTTTTACGGTAATGAGTAATGACATTTAATATGACATAGAATGCATATATTTACATTTTTGTTTTTACTATTTACTTCAATTTCATATTTCTGTTCAATGTGACACCTACATATTATTGTGATTCATGCGAAAACATATTGGTCTAGTTTTGGTAGATACATTTTTTTTATGATATTTTACAGTGAACATTTAATGTTGACCAAAGTTTTAGAAAATTCATCCAGGATTTCGCTGAACTCTGTATTTGTTGTACTTTTGTTTTCGTTCACAAAATATATACTTGCAACATTTGAATAAGACCACTTCGATATAATATACTTCTTTCACAGTATTTGTATAACATTATCCATCGTGACTAACAATATATTTACTGTAAAGTGTTCGATATAAAATCTACGCGTTAAATAAAATAATAAATCTCCAATAAAAATGTCTGTAACAAACATCATTTTCCGCGTGTAGAATACGATTTTTTTTTTTTAATGAGTTTAAAAATCATTATTATTGAACAATTTATTTGTGATTTTCCTACGCGCGAGCAAGTGTGAATTGGTTTACTAGTAGTTGATTGATTGTTTGGGTTTACTTTACTGCCTATGTCTCCTGTAGCGAATCAATCTTGCGAACTCGTTGTCGTCGGGATCGTTCAATTCCAAATAACAGACGTGCATAATATTACCCAATTCTATTAGACTGCTGTTGGATATTTATTTTCATCAATCAGCGGGCGAATACAATAGTTGATACTAACCAACGGCGGCACAATCAGCGTTAAAAATAAACATAGTATTAGGGTGTTTTTTTTTTTTCGGCGTTCGAAATTACAGTCAATTTATATTTGTAATAGTGCAACAGTAATCGTATATTTAATTGTATTATACTGTAGTCGATCTGCTTTTTTTGAGTGATTTTGATATATTTATATATTTTTATTTGTATTTCATTGTGATTTAATTGTGATATCGTATTTCTCATAATAGGAAACCAAAAAAAATATAAAAAGAAAAATTATGTACGCGTGAATTTAGAAAATCGACATAAAAATTATGAGACGTAAGTACCTTTTTTTCTATTATTTGAATTGGTGATAATTTGTTTTTTGAATTGTGACAATCACTTTTTATTATTCAACTTATATTATGTTTTTCAATTCAAATGGGTTTCACACAAATAATTTATTAAATACTATGTATTCATGCTAGTAATGGTATAGAAGCTCAAGCATCCACGTCCAGCGAGCTGCATAGTTCAACATTTTCCAATGATTTATCTTGGTCTCAAACAGAGTAATTTTTTTATAATTATAATATTATAGACCACGTATAAATAATGTGAAATTATTTTATGATTTTATAGATGGTTTGATTGGAAACGAGGCTGTGGTTGAAATAAAATGTCCATATATTGCAAGAGACACTTCTAGCGCTATAGAAGCTGTTAACAATAAACTTGTAAGTAATTTATAAATGTTAAGTTATCATAGGTAGTACTTGGTATTACTGTCTTACTGTCTAGGTATATGCGATTTTAATAAAAATCATTATTTTCACGTAATAAAATAGCGAATTAGTAGGTTAAAACACTTATAAAGTTTTCAACTATTAACTCAGTAAATTTTTTTTTCCTAATCGATTTGCTATATTATTTTCCATCTACGGTCCAAGTTTCATAAAGATTTACTCAATAAATTATTTTTTATACGTATTTAGAGTTAGAATTTTAGCGAAAAATAGAGTAAAAACTGTAAAATTTGCCGTAAACGAGAATTTTATTAAATCAATTTAGGTAATTAGCTATTACTCCAAAAGAAATTAAGATAGACTTGAAATTTTCACCATGAACCAGTAATACTTTGGCTAAATATAGAAATTTAAAAATATTAATAAAAAGTAGGTAAACTATTGTATGCAATAAAACTATATATTGAGTTTCACTCAGAATTGTTTTCCAAAAAAAATCCATTGAAACCATTGAACCATTGAAATCTATTTCAAATTTAAATTAATGTACTACAATATCATACTCTGAGGTGCTTTAAACCCGTCACCATTATCCTACCCATGGTGCGAAGTCTCTATGTACGACTTTAGTAAAAAACCGGTCCGGCTGTTTTTTTTTGTAATTTCTCATACTAAAACCATAAAATTAACTGCTATAAATACAAGTAGGGGTAATCTAATACAATTTTATTTATTTTTTTAGTTAAAATATTGTAGTTTTTATAACAACGAAATTAAATTAAAAGAAAATCATGCGTATTATTATCAAATCATGGGACAAATGCGTATAAGTAAAAGAAAACTGTGTTATTTCATCATTTATACAAATAATTGGACCCACATCCAAAAAATTGAATATGATTCAGTATTTTGGGAATCTAAGATGGTTCAAAAACTCAAAACATAAGTAACAGGGTGTTATGACACAACAATGTCATAAGCAATTTAAATAAACATAAGTCAATAAATAATACTATAAAAATTCGTCAAATCTTTAAATTGGTTTATGTTTGATTATATACATATTTAGGTGGGTATTATATACTAATAAAAATGTATTTATTTTATTATAGATTTTATTTTAAAAGTTTATTACCGGAGATAATCCAACCGCTATACCCAACAAGAATGTTGAAAAATGATATAAGAGAACAAGAAAATCCTAACCTTTGAATAAATATAATATTATACCGTACATGTCGAATCGTAGATAAGAATGTAACACGACGGCTGTTCATGTAAAAGTAAACCACGCTCCCCAATAAACTTTTGATGGACCGGTCCGCGGTCGCCGATTACGAGTAATGGGCGTGTCAACGACGAACATCGCGTGCATGCGCCGCTCAAAAACACCTTAACAGCGCATTCTCTCGGTCATTGTATACGTTTCACTTTCTGTGTGGCGTCCTCTTAAGTACACTTGGTAATTCGAAATTAAATTTTTGGAAAACTGGCCACTAACACTTGAAAATTCGAAGTATCATTCGTTTAATGCTCGGAAATTCTAAGTATATTCACAGTAAACATGGACGGCTCCGAAAAGTTAACTCCACTCCTCATAGGAAAAGCTGCCAAACCTAGGTGTTTAAAGGGCATACGTTCATTTCCTATAACTTATCGTTCAAATAAAAAGGCATGGATGACGACAGAATTATTTAATGAATGGTTGTTTTCACTCAATGAAGACATGAAAAAACAGGAACGAAAAATTCTACTGTTTTTAGACAACTGTACAGTTCATAATAACCCCCCACCTTTAACTAATATAGAACTTCAATTTTTTCCTCCTAACACCACATCGAAGTTGCAACCACTCGACCCAGGTATAATTAAGAATTGTAAAACTTTTTACCGTCAAAAGTTGTAAAGAATGTTTTGGAATGCATTGAAAGTGAACAAACGCCAAACATTAGTGTATTGACTGCTATGATATTTGTTGATAAGGCATGGAAAAAAGTGGCTCCTTCTACGATACTCAAGTGTTTTATAAAAAATCGGGATTTACCATAGAAATTCAAGAAACAGAAAACGACCAGTTGAATATTGAATCGATACAATGGAATTCCCTGCCAACTCAAGAAAATGTATCTTTCACTGATTATGTCAATGTAGATGAAGATGTTGCTGTATGGGGAGTCCTCTCTGACGCCGAAATTTTGGAAAATACATTAAGCATTGATGAAGACAATGAAGATGACACAAGTCCTATACCTCTTGTGACTTTAAAAGAAGCCAGTTCATCCTTGGAAAAATTACGAAATTTTTCGCTCCAGTCAGAAGTCACTGTTGAGGTTTTTGATGCTTTATTTACTATAGAAAATACTATTGAAAAAATGAAACTAAATTCAATGAAGCAGAAAACCATTACAGATTTCTTTAAAAAATAATAATCTTTTATAATAATAATAAATAATTAAAAATGTTAAAATTAACAATAAATAACTCTAATATGTATGTCGTATCACCTAATTTACTGAAATAATTAATATGTATGTATGTATGTATGTACAATAATAAAAAACAAATTTTTTTTCTTAACTCTCTATAATTCGAATTTTTTTTTTTGCCCTCTCGTTATTTCGAACTACTCAACAATTCGAACTCTCTGTAATTCGAAGTTTTTCAGCAGTCCCGTCAATTTTGAATTATCGAGAGTCGACTGTACATGGATAGATTTTATACAAGTCCTCGAGTATTAGAGTATCTAATATGAAAAAAATCTAAAATTTATATTTATGTAAACTTTGTAAACTGTAAAGAAATAAATATTTTTTAAGGCACCTTCTCAATTTTGTATACATTATTTGGCACAATATAAAAAAAGGTTGGCCACCCCTGATCTATAAAATAAGTTTAGGAACGTTAATCTTTGAAACATAATTGTTCTAGAAGTAAATACTAACATAGTTTGTTATCTTCGTCCAAAGGTTCATCAGTCTCGAGTTTCCTAATGTGTTTGACATAATACATTTCCCGGATTTCTTATAATTCAATAAGGTTCATTAATTTACAACACTCTTGCACACACATAATGAAATTCATTTTGTACGCATTATCAGTATAGAAAACTCTGATAATTATCAGCTTGTGACCTACTGAACTCTACCAACCTTATAATTACGAGTTTACTTAGTCATTTTTTTTTCTTTCACATATTAACTTGCACACAACGCTCATCAATCAAAATATCACGTTTATCTGCAAAACAACACGCGGAGATCGTAACAATTTTTGTAAGAAGTATATTAAACTATCGTGTTTTATTGAAAAAAAAATGTATACCTTCTACTTTCTAGTAAGCGTTTGTACAGTAAAAACCGTACACTGTAATAAAAACGACATGAAATTTAAATGTTTGGGTTTTCTAAAAATAATTAACGACGATATTTTGTAAAACAATTAGTGAGAAGTTCCATTTCCCCCGTGTTATTTTATTTGTTTTAATTCGCAACACCATAAAGTACGGGCTGACTTTTAATAAAGTTTTTTAATTTTTGAGAAAGTCGAATAGAACACGGTATAAATTACAACTGAACACTCATTCACACAAAACAGATACATTGCGAATAAAATATCACGCCTTTAATATGCTTTGACATTATAGGGAAAACTTGGCATGTTAAAACGTTTGTAATTTATTTTTATAATAAAACAAATGCAATTGTTTTTAATAAATATTTCTATATACCTGTATTTGAGTGTCGAATGCAAATAAAAACAAATCTTTGTACAAAATCTAACGTTTCTCAAAAAACCCGACACTCTGCTGAAGGTTTTAGTATCACTTTTGTCAGTAAAAAAAGTTCATAAAAAATTAAAAACAATTGTACCTATATTGTGCTAATGAATACACACACACACACACACACACACACACACACACACACACACACACACACAATTAAATTGTGAATTCCACGTAATATTAGCACGAGCACACGGCCTACGAAAATGCCAAAAAAGAAACTAATACACGGGCAACGCTGTGTCGGGGGCTGCTAGATACTTTATAAATTATAATTTATTAACCAATGATGCCAATCATTGGAAATCAAATGAAAACAACACAACATTATTATGATTATGAATGTTGACCTTAAATAACTGTCAGCGACGAAACATTTATAACTGGAAAAAAATAACAAGGAGTTGCAGTATCGAGTCGTATTCATAATACAATCCTCTGCCGACTATTGGTTAGATCATCGACGTCACTATGTTTTATTTACAATTATATTGGGGTGCGTTATAAAATGTTAATAAGTATCCGGAATGCCGTCGAATGGGTACTAACGTCGACATGACTTGTTGTTGGATCGTATACCAGATACGAGCTTAGCTCGGTCGGTATATGGATCAGCTCTTGCCGTTTTAATTTAATTAAGTAAATATGTTTTGAACTATGTTCAAAAAAAAAAAAAAAACGATTGAACGAATGAAAGAATTACTAGGTGATACGATTTCCAGTCAATCGCCGCGTTGTAGTAATGTCGTAGCACATTTACCACACTAAGTACATTAGTTCAATGAGTATTGTCCACGACGTTATAACGTCACGTATTTGTTTCTATCGCAACCATTCCCATTGAACTCGAATTTATCGCTTTGCTGATTTTATTACTGTCTAATCGACGTGTGATCGCGCACAAATATGTTGACCAGAGTCCGGTAAACCCGTCCGGTCTGGTCGTTCGTAATAAAACATTTTTTATTTTATTTTTTTATCGTAAACACACATCGATTTATGTACATTTTTTATTCAATTGTTGTTTTAGGTTGAGACTTGTATTAAATTAATAAAAATGATAGATAAGTCAAGTATGGGCATTGGCGAGTTAATAACTTGACTTTAGTTAAGTCTCAGTCTAAGTTTTAAGTTTGCACTGGTTTTAGTTGTTTTTTTTTTTTTTTACTTTACATTGACTCAACTGCCCTTTCGTTTACTTAAAAGTAACGTGACATTTTTTCAACCATCCCGATTAATTATTTTGAAGAAAAAAGACTCGAGAACAATTATTACAGTACCCAATTATAAATCAATGTTTCTGTTTTACCAAACCGTATAAATTAAAAACTTCTATAAGAATTCTGAATGAGCGAAAAAAATTGTGTTTTACTACGCGAAATTCGTAATCGGAATTAATTTCAACGATCGCTGCATCCTTTGTCGAAAATACCTGAACACTATTGTGAATCGCATTAATATTTAATTGTATTTCATAGGATAAGAAATAACAAGTACCCGATTATTGAATAAACACTCGGCACATTATTAAATTAATTTTTAATACGCTTTGACCAAACAAGCTAAACAGTAGCCTCGTGCATAATTTGTATAAACTCCGCTTTCAATCATCCAAGCCATTTTCTCAGTTGTGTATAAATATTATTCATTGGTCTGCATATTGTCTAAAGATATTTTACAATTTATCCGTTACATCGACGAGTACAGTTTCGTGTGATGTACACTTTGAGACCTCATCGACCTATTTATTATGATTACTATTATTTTATTTATTTTACGAACGTTTAATTAATTACACATGCGATGGTGTATAAAATATTAAAATGATGAAATAAAATATTTAACGGTAAAATTACACTTAAAACCCGTATTTGTTACGTTCGTGATCGGTACATACTAAAGATGAGCCAAAAACTTCCGCTTTACTTAAATATTAATCATCTACTTTCATTTTGATATTCAGTAAACATTTTAAACATATTATACGATAATTTTATTATTTTTTTTTTTTAAACATTTATCCAACTTTTAAATACAGAAATAAATCTATAATTGTTTGAAATGAAAATTTATATTTTAACTTTATTCGCAGCTTGAGCACGGGATTTTCGTACGGAAAGTTATGATATGCAATAGTTACCCAAGTTTGAATCACTAGTTTACTTGCTATACTCGTATTTCAAGGTCGAAAGAGCATAGTATAGAATATAGATAGTAGAAAAAAAAAGAAAAAAAAAGGTTATATTATTTCCAACTAAAATATTAATCTTGTTGAAACAATAGAAACTTTAAATTTTAGCTTTAATTTTACTTTTATATTTTCTAAAAGTTTTAAAATAATTTCGTTCAAAAATAAAAATAATGTGTATGTACTTGTACTATTTTTTTATAATAATTATATCATATCGGTGAAAAATTGAAAGTTATGTTGATTATGATTTTACGGATAGTGTAAATTGTAGGTTATTTAAAAAAAAAAAAAAACCAACCTATTTTAATATTAATAATGATCATGTGTGTGAAAACCATGATTTAATATGGATAATTTTTGGGGTAAACATTAATTTTGTTTTGTCTGATATAAAGTAGAATTTAGTTTTTTGAGAATTGTTTTATATGGGTCGGTCACTTTTATGGGAGTGTTAGAACTGTGTTTTTAAATCTGAAAGCCATTAATCATCCCATTTCAAAAGCGGCTGTGGGCGGAGTTGTATGCGTTGTGAATTTGACCATAAATTCGACTTTTTTGCGATTCCTACAAAAATAATGGGAGTAAAATAAATTGTATACCCAAAGTTCCATTGATATTCAATATTTACGTTCAATTGCGTACAATGCCACATAAAACTTTGTGACAAGTGTTCTGTCCCAGAAAGTATTTATTTGGAAATAAATGGAAAAAAATGTAAAACAAAAAGTAGCGCCACACAATGGTGCGAATGGTCAAATTCGAATTTCTTACATCATGATTGACTATATAAACTTACGATCAACAAGGGGAAAATGACGTTTGAGTTTTACGGTGGAAAAACGATTTTGTTCTGTTTAATTTTGATGAGAAATCAGAGAAGAAATACCGACACTGTACGAGTGTGTTGGTCTTTAGTCGTTACTCGTTTAGCCTCTCAAGTAGTGTTACGTTAATAAGCGAACGAAAACGGAACATACTTAAACCGCGTGTTAATACTCTTACAATGTTTGTATTATACGAATTATTTGCATACATTTGACAACGATAATAATCGCATGTCAAAATCGATTTTGAACAAAAGTCAGTGTCGTATACATAGATATTTCTACTAAGTTGGCGGGAAAAAAAAAAACGTATATCTAGGAATTAACATTATTTCCTAATAAACTACAATATTTCCGATCGATTTGGGCGTTGTGTGAGATTCGCGAGGCAACGATGTAAATCGCTAACACACGCAAGCAATTATATATATATATTCATCAACATCAACCAAGGAAATAATTTCGACCGTCTTTGAACCATGTCGATTTTAAGTATGAAATTTAAAAAATTTAGAATCATCGCGGTGTTTTTAACCGAACAACGCACAATACCCCGGACCACACATTCTATACATACTACTCGATTACTATGCTTGACAGTACTAAAATCGTATACGATTATTAGTTGAAAAATCTGTTGCCATCGATAATATTGTCTGTAGTGTCGGTCTCCAGCGAGTAACCTATAAATAACTTAATCTGGTCGATTCGCATTCATTTCTGTGACTGAAAAACTCCGTATAATTCGCTTAGCACAGGATTTAAAAACGTTTTATGGTGTTTCCATTCGTATTTATGAATATATTTTGCACTGATTCGTGCTATATCTCATATTTATTCATAATTAAGTTCAATGTAATTCAGATGCATTGCCCCTGTCAAACATTAATTGTACCGCGGCGCAAGAAAAGTTTTGTAAATCGAATATAGTGGTACCGAGGAAACGCACTCGGGGAAATTCTTACTCAGTTTGTTGTTGTCAACATGATATGTACAAACTTTTTTTTAATTACTTTCTATTTTTTCTACATTTTGTCAAACTTCATCGTACCCTTCTATCGCCTTAAGTACTACCCATTGTGTCAATATAAATATTATAAATTGTTAAATATTTAAAATACTGCGTTTGAATTTTTATTTCAAATCAAACATCGCGATTGAAGGCAGTCGTGTTTTTTTTTTTCTTTTATTGATAGTTAAAAAAAGACATCATTATCATTGTATCGACGAAAAAATATCGAGTTAAATGTTGTTTATTTTTGCCCATTGCAACAAACATTTTTTACACTTATGTATATACTTTATACGTTCTAGAAAACAAATAAATAACTGCAACGTTACGTATGTATTTTAATAAACAAATTACCAAATATTGAAACTTTACAGTGAATAGGTGTAACGTATAAAGCGTGATTTAGCTGGCAAGATTTTTATTATGAAATTATTTATTGAAATACATTGTTACATAAGTATTTTCTTCCATTCTACTCAACTGTTCTTTTGTTATTATTTAATATACGAATCAAATCATCTTAAAAGTCAAACAATTCGACTGATAGAATTCCCTTACAATAATGGAACATAAATTGACTCAATATGGGTAAATAGAAATTAAATCAATCGTGATAATTGAATTGGCATCGCACTTGCTTTGGGAAAACGCACTTGACTCATGCATCACAGCTTAAGTTATTTTGAGATTTTCAAACCTTTTTCCAGACAACATTATTCGTGCTACTTAGCCGTCCGAAATTTTCTCATCGACGAAAAATTTATAATTAGTGCGTACCTGCCATCACAACACTACATCATCTTAATACAATCGAAAGTTAATTTAAGGCCCCCTTATTATTAGTAAAATGTATGTAATCGATGACAGTAAAACATTTCCAATAAAACATACAGCCCCGAGGTCTAATGTTTCGACAATTATTTCTCTCGCGAAGTCTTAAAACAATTAACCCCTAATCCTAAACCTAACACCCCTGACACCTTTATAATAGAATCCAAACAATTCTAAGTTTCTCGGTAGTCAATCGATTTTAATCACAAACTACTAACAATGGATAGTCGCTTCGATCTAAACACATCTCAATACGTAATTCACACGTACTGTAAACATTATTTACAGCAGTACATTGCTAGACAAAGTAACATAAACATTGTAGATTCTAAATTACGGAAAATTTACAGAAAATATATACATGATTATGTGATGAATAGATTTTTAAAACGTATGAAAACACGCACATCCAATGTGGTCTGTGACACATCAATGAAAATAAATCACCGTGAATGTGAATTTTTCTTCAAAAATTTTTGTTTCGCCAGAGTTATATTTAGAAAGAGGTCACATGAAATACTCACGATACAATTAATATTTTCATTTCTTAACTGGCTGGGAAAAAAAACTTTAACGTTTTTCTTTTCCATAAAATTAAAAAAGATGGCGCTATAGTTCGATACAAATTACTGCGAAAATTCCAAAGTTTGAAAATCGAATAATTTCAAAACTAATGCAAATCAATTTTACTGGAAATCACGAGCGTATCCAATTATTAAAATAGCTTATCGATATGAATGCAATTATTATTTTTTTTTCTAATTTCGAATTACCAGCACTGCACATTTATCAGTAACTAAAAACTTTAAACCCGGAATGTGAAATTAATTATGAGCCCATGTTTTCTATACGCTTTTTATGTATTTGCATAATATCTCGTGTGCCAAAATCGAAAAGTATTTTGCGAAAACATACGTAACGTATTCAATGATAATCTAGACCAGCGTTTCCCAAAGTGTGTTCCGCGGAACCCAAAGGTTTCCTCAGGACAATCTCAAGGGTTCCGCCAGATGTATGTGATTATTTAGGAAATTATTTTATATTGTACTTGGATTATTTAAAAAAGATCACCTAAATAATAGCCATGGCTATCAAATTTTAATATTTTAATTTACATTGGTATTTTTCAGACAACGAACATTCTGTAGTGCGAGAATTATTTTCTAACGCCAATAAGCCTGACAAGGATGAGTCATCTTTCTCACATACTAATTGTTTCAGTAAACAGAAAAGTTATCACGTAGAACAAGATGATGGTGCAACCCGTGGCGTCGTAGATGAAGATACCCCTCAACGCTATTCAAATAGTATGATCACAATATAATAATAATATACTATGAACTATTATAGTTATACATCAATAATTGAGAAATCAATACTTATAAATAAAAGGTTTAAAACGCAGACTACTATTTCTAAAAATGAAATCTACAAATTAACTTTAAAAACTGTGTTGAACCTTTTAGTTTTTATTTTATTTTGAGTTGAAACAACATTAAGAACTCATAGATTTAAATTTTAAATTAATAATTTAAAAATTTAAATTCAATAATGTTGTACTCGTATTCGACTATAGTTCATATGCACATGTTAAACCTATACTTATATAAATAAAATTACTTTTTATTTTATTTAAATTAAATGTTAAGTATTAAATATTATTTTGTTTAATATTTTCAGATTTTCAAAAGTCGGTATTACCATTGATTATAAATACTATAGATTGCTCACTGGCCGAGTAAACACGGTGCGCGTAAAATGGATATTGCCGTTATGCAGCGCTCTCGTCGACGCTTAGTTGTTGGATAACGACGTTAAGATCGCTAGTAGTCACGTCTGACTAGCGCAGCAGTGGGGACTGTCGCAGTGATTTCTGGAGAGGCGCAACATTCTATAATTGACGTCTCGTCTATTCTTTATATTAATTTTATATTGTCCCTTATTATTACACGGTAAATACTACACCCGCGAGCTGTGCCATAGTGTGCATACACTAAGTAATATCAGAGATTGTATCTAGTTGATATTTTAGAAAGGTTATTATACGAAATTGTTAGTAGTTTTTAAAACATACGAACTACCGAACCATTGAAAAAAAATCGTAAAATGTCATAATCATTGATGAATCGATTTTGGTTTTTTAATCATAAATCCAAAAATAATGGTACTAATAACTTGTATTTTTCAACAATTATACAAGCATGTACGCATAAATTGAATACAACCTTAATCTGGTTTGATTAAAAATTAAACTAACGACAATCAACGTATGTGTGCCGCGACACGTAACACTGCGAGGTAAACACAAACATTAATTTTATACATTTATTTTGTATAAATAAAATCGTCAAACTAATATCTCAGGCCTAAGAAATCCCTAGCTTTGATTATTATTATTTTATATAATATCATATAGGATTATATTATATGCGGGTGTTAATTAATAAATAAATAAATAAAATAAATTATAGGACATAGGTAATTAGGTAATATGGTATTATAGAATATAGTATTGTAGAATTCGTATCCACGGTGTGAACGAACAAAAATAATCAATGTGTCAAACACACCGCGTAACTTACGTGGCTGTAAAATATTCTGCATTAATTATTGCGACGAATTTATACGCAAATGTCACAAATACATTCCTAAATTTAGAAACAAATAATATGTTTCTATTGACATATATTTTATTTTGGGTGCTGCGGTTTAATTATCAATCGGTCGCGTTTTTCGGTTGCCGCTCTAGTCTGTTCCCACACTAAGTTATAGTTGTCAATGAGCTTTTATCGTGAACGTTGATCGTATCAGATATTTTTGTTACATTTTTCATAAGTAAAATAAGTATTCATTATTTGATGTATGATGTAACATCAATTTCAATTATTTAATTTGTAACTGGAGAAAAGATAGTGACTGCGATAAGAAACAAAATACGTATCGCACCGACCGCGACCGACGCCGCGCTGAAAACCTGTATACCCTCACCACAGTCGGCGATAACGACAGCGACAAAAATTAAATACGAATTTATTAATGTTTTTGACTCTTATCGCCATCTACCGAGAGTTTTATTGTAGACCACCGAAAAACCGCTCAGTGAGCAATCTATAGTATTTATAATCAATGGTATTACGTATGCTTACATACTTGACAAATGAGGTACGATATTTGGAATCTGGACGAGCAGAAATATATTAGAAATGAATGTTATTGCAATTTTTATAAAACATTAATTGACTTATAATAAATAATTATGGAATATTAAAATACAATATTTATACAACTTTGGTTTACATATGTTTAATAAATGTTTTGTATTTGTTATTTAATAAATAAATGTTTCTGGTTCAACAAATATTTATGTAACATTTAATATATAATCAGCGGGAACCGCTGATCTAGACAATCGGCATTTGTTTTCGGCGTATTTATATTTTTAAATTACAATTGTATTGCATTCTAATCTCCGACACTACGTATAATCGTTTATGATAATATGTCGGTAGGTATTAGCAGCTATAAAATTAAAATAATACAGTGTCCATTGTAATTGAATTAAAAAAAAATGAACAGCCTCTGGCTATTGTTTAAACGGAAACAGTGTTTACAGATACCTCAGTTATACTTTGTTAATACTTGTAAAAATTAAAACAAACGATACCGTGTTGTTAATAATAAGCTGTGAAAAAAAAAATGTAATAAAAACAATCATTTATTTAACACGATAATGATATAGAATTATTTTTTCTCTCCGGTTGATTGTATTTTATTTTTTTCCAAGTGTAAATAAATTAAATATTTATTTAATTCAGTTTTTAAAATCGAAGAGAATGTTTTTATTGCATTTTATATTATTTATTTTTTTAAAGGAAATAAAAATCGTTCATCGAGTATATTTCGGAATTTCCGGTACAGCGTTTTGTAAACAATAAACAAGTTTAATAATATGCCCATTATTATAAGTTGTAAATGCGGTGTGTAGGAAAATATAAATTTTTAAGCCAAAGCACTACGCATTTTACATAAGAAATAATGAATATTTCTTGTGAAGCTATAATTCTTTTCCTCGGCTCATTTATCTAAAGAACGTTGAAATTTGATTTGAAAGAAGTTTATAAAACTGCGGTCATTTGCGGCTGTAGTGTAAAGTGGCAGTGAAACGATAAGATAAACCGATATTTATATCGACTTTTGGATACCACTTCTTTGATAGAAATGACCAAAAGTCACTTAATTTCTTCTAGATATTATATTGTATCCGTCGCTAAAATAATTTCTTCTTAAATCGTTTAATTTTGAACATATTATTTTGAGTATGAAAGAATAAAATTTAAAACAAATAAATGATCTATACATAAAAGTATTATCTTTATTATTGTATAAATGGTAAAAATACCTTTATTCTTATTATATAATTCCTAAGTTTTTATTTAGTTTTTTTATAACTACTAAAAGTCTGATAATCTATTATAAAAGTGAACATTTGCTTTTATATTTATATATACTCGTATATATATTTTGTAATCATACAGTGATAAAAGAATGATAGTATCTTTTTCATTATTATAATTCATAAATATATTTTTTTGAATTTGTTTGGTATATTATATTGGAAGTCTAATTACCAATACTATAACTATAACTATTTGTGACAATTTAATATAATAAAGAAAAGATTTCTTATTGTTAGTTAGTTTGTTTTTGTTTTTTTTTTTTTACTTCAATGCATGATGTATCATGGATGATACAGGAACTTAAGTAGTCATTAAAAAGTGAAATTTAAATAAAATTCAAAAAAAGTATATTTTAAATGATTATTAACCTTATTTACATCTAAAAATAATTTTTTCAACTGAAAGTTTCAACATAAAAATTAAGTCATGCAGTGTAGGGTTAAAATCGTTTGTATCAGGAAATAATTGATGATATTTACAATCACGCGCGGTCCGAGGAGTAATTTATTTAAAAACTTTCAATACATCTCATTTATAAGCACTTATAAACTGACTTCAACTGATTTTTAACGATGAAATTGGTTTCATGCCTCGTTAGAACGAATTGATTTTAATTGTTTGGTTTGTGTTTTTTTTTTTATTATTATTCTTTATAAAAGTTTTTATTACATAATTTGATAAACTGCTGTTTGTGTGATACTCTTTGATGGAATGCACTAAAATACATGATTATTACTATAATGTTACCAATTCAATGTAAACAAACGTAGATTTAACGAATAAAAAAATTGACTTTAAAAAAAATGTGTAAGAGAAATGTACAAGCAATACGTTTATGTACATTATACATAATATATTTGTTTTTAAGAAATATAAAATTATATAAAATTAAAAACCAAAACGTCAATATATAAAGAAATATTATTAATCATCAAATGTGTGCTATTATTATAGTATAATCTCACAGATTTTTTTATAGGACTAATGAATAGAGACCAAACAAATGTGATAAAAAGGGTTAAAAATTTCATTGACTTAAAATTATCAAAATATAATTCATTATAGTAGTACCTAAAGAAATAGAAAAATACACTATCGAGATGTGTTAAAAAAATCGTATTTCTATTTTCATTAATGTCGATAAAAAATACTTGTACATGTAAATGTAAATAAATGAGGAAAAAACATGTTCGATAAATAGTATTTGCCGGATGCTGATAAATACCAAAGTGAATGATCAGTGAAAAGCACAAAATTAATTTTATAGTTATTTGATGTGTATTTTTATGTAGGTACTCTAGATATAAAGATAAAAATAAAACTGTCAAAACCCACGCTCAGATCCAGTAATTCCGGTTGAGACTGAGTTTTTTTTTTTTTCATAAAGTATTCATAAAATTTGCACTTTTCTGTCTAAAATAACGTAATATGTATGCACTCATAAATGGAAAAATATCACGACGTGCCACGGACGATTTTAAATATAAACTCTTATTGTTGTGGAAGACGTTTTTTATATTACTCGGTTATATTTTCAACAGTTACGCGCGAACGTATGAAAACTCTTAGAAATCCCTAGCTTTAGTGACGATTATTTTGAATACGTTTTAAGGAGTAAATAATAATTTGGAATCAGAGAAAAATTAAAGTAATTTTGAAAAGAAAAAGTTGAGTCATGAACAATTTAAACTGACCATATAGTTTCCGAGACGTGGAAGCTCGATGGCGTGTGCTTGATTTACAACAATGTTTTATTTCATTTGTTCGAAACGTTTTCTCGGAATTCTGTGCGTTTTATGCATAATAATGCTATACATACTCGTATTATACTTCCGCAAATAATTTATTTGAATTATTGATACTTCCGCGTTATACAGGTTTGCTAACTATAATAATTTTTCAGCTCAATAAAGTTCAAAAATTGAGTAGAGATTTTGAAAATATCCAAATCAGAATCGGCCGTGTTTAGGGTCTACATTGTACTGTATAATATAATACAAATTATTATATAATATAATAATTTTTGTTGCACTTGATTTTGACCTAGAAGAATTTCTTCATATTGATGACGAACTTGAGACGCAGCAAACCCATGATTCGGCTACGTCGTGGCTGAGAATGAATGTGAAAAGGACGAAAACCAATATGAAGAACCAGCAAATTTGGTAAAAGATTACAAAACTGCTATCAGTTACCTAGAGAAACTACAAAAATTTTCCCTCACAGTGTCCAATAAATAGTGAGCTTTTAGATTTGACTTCAAGAGCCAAGGAATGTGTGGAACGTAAGGCGACGCCTTACGAAATAAAAAGCAAAAATCAATAACGGATTTTTTTCAAAAAATATAATTATTATTAATGTATACTGGCTAAAAATAAATATGTAATAAAAAATATAAATTGTATGTATTATGTATGTATAAACTGGTTTAAATTAAATATATAATCTTTAATTTAATTCAAAATATTTTTCTCGAACCCCGTCAACACGGAAAAATGTCATGGTCCCAAGCGATTCCGTCTTATCGAGGTTTTACTGTAATAATCTACATACCAAACGAATAATTTTTCCATACCACTGATAATTTAATATATTATTTATGTCGTTAAAATTTTCATCGATATGTTTCATCAATACCCATTATATGGGTGTCCTTTCCTTTTTTTTTCTACGTTATATGAGTGATATATCATGAAATCGATTACTCGAGTTGTGGAGGTAACGATCGATATACCAGATAAGTCTTGGCACTATAGGAATATCACGATAATAATACTGTCAACATAATATAATGATAGTATTAGTGGTAAAAAAAAAAAAAGGTCGATATCGAGTTTATCTCTTTTACGTCTACATAAACCACTATTCTAATAGATTAAATGATCTGGAAATTAAAAAGTCACCTTTTCGACTTGGTAATTTATATAAATTAAGTTAATTATGTTGATTTAACCGAGTAATAAAAAGTTTTATATTGAATAAAAACCGTACATTTGTTATGGTAAATTTCTTAGGACGTGGTAAATGAAAAATATATAATTACAAAATCATTTATGTTTGTCTCAGTAATAATATTTTGTGTGAACCGATATTTTTATTTTTATTTTTTGTTTAGTTAGTAATCGTAATTTTTTTATGAATTTATAACGACTGTAAAAATATATTCTCAGTGCTTTGGAGATAAAAAAATAATCTAAGTTACATAAGAGATTTCTTAAGATCCGTTGAATTATAAATTTATAACTATAAAAATATCTAACCTAAATTAATTATGATAACTATGAGATCATATAGAATATTAAATGCACTACGAAATAACGAGCACATTTCTAACAAGCTTAGCTACAATAAACATTCGGAATTAAATTACTTTCGTCCCGCCAAGTCGTGTCAGACTTCGATAAAAAAAAAAAAATCGATTAAGTTTGGGTAAAAATTATTTTGCAAGTCTATTAGATAATTTTAATTATATTTCAATCTAAAATGTAGTTTTAATATGAGAGATTAGTTTAAACCATATTATTTTCTACTAAAGTAAATAAATATTTAATAATATGCATTATGCATAATATAACATTGATTTTAATATAAAAGTTTAATGCACCTAATTTGATTATTATGGATTTTAAATGGGGCAATTTTAAATTTCAAACGTAGAAACTATTTTTATATTTTTTTATTTTTGGTTTTACATTTATAAATATAATAATTTATTCACAGATATTTTTTCTAAACAGACGCATATTAAATTAAGTTTATTTGTGTGATATATATTATAAGAAAAGTTACCTAATTTTATTTTATCTAAATTGTGGATAAAAATATCAGTATTTAAAGGAGGTAAGTATTCACTTTTTTTATAGACAGTGAATAATAATGTTTAAAGAACATAAAAAAAAAGAAAGATGCTGACGAAAATATTTTTATTTGCGGAAATGTGTTATTTTGTAATAAAAAAATAAAATACATATACCTATTATCAGTTTATATTCGGAAGTTAAAAGCATGCGAGGAGAGTTTGCTTACAAATTACGACATTGAAGTATAAGGTAAACCATAATTATTACACAATTTTTAGTTAGTGTTTAATATAAAAAATTGTCGGTGTTTGGGTAATTAAAATAGTATTTCAAAAGTATAAAGATCATTATATTATTTTAAGCTTTGAAATCATTGAACAATCGGTCAATTTATGCACTCATTTCACATAATTCAAAATCTATACCTATCGGCAATTCCAGGAAAAAAAACCTCGAATATGCATTCGGTTCCTTTACGGGTCATATTTACTCGTACGTGTACCGAACGATTCCCAGAATTGCGCTTATTTGAAATATTTGATTCGAGTTTGGGGATGTTCGTATTTCCATAGGCCGAGTTTTGAAAGTCGACCGTGTCAAAAGGAAAAAATATTTTATGTTTAACATTTGATTCGACAGAATCAAAACACCTTCTGTGCATGAAATTATATACTATGAGGTCTGCCCAGGGATTCTTCAAATCGATTTCTCTATCTAGTCGTGTAGGGCACTAGGTCGCGGCTTTTGGCGAACAATTTTTTGACTTGTCGCGACGTTGAACGAACGAAGGGGCAGTAAATCGTTAAGTTCGCTCAATTCGTTACGTTTGACATAATTAACAGTCGTACCCAATCTCGAATTTGTCGCAATGGGGTTTGTTAAACTAGATTCATGTATGCGGCCAGGCCAAATGTCGAATACCTATTGATGGTGTAATTGTTTTTAAAATTGATCGATGCCGATTCATCATGAGCGAAAATTAAATATTTGTTTACCGTATAATTTATCTGTATAATTTAGCAATAGGTATATACTTGTATATATATTATTTAAACGCAAACAATAATATTATAATATTACATTTTTACAACCAGTAGAAATACAGGGGGAAAAAAAACGACCGTCACTGCAGCTGATCGCCATTGAAAGATTACAGTAGATTTGTACTTCTCAATGATTTACGATTTGTATATTTTGTAACGTTGATCATCAAATCCACGTTTCTAGTTAACATCGACGTATAAAATGCGCGTTAGCTTAAAATATAGGTGCGCGTTTTATTACAGTCCATAAATATTAATTGTTTTATGATAACACCGTTTAACTATAACACCCAATGGTATATTATACATTTTGATTCGTACGGTTTGTACGTTGATTTATATTTTCGTGATATTTTTGTCGTTTTTTTTTTTTTTAATTTTACTCACATAGTAATATGAACTTCAAAACATAACCAAAAATTAATGTTCTAATAAATTAGACAATGTTAACGTGCTGTTTTTACGACAAGAGAAAATCGATCTTCGATTTACTGAATTTAGTTCATTATTATTTCGTGAATGATTACGTTTCAAAAAATATTATAATTAATACACATTGTTAATCTTCAATGGCTCATTGCGATATTTTAATCACTTTGATTAATAATGAATAGGTTTAAGTTTAAAAACAAAACTAATTAGAATTAAAAATAAGTTACAACGAATCAACACTTAGTATTTAATTTGTATGAGTTTTAATTCCAAATTCGATTAAAAATGAATATGTATTCACATATTAACACAAAAAAAAAATCAGTTAATCGTCACAAATAATAGCGTACTTTTTCAAAACGCAGAGTGTAATATAATTTAACGCTTGATAGACACCACCACATTCTCTATAGTTTTCTGATGATCTGAAATCGGGCTTTCGATAAAAAAAATTAAAAAAGAAACGCCTAACATTTATAAATTCATTATTCAGAGATACGAATGCCACGTTGCTTTCAATGTCGTGCGGCAATTTCTAAATGGAAAGTCTGCAACGTGTTTGTAACATAAGACATCAATTAGACGCATAAATATAAAGTTATAACTTTTGGATGAACTTTATTTGATTAACTAGATAAAAACAAGTTGTTTCGTTATAAAGTGTTTTTATAAAATATTAGCCCACGTTTTATAAAATAACCGTATAATTTATAATAAAATTATGAATAACAGAACATTATTCTAATGGCATTACACGAATAAGGTTTCATTTCAAAATTGTATTACAATATAAAAATAATCGTTTAAACGAACAAGAAAATCAGACATTTCGTTTATTTCGGACAACCTACTGTTTTCTTCCAATCGATAAAATTAATTGGTTTCAAATTCTCTTCTCAACTAGACCTTAATTAAAATTTATTTTAACTATGTATTACATAATATGTGTGTGTGTGTGTATGGGGAGAGAGAAGTGATGTATGTGTGTTTGCGTAAATAAATATCAAAATAGATTATGAATGTACTTTGTATTTCGAATAAATCATAAAACTTATTATTGATTACATGATGACCACCCTGTGATTTGTGACAGCAGCAGTAAATTAAAAAAAAAAAAAAAAAAACTTTAACGACGGCCCAATAAAGTTTGATAAGGTTTAAAAATTAGAATTCACTTGCTATTCTCGAAAGTGATTTATTAGGGGCACCTTGTAAATGATCTATTACTCCATGCGCGTAGTAAACACAAATGGAAAAAAAAAACCTATAAAATAACAACATAAAAACTCAACTATCTTAATTTTTCCGAGTGTCACATTCATTACCAATTTTCGTGTATACGTTAACGATTCCATTTTCCATGCTTTTAACAGTAGTTATTATTTTTATCATACACCACTTTAAATGTTACGCTAACTGTTTTGTAAAAGAAAATTAGTCCAACTCAGCCATACACTCTGATTTACGTGTATTATGAATATTATATTTATATTATATTTTTTCTTGGAATAACAAAAGAAAATTCGTATCGGTCATGTGAAATGACTTTTCAACACTCTTTATGCTAAGCGATAAAAAAAAAAAACTTTTCACTCTTTTCGTTAATCATTCAAATATGCTTCAATATTTCATCATCGTTCGAGAGAAAAACTCTTTGTGCATTTAAAACATGTGTAACTATTCCAGTCTGTAATTTATTTGTTTATACCTATATGTTTTTTTATTTTTTTTTTGTTCTACTTTTTACACTCTTGTAGTTTTAATTAGTAACCCATTTCAAACAATGAATGGAATAAACGTTATATAAATAATAAAAGGCTTTTAACGTATTTTCAAGGGGAGTCATATATTTAGATTTTTATATCATTCATTAAAACTCGTAAAAAAATATCGTAGGTAAATAAATAATAACAAAAATCATGACAAATTTTGGCTGTGTGTTACCTACTTAAATATTATCATACTGTGTTCAAAATTCATAATTTATTTACATTTCAAGCTATTATTTTTATATTAAAAAAAAAAAAAAAAAACGAGAAGTAGGCACGTGCATTTAAGCACTGCTCAGCACAATGTTTACGGTTGAAATATGGAAAACAAAAAACATTTGCAAATAGTTATGAAATTCTTGTTTTGACGACGGTTGGTAACGATAGACGTCTGTTATGACGGGATCACGCTGTTCGACGAGAAACAGTACGATCGGTTTTTCTTTAAGTTTTTATTATTTCCATTTTATCACAAAGCTTAAAAACTAAGTTTCAGTTCATTACCTACATGTGTTGCTATAGACACCACACAAATCATAAGCTGAGAGTCATAGACAGTTAATTGTTTGGAAGAACTTCTCGTTCTACGAGCACAATAGTAGTGTAATCATTTTATTTTAATTTTTCTCATTGATAACAGGTAACGACAACCACCCCCTCCTACTTAAATCATGCGATAGATCTCATTTCTGAACATGAAAATAAATAATCGATCATACCATAGTTCTATTTGCAATATTAAACTTGACGATTTTGAAATTTGATACATATTATTATTTTTAAATTAATTATTTTTTTTTTATCAATATGAAATTTAGATATTTAGATAAATATTAGAATTCAAAATTGAGTTTACATTAAAATATATTATGCACTCTATTAAGTCCACGACATATACTCGTATACCACAGATACCGTAGTCCAAAAACATATTATATTTTAGTAGGTGATTGATGATGGAACATTATTTAAAATTGTATAATTTCTATGTAAAGCTAATATAATTTTATTTACGCGTGTGGGTGGTTTATGAATTCATAATAAAACAATTATTTATTCTTCGAAAAACGAAAAAATATAGTTTCGATGAACAAATTAGGATATAAAATTTAAAATTCGTATATAAGGTATATTGGTTGTGAACATTATTCTATGACACTTTCTCGGAATCAAAACCAGACGAAGTTCGATTTTATTTTTCTAGAATTTGTGGGAATTTAACGAGTATAATCACTATTGCACTCAAAATATAAATCGAAATATCGTTTTTTCATGGTAATTATAAAACAAACAAATGTAGAATAAATGTAAACACAACATTTTTCAAGCTGATAACTATGTAAAAATGGAAAATCTGCTACTAATAAACGGGTTTAAAGTGAAATGGATTGGTTTATATCATATTCATAACTGAAAAAGATGAATTAGCCGATAAGTGGTATTATATATTACGAGTATACAAAATTAAACCATTATTCATCATAACCTGTGATTTTGCCGTAAAATAGCGATAATCCTAAAAAACTAGTGGCACAAACGGGACACTACAAACTCATTATGACTCTGAGACCCAGGCGTGCGAACACCGTCTATAATTTTCCCATGGTCAGTATCCGGTAAGGAGAACTGGTTTCACAGCGACGATTTGGACCATTACGATTTGACGTATCTCATTGTCACAACATTTCAACACAATAATATTTCACTGGCGTTTTTTATTGTCGTTTTCGCGTCATAAGAATAAAGTACGTACAGTCAACGGCTTCTTATCATATTGTCACTGAATTGTTTTTTAGATGTTAAATATGTTTGTTTTTTTTTTAATATAATACTACACAATATAAAACACTCGCGTGTGTGTCGTCGCCATATAAATGTTCATCCATAGGTATATTAATAATATAAGTTTTTTATATTTATTTACATCCGTCACCGGCGACGACTCGACAATATGGAAGTCGCATCGTGAAAATAACAATGAGTTTATTGCGTAAAAAATAGAACAATATATGGCAATAAAAATAAATTATAAAGTTAAGAATGCTAAACTTCAGAAAAATAATATTACGTTTTTTTTTTTTTTTTTTTTGCCATTCGGAAGAGTTGGGAATTATAATTTATTTATCCGTACAGTAGTGCATAATGTCCAGTTGGAAAAGAAAAAAAAATTGGATATATGCAAAACATTATATATGAATGTACTTTATTTTTTTTTTATAAACGTACGATTTAAATAAATTTTGATTTTAATTCGTCCCGATTTAATTCCATAGTTATTGAGAGTTCAAATTTTCAAATATGTTTCATGCTAACCCGATGCCGCTGTTCGGGCGCGGTTGATTTTGTTTTACATCACGCTACAGTAGTTATCGCGATCGAAAGTTTGTGTTTTATTACGACGGTAAATTTGTGTCATATATGTAATAATGTAAAATTATGTTCACCAATAATTATTGTAACAATGTAACATACGGTTGCAACTAATATTATTGTAACGTATTCGCGAACGTTTTTGGTTTGAAACTTGTAGTTTTAATCATATTGATTGTGCCATCATTTGGTTCAACGATGACGTGTTCATCGAGATGAAAAAAAAAACCATCGATTTAGTACTTATTCGGATATTCGATATTTTTTTAATACAAAATTAATATTGATGGACAATTATTTTCCCATTAAGCGAAAAGAAAAAGTTAACGAGTTTACGTATATATTGATATTTTCTCTTAGTTGAGATGCAATGATTTATAGGTAGATTGCACCTGACCTTACCGAAATACGACCGGGGCCGTGTGTATTGACGAAGAACATTTCGTCGGCGTATCGTATCAGTTTTTACACTTAAAAATACCGAGAAGAAAAACAAGATAAAATAACACTTAATAACGCGATAAA
The DNA here is from genome assembly GCA_948098885.1 of Drepanosiphum platanoidis. Classification (NCBI taxonomy): domain Eukaryota; kingdom Metazoa; phylum Arthropoda; class Insecta; order Hemiptera; family Aphididae; genus Drepanosiphum; species Drepanosiphum platanoidis. Next base: position 26,800,582 of record OX402528.1, read on the forward strand.
TGAAAACGTTATGGACTTTTCAAAGTTAAGTATGTACAAAAGTTTAAAAAGCACAAACAACGAATTGATACAAGTGCTCGACCCTCCGGCCGACTATACTTTCCAAAGCATTAGTTACATGTGCATAAATATAATAGTTTTTAATATTGTTCAAAAATTGAAGTCAGGTTTTCCGTTTTGAATGTGTGAACAATATTACGTCATTCGTTACACGGATAATAATGTGAATTATGACATTCTTTTTTAAACCGGCGGCGTTCTGAATAGGCAAAACGTCTACGTTCCCGCGTTGCGTATATTTTAAATGGTGAATTTTAATTTCATTAAACCCCTATACTATCCGTGTGCAAATAATAGTGTTTTAGTGCACTCGATATACCTTGTTTAAATACAATATCGTGTATGATAAATTTCAATTTATGAAAAAAAAGGCTACAGTTCTATCTGAAAAATGTTGGATGTTTTTTTTTTTTTTATGAAGAGAGGTAATAAATTAACAAAATCGTTTTTCAATTTTCTGTAACTATATTTATTTTTTGTCAAATTAGCGTCGAGTTTAAAAGTTTTATTAATCTAAAAAATTCCAAGTTTTGAGTACCACGTTTTTTTTTATATTTATTCTAAATTCAATTCATTGTTTAAAAACATTAAAATTAACTGTTTGAACGCATACGCAATTTTTAACAGACATTTAAAATCTCAATAAAAAGCTACGGATTGATAATGACTTAAAAATCACACATAGCATTAGATTACTAATAAAAAATTAAGTTATTTACAAAAACTCAAAATATAAGCAAGTTACTTTAATTATTTTTTTCACGCTCTAACGGGCCTATCTTGATACGAAGATAAAAAGTAAAATTATAATCATATTTCAAGGAAATTATTTTGCGTTAGAATAAAGAAAAAAATATTTTTCCATAACAATTAAAAACAATTATAATTGTTGAAATATATAAAGACAAAATGTTTTCGTGTAAATCCGATTTCCATTTATGAACAAAATGATTATTAAATTTGTAAATTTGTAAATCAATATACATCATCATATTATATGAATCTCAATTTAAACTCGGATAATCGGTTTTTACTTTTTACGAGAAAATTATTTATTTTTTTTCAGAAAACACTTGAGTTGAAATAGTGATCAATAAGTTTCCCCTGGCTTTTCAAAATCTAATTTAAATCAAACATATATGGTACTTTAAAATAGGTCATTTTTGTGTTTTTTCAAAAACTTCAGCAAATATAACACACTATATTATCTACTTCCAAGAAATGAACTCTTAAATCGTTGACGTTTCAAATGAGAGAAGACATTTTTAGATGTAAATACTAAATTATTCACTTATAAACGACGTTCTATTGGGATGTCTGCAATAGTTGAGTATATCGAAATGTTTAAAATAATGATTTCAATAATAATTTTATTCAGATGTATACATATAATAATATGTTTGTATAAACGATAAAAACTCAATCTTAAAATAAACATTGTTATTCGGCTCTATGGTAATTAGTTCAGTAAGAGTTATTTATAAAATAATTTAAAACTTCGGTTCTATTAATTAATTATGATGACTGTGTGTTTTATACTTGGTTTTTGTAATAATTCTTCTATTTTGTTTGGAATTTCATTTATCTCAAAATTAATAATTGATTTCACGACGATTTTAACATTTGATTTGGTTCAATGAAAATAAAAAGTTTAAACATAAAATTCAACAACTGTAGTATGAAGTAATCTTTTTCAATACTACGAATATAAAATCTTGATATTCGGTGAATATTGTATATTGTAAGCGTATAAAGGTGATGATGAAAATGTAGCGAAGTAAGTAACCTTAGAGTATTTGATCCGCTAAAATAATTTATCATTATTTGAAACTTCGTAGTGTAAGTTAACTGGTAATACAATATCCACCCAGTATCGACGAGATCAAAACTAGACGAGTGCCTATGTCATATTTCAATAATAAACTGTTTTTACTTTTTTCACGCTTCTATAAAGTATTATGTTTCATATGGATCGATTACATTTTTCTAATTGACTATTATGGAAGAAAACTTCTTCACATAAATAAATTACCAAAAAAACCCTTTGAATAAAACATGTACTTTTTGTCTTTAAAAAATATCTAATTCAATTAATTCAATAAATAAGTAAGTGTGGTTTTGATTTTACAATGACGTATACGCTTTCGTTTTTTTTTTTTTTTAATTAAATACCTTATGATATATATTTGATTTATGCATAAATATCCAAAATATAATTATAGTAAAAAAAAAAATTGTGAATCGTTTAATATAAAATCATCAAATAATGTAATTATAATAATTTATTTTGTAACAATACGTGTGGCGTTGAGTTCTACTTCTTGGAACAGTAACTAATTAAACCATTTTTTAAATTTAATATCATATTTCAAAGCTCATCGTTTATCATTTTTACGATTAAATTAAAACTGTAAACAACCAAATAAACTAAATTGTGATCGATTAAAACTGTTGCATTCTATTTTATTTTGTAATTTATACAATGTTACTCTGTGGTTTTTACGTATTGAAAATTTAAAATACCTACATTTTCTTCACGTATTTATTTGAATGGGATTATCGTATTGTGGTTTTATCAATGCTCTTAGTCTTAGTTTTGTTTATTATGATAATGACAAAGTACATTATTTAAAAATGCAATTTAATGACACGACTATAACAAATGATTTGAAACATATTCCTAGAGTGTGGCAATGTTCATCAGATGATAAACGTTTACAATTGTTATTTTTTCTAAAATGTATTTTAATGAGGAGAAAAAAAAATTTTCGAATAATATTGGTTCGTCGCTAAAATACTGAATGCAAGATTAAAAAAAAAAACAACTACAAAAATGCCCAAATCGAATAAAATATGTTTTGATTTCAAAAGAACCAACAATAATAATGATGTTATTTTTTTCCAACAATTCCTACAGTGTGCATTTATACATTTAAACGACACGATCTGTTGGTGTTTCTTTATCATGAATATTTTCAACAACCACGCGTGCATTTGTGGATATTCGTTAACGTTTTGAAACTATTATTAACAGAGACACGGGTAAAACATGATGTGAATGTCATTCTTACTTCGGTGGTATGGATAATCCAAAAATGTTGTTGTCGGCACACAAATCAAGCACAAAAATAGCAAAAATCGTACACGAAACTTTTAATCCAACTGCCGCTTAGATCGCATTCGTGAAATCCGCGTTTCAACGAGACGCGTACATTAAACGATCGTAAACAGCGCGCGGGACGGACGGACGGACGAACGCGCGAACGACGGACGATACGTGTTCGACTGTGAGGTTGCGGTCGGCGTACTGAATTCAAAATCTCCGAACGGGACGCCAAAACATCCGCGACCGGCGCATGTCTCTAGCGTGCAACGACGCTCGGGAGCTCTTTCGAAAATATTTCACAACAGACGTACTTTTTCCATTCAAGTGTAAACAAAAACTCACAGCCGAGGTAGCTAAGAAAACGATAGTCAATACATTATGCTCCACTCATTGGAATTACTACGCGTTATTATTACGATCCACTTTCACTTCGTTCGGCGGAAAACCCTTATTTCAAAACATCGACGTGCATAGAATAACGGATCGTGAACTTTAATATATATTTTTATTTTTCGTTTTCTATTTTATAACAAACTATTATAAATATTTAGTAGTTATAGAATATTGTTAAAATGTTGTTTACATTTTAAACTGCAAATTGTAAAAAAAAAAAAAAAACCATAGTAACTACACAGAATATACCACAAATAATACAAATTATTATAAATCAATGTTAAATTTTGCCAATGAGAATATATACATATTTGACATATTAACCCGAGTATCGTAGTCTTAATCATGAGTGAATAATATATAATACATTAATAACTAATAAGATATAAGATATTTAATGACAATAATTTATTTGCTAAAGATGAATTATTTTAATTGCCAATTACACAAGTATAGAAACCAAAAAAAAAGTATAGGAACGTGATTCAATATAAATATCGATAGTTATTTACGACTGTAAATAAAGTCAAACGGAAAAACTTCGTACTTATTTTTAAATTGATTTAAGTTCCCCGTAATTATAAGAATCTGAACGTCTGAATCTTTGATTGGTATTACATAATAACATACGCACTTTAAACGGCTTAGATCGTAACTTTCGTCGAATAATAAATCATTTGATACGAGTATATTTTCAATAATGATATTCAACGACTAATATCGCGTTGTGCCATTATAACGATCTGTTAAATTACATAAAAGTAAATAAATACTTCAGTTTGTTGATATTCGTTGAATTCCGCGGTCGGCATTCGAGGATATCAAGTAAGTATTTTCGATAAAATATTGTGCATCATTATTTCAAAAAATTTAATTTACCTACAAATGAAAAATGATTCATTTTTACACAAATATCATAACAGTGATATATTATGGTTTCAAGTGAGTCATCAATTACTGTCATATCTCACAATATTTGATTTATTCCTCCATTCAACAGAACATCTACTTCAATTATCACACAAAGACACTTTACTATCAATTATTACAATCGACGTACATCAAAAAAATTTACCCGTGTAATAATATTTTCATAATTTATATTACCTTATGATCGATTTAGATATTGAACACGTATTTTTATATTTAGCACAAGTATACATAATAAAACCTCACGCTGTGGTATAAATACTTATTAAATTCGGACAAAAAAAAATGTCGAGTTATTTTTGGAATATGCGCCTGCAAGTCTTTTAAAAAAATTAAATTCCCGTTTGCTTGAAATACCGACCGCCGACAAAACTCTAAATACTGTAACAATATATTATATTCGAAAGTATATCTCATAAACGAGTATATGTAACGAGATATCGAAACACATATCAATCGATTTTTTTATACCTTTATTAAGTTTTTTAATTGTACGTTTCGAATGATCCGATTTCACGTTTGATGAATATTTTTAAACAAATTAATTTTTTATTAATTTTTGGATTATTACGTATGATGATTATAACACTTGGCAATAAAATATGTACACGACTTATGACTAGAATGAAAGTTTGAACCGCAAAATTTATTTTCTGAAATTCGTACATTGGTTTCACACTGCCATATCAATGAGATCTATTTGATATTGCTCTTTGATTTCCGAAAACGTAATTGACTACGAATAATTATTTGAAGTAAGTACTCAGTTTTATCGAAAAGAAACTTGCATAGTTTTGAATAAAATATGATTATTAGATTTTACTCTTATTTAATTATATTCCGACATATTACTCATATCGCCCACCCATGCTCGATAGATTAATGCATTTTATAATATTAAATAATTCTTCACCACGAGCACATAACTTTGTGTATTAATAACGGGGCTATTATAGCGCAGACGAAATACTCGGCAAAGTGACAATGGACGAGAATTCATGAATAAAATTATAACCGATTTTGTAGGGCTTAAAACTAGATCATAGTAAGCCACGATAGATAAGAGTCGAAGTGACCTGTAAGATATTTTATTCCATACACTCGAATAATAATTTAATATATTTTTCATAAACTATCCCAAACGGATTATAATTTTGAATTCTATATTAGTGAAACTTAACTTCGACTTTTACGGCTATAAGAAAACTACAATGATAAATTATACATCGGAAACCGTATTAACAATCCTCAATGAACAGTTTTTTCACAAACTAACATAAAGTACATAAAACAGTACATACAAACATACAAACAGTGCATAAAATCCTCATGGTATATCGAGTAAAAACAATATTTTTAAAATACAAGCTACTTAACTGAACGTTGAGTCAGTGATTACTAAAGATTAAAAATTAAAGATAAATTATTAAGTATAAATAAAATACGCCAGACGTTTTTTTGTCCGTCTGTTTTGAATTAGAATTAATGAAATAAGACATTGGTTCAACGAAAATTATTTAGCTTTAATATAATACCAGTATATACGAGTGTTATGCTATACTTCTATGAATCGATATCATAGGCTTCAAATCATACCCGTTTTACCTTAGTTTTAAATACTTTGTTTTCATTGATATTGGTAAATATTTTTCTGAGTGCATAATCGTGTACGAAAATGATGAAATTTTGAATTGGACTCAATGAGGAATAACCATCCATGCCACGATGGCAGCAGGGGGTTCTTTAGGACTTATGGGTAAAAAGGGGGGAATATATGTTTGTGTATTCGATGTTAACTAGTATGTAAGTTTAGTATGTAAGTAATTTTGTTATTAGCATTATTTTGAAATTTTGTTATTAAGGAGGCGTACATAATATCAATAAACGATGGTGGCCGGGCAGAAGTATTGTCTTACGACTGTACCTGCCCGGCCACCGATTTAAAGCGTAAAAAAAAAAAAAAAAAAAAAAAAAATAACCATCCTCGTCATAGTAGGCATCGACTTTTGCAAGTTTTCGATGCCAACGCTGAATACGTCCGGTCGGTTTACATTAGCCGAAACGATCGAATTGCGAAGTGTCATTAAGCCAAAACGCCTATATCGTTGACAATGCAACTATAATTTAAGATTGAAAAGCATCGCGTTGTTGACTATCTCAAACGGTCATGTCGGTCAATGATATTCTAATTGATTACAATGCGCATATCGAATTCAATTTTCTCGTTTTTAGTTTTTCTATACCTAATAGTTTATTCAGTTATACGACAAACTAATGGAATCCCGTTGAGGTCCATTCGTCTAAAAAAAACTCTTGATTAAAAAAAAATAAATAAAAATAAAAATCTAACAGTGAGTCGAAACAATTTACGACTAACGTTCGGAAAATAAAAAACAACAATCGGGTTATCTACATTCTCTTCCTAAGTGAACCTAAGTGTACCTACTAAAAGTGCTTTAAACTCCGAACGGATCGTTAACATTCAAAATTGATTTTATAAATAAATTAATGCGATAGAGATAAAAACATGGACACGCGTGGATTCGTTAGATATTAATCGTTAAGAAGAGAGAGAGAGAGAAAAAGAATACATTAAATAGTTTATAGAAATTGAAAACATACGAGTATAACTAATGATAAACCTCATAACATATTTTCAAAAATGTCCGATAATTCAGATTGTTGCCGCCCGATAGCGACAACAGGGGTCAACGGGCAGTTTAGGTTTCCGAAAAGGCACACACGCACACAAACACATACACGGCACAATCTGAATTTATACTATATAATATTTTAATTACCGACGACAAGGGGCAACGGCCGCAAGATTCCGGCTCGCGTTCGTTGTCGTGTGTTGACGAACGCGAGTCAGCGCGGCGTAGTCGAAAATGTTTTGTGAATTTTTCTATTTATTAATTTATATTGTTTTTGTGCGCAAATCGCCGTGTTTGTATTATTGTGAACGCGTACGAAGATCGTCGCGTGAGTTATTATTATATTGTGCGTCCGCAAATCGGCCGTGATTATTATTATTATTATTATTATTTAAATACTAAAGCGTACGCGACGCAAGCATATAGCGCGTGCGTAAATCGCTATATTGTAAAATTATCTGTATTATTGTGATAGTGCAATTATTATCAGGTTAGGTGTGCAGCTGGCCAGCCTACACATCGCCGTGAGTTATTATCATTATACTTATTTAATATTATCAATCATTTTTGTTTACATTTATTTCTTATTGATTAGTTTAAGTTAACATACTACACAAAAAACACACCTACACATCTCATTTCACCACATAGCCAACTAGCATTTGCGCGGCGACCCCAACCACTGCTAGTTGAGCTATCATATCGCACTACACACACACATACACACGCGCGCAATTTAAGTCGACCGGGCGACGCTCATTATTATTCTGAGCACCTGGCCCAAACACAGATGGTAATACTTTGTTATAAATAATAATATATTACCTAATTTAAGAAATTCACATCAAATTCCATTAATTAATAAACATAAAACGACGTCCTGAGTTATTTTAAACGTTTAGCACTTGGTCTTAATTAATAGTTGAATTATAAAAATCCACACGAGTAAGTGACAGAAAAGTTAATGAAAAAATATAAATTACAAATTGATTAAAGTATACTAATATTTTAACACACCTGCATCGATTGAGTTGTAATTGTACGAAAAAGTTTGTTTAATAAAAGTGCAATTAAAGCTTTTATAAATTTAATCTAACAAAAAATTTAAATTCGTTTCTTTTTTCGTTTCAATTTCCCGAGCAAAGTTAAGAATGTTCTAAAATCTGCTTTCTTGACTATTTTATGGTAGTCGAAAAAAAAGGATATTAAAATAAGTTTTTTATGCTTTACGACTTGTTCATGTATTCATTCATTTCTTTTACCATTAATGAAATAAAACAATTTTAAAGTCCATATTTAGAAATGTTCACCTATGGTACGATGATAAATTTTAAGATGACCAAAAAAGAAAAATAATACTCAAATAATAAAAATACTAAAATTGAATGTATTCATTAGTAAAAAAATAAAAAAAATAAATGATTATAAAACCTATAATATTGTTGTCAACAGTTATTATAAAAATAAAGTGTTCGAGGGATAAAATGAATTTAATAAATTATTATATGCTGTGTTTTTTTGTGAAAAATATTTAAAAAAAATAATTATTCTATTATATGCTTAAAAATGAGTCGAAATCACGAGTATCTCAGATGGTTTGTTTTGAATTAAAATAATACAAATGCATTATGTTAAGCGATGTCTCTTCATAAATTTCACTTTTCGTACATTTTTATTTTTTATGGTTAGGTTTCACGTTTTATTACGAAATTTTTGAAAAGAAACCATTTTATAATATCTAATCAACAAAGAGCTATTTATTATGAATAATTTTAGTTTCCTTTCCGTCAAAAAACGTGTGTAAAGAAAACCTAAAAAAAAGTATACACATAAACAGATGAAATTACAATATAGCTAGACAAGAAAAAACTTTTACTCTAAATCATCTTCTCATTAATTAATGTTGATGTTTATTGTTTATTTATGTTCATTTTTTTTTTTTTTTTTTGGAAATTCTCGGAGAGATTCTTCGCCAAAAAAGTTAGTAAATTTTCATAATTAGATGAGTTACTTAATCAATTATATTTTTGATCATACCATAATTTAATCCACCGTATACAAAAATATTTACCGTTTTATTTCCAATTTCGCTCTTATAGTATCATATTCCCTATAACAGACTCTACAGTCTACAGCAACACACTATGGGTTTGGTGTTTATTTTTAGATTCTAAGAAATATTTCTGATTATTATTATATAATAAAATTGCATAATAATGTTCATAACGACAGTGAGAGTCTGTGTATTAAAGCTACAAAAGAGAAAACGATGAACAATATTTACAAAAAATAATTGTGAATAATGATCGACATTATGGTGATGTGGATGAGATACAAGTGGACCGTGCAATTAGAAATATAAAGTAAATAATAAATAATTTCTTTTCAACTCTAACCTGGCAGAGCAAAGAGTAATTAAACTAGTATTTATAAAGAATACTTAAATACATAATAGTAAAATATTTGGGCCTTATCATATACAAAAGATTGACCTGGAATCCACACATCAGGTCCAAAAGACTGAACTCTCGTTCTCGTATGATCAAAACTTTCTTATCAAAAAATAAATGCACCAACATAAAAAATAAACTGCTAATTAAAAAAAAATTTTTTTTGTGCATGACCAAAAAAAAAACAAAAACAATAATATACTTCAAACTTTTGGGATGTTAATCAAATACGTTTGTAAAATTAGACTTCGTGTAGTATTTAAAATTTGTATGTACTTTAAAAAATATATTTGATTTGAGTTATTTAAATACTTTTTAAAAATAGGCATTTTAACAACGATTATGAATAATATAATAATTGTTGATTGAGTTGGTAACTACGGTATAAATTGTTTGTAAATCTTGGGCGTTATTATTGATAGAGCATTTCTATTGTTACCTTGTTAACTTGATTCGGAAATAGTATTTACAAATTTTATTTTTGTACGTTCACAGACAATCACCATTAATATAACTAATAGATTATTTACCTATTATCTAGTGTATTATTATGTTCAATGCATAATTTCTGAAATAATAACACTCGATGACCTCGAGAATATATTAATTGTGTCACTTATAAATAAATAATGTTACTTTCCAGGAAAACGTTTTTTTTTTTATTATTATTATTAATTATTAATTTTTTCTGTACTTGAAACATGAATTTTAATACTATGCATAAAAACACAATTATCTTTAATTTATTGTTGTTTATTCATATTTGATCGAGTCGATAGATTATATTTTTACAAGGACCAAAAAAAAAAAAACAAAGTAATCCATTACAAATGTGTTTTACGACAAAATGTAATGTCTACGTGTTAAATATTGTTAAATTGATACGAAAAAAAATTAAAATGTTAAAAACAACAAATTGTATATTGAGTTTTTTACTGAAGCGTTAAAAATGAGTGATTCAAATTTTAACCGGTCATGAAAATTAAATATAAATATATTATATTAAGATCTGATGATCACAACACATTTTACATTAAATATTAAAAAGGTATATATTAAATAATTAATTAATATAAGTGTAAAGAGGATTGAAAAAAGTACTAAATTGATAAATCATTCTTTTGATTACATTGAAAATATAATACAAAGTTTTTTCTTTTAGAAGTTATTAACATTCCGTTTTTTAGCCGTTATTATAAACACAAAATAATTGCCTTTTTAAACATTTAAAATCAAAGCGTAAAAATTGAGATGCAATTAGCAGCAAAAAAAAGTCTCATCGAGACTCTTGAAATTCGTGATTCAGTTGATAATCAAAATATGCAGGAAAAAAATGTGTATAAGCACGTGGACTCAATGATATTTCCTGTACAGGACGCTGTTATGACACATTGATTATGTTAAGAAATACGAATCTTCTACCCTACGTTAGACGCGCAGTTGACCGATGTCACCCAGTATATTTTAAGAATAGATTATTCTTATCGAATGCAATTTATGTCTTCGTTATCTTCAGTACCTCTCGTCTAGACATACTTGATACATAATCTGACTCATTTACCGAAGTGCGTAAACACCACGCGACCAAATTTGCTTCAAACATTCGTAATTTCTCAGGCAAAAATATATAAATTATAATAATACAAAATTGATAAGGAATATTTTGTATACATTTTTATTTATTTAGTTTAATATGTCAAATAATAAGACCCAGAAGGCGTCTAAAACGTACCTGGTGTCGTGACCTTCTAATCTAAAATTGTTATACCTCTACCTCCCTTCAATTTTGTAATCCCACCCTCTCTCACTAGCAAATTAAAATCCTAGCCTAAAATCCTAACCTTAAGTGCCTCCAACGGGAGGCCTCTTATCTCCAGCCACTCAAGCCATACCACCTCCATCACATGCGCTTATTATAAAAAAAATTTATAGATTGTGTATACTAAAAATAAAGGAAAAAAAAAAAAAAAATAATAAGAGACTGAGACTTGAGAGGACTTTAGACGAAAATGTTATTCAAAATTGGTTCGAAAATATTTGTCGTGATGAAGAATCTTTTGGGGAGGATAGTTGACACGGTCGTGTCGCACGGACCCGTGGACTCACCCGTCATTCCCCCTTTGCCTATGCAATCTACCGCAAGTTTCGGTGGTCTAGAATCTAGACTCTAGATCAGCGATTCTCAACCGGGGGGTCGCCAATAATTTTTTAGGGTCGCCAATTCATGTGGGAAAAAAATTGTTTCACTTAGAATCTTAGAATATTTTTACATCAAACAATAAAAACGAACGAGAGTTCGTGCGTGTGTGATTAACATTTGTTTACATCGAACGAAAACAGTATAATGTCGAAATCGAAGACAATTTTTCAAATGTCCCTCGCAGAGTTAAAAGCGGAATTTTATTTAATTTGCCTGGACTATTTGGTGAAATTTCTAGGTCATTACTTTTTAAGTCACGACGAAAAAGAAATTCATTTTAGTTGAAAACTAGTAGGTCAAACATTTTGCCGTTTATTTCATTTTTGTAATTTTTCATCAGTTTTTCGAAATGTTAATTGTTACTAGAAAATTCAAAAAATATCACCCTGAAAGCTTCAATTTGACCAAAAATCTTTTTACAGAAACTACTCCTGAAATTGATAATTGGACCAAGTATTTTAGTCAAAATCGGGTTACTAAAAAAAAAAAAAGATGCATCGTGTACATCATATACTAATATGGCTTCTTCTTCACTTCACTATAGATCTAAAAACCGATATAGCCATTGAATAATGATAATGTTATTTTATATTATGTGCCAAATAATAATAAGCTACATTATGTACTGCCGTACTATTGGCTATCAAATTTACAAAATGGGACGATTCGAGAATTAAATATTATAAAAATATTACACATAATGGCATAATACAAAAATTTGTATCGTCATGCATCAAACGCACATTTTCGAATAAATCGCATTAAATCGAAAAAAAAGAAAATATTTGGCCCAAACTAAAAATAATTAATGTAAAATCCAGTGGGGAACTGAGAGTAAAAAAAGTTTCATGAAATAGTTCAGGAAACATATTTCAAAGTTTTAAAATCATATTTTGACAACAACTAGTTTAATTTATCACGATATTAACTCGGGTATAAAGTAAGTTATGAACTAAAATCGTATTAAGTTTTATGAGTATTTTTTAAAAATCAATAAATAATTAATATATTTACATGGAGTTTAAAATAAAGTAGAAAAAGAAAACGCCATTTCAAACACTTTGAAAAGTTTCTATGAATAAACTCTTTACAGAATAAATAGTTACGAAACTATGCCTTGAAGCATTCACACAGCCGGAAACACTACGTAGTTACACATTCGAAAACAATAATAAATCATCACGTTTAAGATTGTTTTTGATAAGATACTTTTAGAGTGTACACAAAAGTTTGTTTAATACATTCAATATTTTATTACGTTAGTTCCAATCATTTTGCCTTAAATTTATCCTCGTAATATCTTGTTCATGACTAAACAGTCATATAACATTGTATAAACATCTTGTTTATATTCACAAAACAATGAAACTTACTTATTTGAACGGTTTCGGAACTATGTATGCAAAACTATTAAGAATGATCGTCGTCAATTGTGAACGTGAAAATAAATTAGTTTTGGAAATTAAACATTTTTTTTATTTTGACAACAAACAAACACGTGTTATTAAAATATAATTTTTACAATTACTCGGAATTATTAAAACAAAGTACGTTCGTCGTAATAATTATTTATGAAAATTTAACCTTTTTTTTTAAAATATCAACGTATAATATAAAGTTTATTCAAAAATTAGAGCCGATTATTACATTTATGTCTTTTCCTTTCACCGAAACAAACATTATTGAAAATATTTCTACACAAATAAGCAATTTGTTTGATATGGATTCTACAAAATTTGAATCTGAAATTATAAAAATTAAATCAGATATATTCCTCAAAGCTCGAGGTTCTGAAACAAATTTTGGAATTTACTGAGTGAAGAAAAATATCCGGGTTAGAGGAATGTAGCTTTGCAGTTACATAATTATTTTGGAACTACATATTTGTGCGAAACAGCATTTTCTCACATGAAAATGGTAAAAACAGAATTCCGATCTACGCTCACTGATGACCATTTAGAGCAGTGTCTTCGATTAGCAGTTAGCAACTATTCGCCAGATTACGACCAATTGGTCAACGACATGCAATGTCACACTTCAACAATGCCCAGATCAACAAAATAATATGTTAATTAAAACTTATCTAATTAGATTTTAGAAATTATTATTTATTATTATATTATAATAATTAATTATTAGTATATAATACTTATTGTATGTTTATATGCACTTTATGCAAGTAGTCTCTTAATAATTATAGTTATTCAATATGTTGCGACCGCAACATAACATAGCAAAATAAAGAATAATTATAAAGATTTACTAGGTACGGGGAACAGCTGGTCGCACGCACACACACAATCGTGATTTTTATTTCTGTCAATATTATTTGTGTGTATGATTATTGTTATGTGTCCAGTGAATTATTACGTAATAATTCCTCTCTGTATGTTAATTTTTTCTGATTGCGCGCACGTTATCGCACGTCGCCGAGTCGGTGCAGCGAAAATTAACACGGCCGCCGTACTTTTGTTGTATAAGACCGCACGTCGTCGCATAAAGACTAAATAAATGTAATTCGTAATAAGTGCGTTTTCTTTAAAAACCTTTATTTTATATATCATTTTTTATTATTAGTAGACCAGAAGGGTCGAGGTGTTTGAATCGTTCAAATAGCGACAGTCTTTTTTTATTATTATTATTATTGATGCGAGTTTGGCAGTAAATTAACTACCATTGGTTTATCATTACAAATCTTTTCGTGTGCGCGAGTTTCTGGTTTATTATTATTATTATTATTATTATTATTGTGCTGGTTCCGGCTGCGGCGTCAATCTGATAAATATCCTTTTTTTTAACGGCAAAAGGCCAATAATTGTATTTTATCACTATTTATTATATCTAGAATAGGTAGCGGCTGGCCAGTCTGCGCACCGACATTTGTGAGTATTATTTTTTTGTTACCATTTTTAATTATTTTTGTTTTTACATCTCATTTTACATTTTTTTACCTGTTGGGCCAAAAGGGCCGTAAATCGAATATCCACTTTTTTACCTATTTTTGTTTATTTATTGTGTTGCTGTGAATTCTAGTTTATTATTATTTATTATTTTATTGCCAATACAGCAACACAAACACATATTGCGTTACCTTATTTTAATTTTAGTTACCTGTCTTAACACACATACACACATACACACATTCATACACAATACACACAATATCACAACACGCATTACATAGCCGACAGTATTTGCTAGGCGACCCCGACCACTACTGTTCGGCTATTACAACCACTACACACCCAGCTGTTCTCCATTTTTCTAGGGTTTAGGAGGTGTCAGTGGTAAATTTCTGAGTCTGGTGTCCGGGCGCGCGTAACAACAATTTATGCTCCCGGCCCGTACACAATAAAAAAAAAAATTTCTATAAAAGTCGATCCTCAAAGGTGAAGTATATTTTTAGTAGATCGTGACCAAAAGTAGTTTGGCCGCCCCTGATATAAACAATTTTTTCCACGACACTTGTCAACTGTCAAGTAAACGAGTATGGCACAAACTAAATAATTTACAATAGTTCTTGGAAATTTATTTAAAACTTTAAGTACCTAGTTTTTTTCCAAACAAAATTATTCGAAATTTCCCCCCTTCATATTCAACAAAATTACAGGGAAAGTCAAAAATTAACATGTTATTGTACATTTATGGTCTAATTTACAATCAACCTAAATTTGTCATGAGAATTATCATACATAATAATATAATATATATATACGTATCTATATTGACATTACCCGAAACTTTAGTCACAGTCAAAAACGAAGGGAAAGTTTAGGAGTATTAAAATCTAAAATAATCATATATTAGTCGAACTGATATGGTCAGCCATTAATTATGTTGATTTTCATTAAGAGCTTGAAATAGTGGCACGTTTAATAGCATAAAAGTGAAATGATACAACTGATTACAACATTCTATTTAGGCTTGTAATTAGTACTTATAAATTATACAACAATTACGTTTAATATACCTACTTCTATAACAGAAAAAAATATAAAGTTGAGATATTACAACAACACGTGCAAAGTTATTTTACAAACCATAAATACCATGCAATATCTGAAATTAATTTTTTTGTAATTTTCAAACAAAATTTTCTTTAGAAAATATACCTTGGTATATCACACAAGAAATGAAACACGCAGGTATTGAACAAAAGAAAACAATTATTACTAGGTACAATAAACCAATAATTGTTATGAATTATCTATTACCAAATTAAATATTAAGATTAAAACTTGAAATTCATTTGAAGTCAATAGAGAATTTACTTATTCATTTCAAATTAACGAATTAAAATCAAAAACTTAATAATTCTAAACCAGAGCTCTTGTAAGGTCTTAAAAATGTGTTTTTTATGTGCGAGCAAACATTATTTATTCAATTCAAAAACAATTGGAAGTTTTTTAAGATGCTTTATTCTAAAATCTTGGGTTAAAATAAATCTTATTTAAAATCTAAGTGGACCTCTACATCTTATTAACCTGGCCGAATTCAAATCTTTGGAACATAGAATATCTCTTGGAGTCTAGAGGATTTTCGAAAAAACACGTGGCCAAAAAAAATAATTTTAATAGAATATGAATTTTCAACCCTTTAAGTTCATATTTCGACAGTTTGTATCTGTCGTACGTTAAAATATATGAAACTTTGAATAATTTGACATACAAGTTAGGCATTCCCTAAGGTATTGAGATAACTCTTTTTTTTATATATATAATGCTTACACACGCGACTTCTCTAAAACAAACTTTACTGAACTTTGTACGCTTACAAATGACACTTTAAATGTTACCAATAAATGTCATGAAAGTAGTATTTCATAATATGTCTAAGGTGGAGAATAGTTGACGAAATAATTAATGAACTATATATTATAGAATAGAATAAAATATCAATTGATAGAAATAGTCGTTTGAACAAAAAATTACAGGTCTATCGGTGTTTTTCGCCGAAACATGTTTGTTTGTGTAGAAATTTAAATAGCTAAATTTAAATACTACATAAAAATCCCCTATTTATGGCCACTTTGTCCAGGTCAATTAACTGTAAAAATAAAAATACATTTTCTTTCATTTTACGAGTACGTTTTCATCATATTTGAAATTTTACAATAATTAAAATTAAAATGTAATAACATTAGGAACACATATTGTAAATAAAATAATTTTGTCCGCCTAAATTTGTATTTCCGACCACTGTGCGACGTCTTGAATACTCGAAATATTGTTTCCAGTTTCATTGAAACGTACAAATTTATTTTACAAATAAATCAGTGACTCGCATTTGACTGATCGTTTACTGAAATTTCTAAATTTCAACTTAGACTCGAACAAATAATAGGTAAAAATAATCATTACACAAAATATATAAAATACGAAATTCTTATGTTTTTTAAATTCTTAAATTCTTAGATAAAGTATATAATATTATATTGTTCATGTACTCTTAACAATATTTATAAAAAAATGTATTTTTATGTGTACGATTAAACAATGCGCTACCCATTTAATTCTGTTCAAAACTGCTTGTACTTTTATCAAATAGAATAATGACGATTCTATGATGTAAAATAATAATTAATGTAGCCAAAGTTCTGAAAAATGCAGACTTTTCTAAATTTCTATTAATAAAGCGCTCAACTTTTGGTATATAACAAAAAAAAACACATGACTGCAATTTAGCCACCTATCACGCAATTTTGGCAATTTTTTTTTTTTTTTTTGAAATCTGTAAATGTCGATGATTGTTGTCTTACGATTCTTATACGTAAAAAAAGTCACGAACTTTTTCACTACGTAAATACGTCACGCATATTAAATATTTCCCAATGTTTTTCTCTTGAAAACCTAACCTAGGTATTCGGAATACAATAATATTATCAGACATCCAAAAACCAAAAACCAAATATAAACATAATAATATATTATTGAAAAAATATTAGAATTCCCGTAACCCCGTGACGTAAAATAAAAATTTTCAAAATAATATGAAATAAATAATATTATTTGAAATAATTTTCGAATCGTTGAGAGAAGAAAGAAATCTGAATTGGTTCGCTTTATTTATTTATTTATTTATTTTTTTTGGGATATATTATTTTTCAGAAAATGAGAAGTATTATAGCGAAAACATCGATAATCAACCGTATACATTTCTTGTACCAATATTAAATCCCCGGAAAGTGACGCCTGGACTTAATTTCTGTTTTCCCAAACGGATGCAAGTGAACGGCGGCGACGCGGTGTGGCGGTGTGGAGTGGTCACGCAACCCACGCGGTCGTCTCGAGCGTTCGACTCCCCCCCCCCCCCCCCGAGAACAGAGCAGAAATTATTGCGTCGGTCGATCGCTTTACACCCGTTCCTCTTCTCGTCCTGGATTCGCTACGCTGGAAATTATTTCCCCTCACGAGATCACAACTAAAATAGTTTGCGTCGATAATTATACCTCGTGTGATATCACGACCCAGGTCGTGTCGACGACGAGACTAAACGCTTGCCGGCCGTCAGAATAATATGACAACATTTATGGAATTATATAAATTATTTCCAATTTCAGCGTAGGTAAACGCTGTTACATGATCGAAGTTAAATAATTAAATTACATTTTTAAAACCGTTAATAGTTTTGTTGCCGCCCGATAGTGACAAAATGATGTGTCTATTATAAAGTGGAAAGATAAAAGGATCGTAAATTTACTATCAAATTTCCATGATCCTAAAAATGTGACGCAAGTAAAAGGTAAGGCAAAAGATGGAACTATATCTATGGTTCCATGCCCGTTTGTACTTCAAGATTATAATGCTAATATGAATTGTGTTGATAAATTCGATCACAATAAAAAACTTATCAAATTGATAGGAAAAGTCAAAAATGGTAGCACCGTATTTTTTTCTTTTTCTTTGATGCAACAATTGTTAATGCTCGTATTCTGTACAACGATATGAGTAAGCTAGAATCAAAAGTCACATGTTCCAAAAAATGGTAAAATGAGTTATCGACACTGTCTAGGTTAGACATTTTGACGGGGAATAAGAATCTATAATTAATTGGTTTAAAAACTTACAAGTATAAATTTATCTCGTACTACAAAAAGTATGACAATATTGTAATTTGTTTGTGACAACAAGCGTTTATTCTAAAACGATCTCATTCATCCTACAAATGTCATCGAAAGACTTCATCGTGGTTATTATTTGTAGTATTTTTGAGTGATTTTTATGTATTTATATATTTTTATTTGTATTTTATTGTGATTTAACTGTGATATCTCATATCTCATATCACGTATTTCTCATAATGGGAAACCAAAAAAATAAAACGGAAGTAACAGGGTGTTATGACACCGATTCCCCCGTACCCCGCACCTGCTGGAAGAGTCTCACGCAACCGGCCGCCAGGACCCGCAGCCACACGCAACCGGTCCACAGACACCGTCGCCCCACGGTCCACACAACGTCAGCTCCGGAACCCGGCCCGTCGGCGCGCCGCATAACGAGACCGGCCATCGACGACCGGAGGGAACCGCCGACCGACCACACCACACGCCACGCTGGAACACTAGTCATCGGGGGCACCCGCCCCACGATCGAGGACACCAGGCCGTGGCAGATGGTGGCCGGCCGTCAGGCCCCCAACGCCATCAAGGCAATGGCGCAGGCCCGGGACCCGCACCCGGAGACGACCGAGCTAACACCGAGATACCACCGAAACCAGTCATCACCATCACATAACCTATCTCTAGGTATAGATAGCGAAAGCTAGGAGTACCTTATTGTAATAATATAATAATAGAGAATTCAAAATATCTCGATATGGTAGAAGTGTCGCGGTCGTAATTACCACGACCGCGGCGGCCTACTCGACGTCCGCGATGACGCGTCCGAGAAACCGGTGGGGCCGGCGGAGGGCAACACCCCTAATAAATTACATGTCTCGGCGATGAAGCGAGCTGTAGAACCGTCAGACTAACCATTATTTGTTTCAGATGTCAAGAGCAGAAACAACAACTAACCGGCCAAATCGTCCGTCACGCGGGGCAGTGGCCGCCCACATCGTCAGGATCAAGGCCATGGCGGCCCAACTACTCCACGAGGCGGGACGCCTGGCGGGCGATGGGCCGGGGACTGCAGTGCCCGTCCACGGATGGACGGCGGAACGCGCGGCCACCGCGTCCTTCGGGCGCATCCGGGCGGACCCGGTCGCGTGGGCGCTGTTCGAGCGGGGTTTCGAGGATGGTCGGAAGACGACCCGACCCGTCACCCCCCGAAGGGACCTCCCTCCACGCCAGCCCCCGAGCTCCCGGACCCCGTACCAACGGCACGAAGTCCGGGACACTCGGGGCAGGTTCCGACAGCAACAGCAGCAGCAGCAGCAGCAGCAGCAGCAGCAGCAGCAGCAGCAGCAGCAGTCGCCACACGGCAGCAACCGCCCACGCTGTCCGCGCCGCCGGTGGCCGGACCTCCATCGTCGGGGACCCTATCTCCATCGGCCAAACTGGCCATGGCTGAAAGGTTCATCTCCGCGATGGAGATCGAACTAAGTCCGGCCACCACGGAGTAACTGTCGGTTTCTCGGCCGCGTCCCACGGACTCGGGGGGAGTATGTCGCGGTCGTAATTACCACGACCGCGGCGGCCTACTCGACGTCCGCGATAACGCGTCCGAGAAACCGGTGGGGCCGGCAGCAACGGTGGTTGCCGCCGGCGAGTCGCGCGAAGCAACGATTCATAACGTATTACGTATTTCGACTAAAGGGTCATCTGCTCAACGCAACTGTGTAAACTTAATAATAATAAAGATTGTAAACTTAATATTACACTATTTCTACTACAACCACGTCCCTGACACCTATCAGAAGGCTTTGTAGATTTAGGGCACAAAGATAAGACTAAAAAATTAGCTTCCCAGGCTATGGTTTTTATAGTTCGAGGGTTATGTAGTAAATGGAAGTTACCTCTAGCTTATTTTTTAACGGGATCTTCAATGAATAGTTCGATCTTAAAAGATTTAATAAAAGACGTCATAGAAAAATGTATAGGTTTAGGTTTTAATCCGGTGACCTAGTTTGTGACCAAGGTACTAATAATTATTCAGCTTTAAAACAATTAGGATTTACAAAAGACTACCCTGTCATTAATATTAAAGGATAAAATGTATTTTATATTCTTGATGTACCACATATTTTTAAAAATTTCCGAAACAATTTTTTAAAATACAATTTTAATTTTAAAGACCAAGAAGTTTCATTTTCAGATATAAAATCGGCATAAAATATTGATAAATCTAGTAATACCAGTAGAGCCCTTTTAAAATTAACTGACAGCCACATGAATCCTGGCCCATTTCAAAAGATAAATTGTAAATTCGTTCAAGTTTTTAGTAATTCTGTATCAAATATTTCTGATAATTATTTCTTATATTTTTAATGTTAAATTTATTTCTATATGATATTATGTAATTAATTCTACCACTTTATAACTCTCTTTCTCCAACACAAGCGTAAGCTTACAGGAGAAAGATAAATAAATTTAATGTTTTATTTTATTTATTTAATAAATCAAAAAAAAAAAAAAAAAAAAATGTTTTAAAAACATGTATTACTACAGGCCAAATTAAATCTAAAACTGCTTTTGCTACCTCCGAATTTGTTAAAGAATAATGTCGCGGTCGTAATTACCACGACCGCGGCGGCCTACTCGACGTCCGCGATGACGCGTCCGAGAAACCGGTGGGGCCGGCGGCAACGGCGGTTGCCGCCGGCGAGTCGCGCGAGCGATTCCTCATAACGTGTTTAGATGTAACCACTAACATACCTGTGATATAGTTATTAAAATATAACAAAGTTCTACACTATTATAAGTTCGACTACTATTTCTCAACACCTCGAACCTGACACCCATCAATTAAATAATTTATTCGATTGTCTTAATAGCAAAACATTATTTAGTCCAAATGTTTATTCTTGTAGTTTAAACTCGATAAACCCGAAATATATCATTTTTTAATGCAATCCAAAAAGTGGTGTGAAAAATTAGAGTAGTTAAACCCTGTAAAAATTGATGGTAAAATTGTTCCCTGTTTTGATGCTATGGTGAGGACCATAAATTCTATTTATATGATATATATGCAACAACAAAATGTAAGATTTAAATATCTTCTTACAAATCGTTTAAATCAAGATTTAATAGGAAATACCTTTTCAATTTTTCGTCAACGTGGTGGGTTAAATAGAAATCCGACTGCTCGTACTTTCAGAACATCATTTAAATTTCAAGCTACACATAACATCATGAAAGCAACTGATTTATCAAATTGTGAAACTGATTATGACTATAATTTATTGGATCTAAGTTCAAAAAATAGTACACATCCTACCACTTCTAATAATTTAATCAATTCAGATTCAGATTCAGACTCATTTATATCATCTTCCGAAGATTCTAATGTCCAATATTTGTTTGATGATATTGAACAAAAAATAACTTTAGAATATTGTTCAAATACATATTTCGCAGGATATTTGGCTAAAAAGTGTTTTTATCAGTTTAAATGTCCCTGTTGCGGCGCAACATAAAGTATAAGTGTTGACGCCGATAGCGACAACGTCGGTCGATGCAGAGAGGTATTTTGAGAAAGACGAAACCGCGATAAGAATATGTTAATCAGGGCAACGGCCGCAAGTTTCGGACTCGCGTTCGTTGTCGTGTGCGGACTACAGGGGAACGCGAGTCGGCCTCTGGTATAATTGTGATATTTTTAATTTTATATGATTTTATTGTTTTTTTTTGTGGCGCGAATCGCTTTCAGTTTTTTGTAATAATTATACGTGCGCGAATCGCTACATATTTATATTATTTGTCCGTGCGCGAATCGCCGGAGTGGTTTTTTTTTGTATAATTTTCGTATGCTTGATCTGTGATATAACGCATTATGTAATAATCGTTGGAATTATTATTATTATTATTATTATTATGCAACGTGTGAAGCACAATCAATTGTGAGTTCAATTATTATTATTATTATCATTATTATATTATTTACTATCACAACCAAATCCGTTTGTTATTATATGCTCATTTATTTACACACACAACACACTTACACACATCACCCTCATCACACATAGCTCACTAGCATTTGCGCGGCGACCCCAACCACTGCTAGTTGAGCTATAACACACACACACACACACACGCAAGGCAGGTGACCGGGCTACGCGCAATATCAATTTGCGCACCCGGCCCGAACAGTCCCATTTAAATTGAATTGATTATACTTAAAAGTAATGATTTTTTTTCGAGGATAGAGAATATTAAATTTTTTACAAACAATAACAAAACAAACAAAACAATTTGAAAGTATCGACCCTGAAAAATCTAGTTTACTAAAGCCCTCAGATATTTTTACAAAGTTTGTTACCGCAGCTCAAATATATTTAAAATATTACATAGAACATAACCTGACACGGACCCGTGGACTCACCAGTCATTTCCCCTTTGCCTATGCAATCCACCGGTGGTTTAGATATCGGGAGACCCGATAGAGAAAGGAAACTGGTTTGGAGCCGGCGACGTGCCCGGGCGCCCGGTGGCTGGTGGACACCACCGCCGCTAAAACTCCGTCGTGGACACACGTATGAGCTACGTCTCTCTACATTTTTTAGCAGTCTGGTTATAATTATATACATATTATTATATACAAGTTTTATTCAAAACTTCCTTCTCTGTTATTGTTATTAAAAGTATTCTTTTTTATTATTATAAGAAGTGTGTAAGCTACGTGTCTCCACCTTCCGACCTGATAACGTATTATATATAAATATTTAAGTTTTATTTGAAGTGTTTCCTTCTTTTTTTATTGTGATTATAAAATATACATACATATACGTAAAAGTAAAATATAATACATTGTGACCGTGACAAACAAACCTTCATCACAAAAAATTATACTCCACAATTCAAATAAAAATTAAAAATAAATTATTTTCTTCTTTAAACTTTGATAAAAACTATGAACAACATTTTGATTTTATTGTTCAAAAACTAATTTATTACAAATTATTAAGGCATTTTAATTGGACTTCTAAACATTTTAAAGGCCATTCCAATACATCTACCCAAAATAAATTAAAAATTTTAAAAAATGTAAAGGTTTTTATATTTTAAACTATCGAGTTAAGTAATAATAATAACTAAATGTATTTATATTTAAGAGTTTATAGTAAAAATACTGCTTATTTAATTTAATTACTTTTTATTTTTAATTTTCAACAATGGATTGGAGTTAATGGCCTTATATGGCCTTAATGGCCTATTATGTTTATAACATTGAAATATATATATTTTACATCGAGGGTAATTTATATCGCATCATTCAGTCGTACTCAATATTTTGATGTGTAAAGTACACTAGTGAACGAACCTACTGTGAATTTTCAAATTATAATTATGGATATATTTGACGACGTAAATATATTGAAAAATTCTTTTTGAAGAAGAAGATGATGAGTACGTTGTCGCGGAACACGACCGTTTTTGTCATACGACAATATATACAAAATTGACCGATCGATACAATAAATGAGGGAAGGACGGGAAGAGAGAAAGAAGTTTTAGGTAACAGCGCGACGACAGGAGTTCCGGAACAGACGAAGTTCAAGGAAGGCGATGCTGTATACTACAAAGCCCACCTGACGAAAGCAAGTCATGGGTTCCACGCTGGATTTGCCCTTAAGTGGTGGGGACCAGTGAGGCTGAAAACGCGAGTTGGAAAAGGGGTATTCCTAACCAACCAGCAACCGCCACGGAAAATCCATGTCTCGTGTCTGAAACGCGCCAATACGATAAACATGCATAATAAACATTCTTTGTCCCATAGGTACCATGAACAGACGGGGCAGAAACACGCTGACGCCGGAGGAAGTACGAAACGCCGCCAGGGACGTGCGGCGTACGAGAAAGGTCAGCAGGACCGATTAGAGGAGGAGCTGAGGCGGCTCATCGGCGGAATACCACTGCAAACCATCACCGGACGGGGCCGGCCGACAAGCCACCCCACGCAACCGGCTGCCGAACACCGCCGCCCCACAGCTCACCAAAGGGCAGCCCCGAAACCGGGTCCGTCGACGCGCCGCGTAAAGAGACCGGCCGTCGACGAACGACGCCCAGCGGCACACCCGACACACCGTGCCCGGCGAACAAGGCCATCACCATCCCCACCACCACCACCAGCACCAACGCCATTGTCGCCAACACCAACCCTGGGACCACTTGAACCACAGCAACCAACAAAAAAGAAAAACGCGCAACAACGACGCGACAGTAAAAGACTTAAGGACTTTATGAAGAAGAAGCGGTTGGAACAACGGCAGCGAAGGGCAGCCGAAACCGGGGGCGGAAGCCAACAATTCCGCCTCCAGAAAACGGCCGCCCCTTCGCAAGACCATCTCGAACCGGGCCTGGAAACACCTATGGAGGTCGACACCGGCAACCGTCGACCAACCAGCCGCAAAGGGGACAAACCCGCCCGAGGACGAACTCTCGGACGGAATCCTCTACGCGGAAGGTCCATCGGGGTCCGCGGCCGAGGAACTCGAGGAGGAACTGGACATCAAACCGCCTCCAAACTCGGGAGTCCCACGCCCCACCTAGCGATAACCAGGTACCGCCTGGCGCGAACCGCCCCGAGAGGGACTGGAACACGCACCACAGCTGGAACACCTGGACCGCCCAAAATTTGGGACATGACCAGTCGTGATTATTCAAATAAAACAATAAAAAAAAATGCCTGGGAAGAAATAGTACTCATTTTTTCTGAAGAAAGTTATACAGAGGGAAAAAAAATTTTTGGTATGTATTATTTTATTTTAATTACTTTTAATCATAAACAAATTTATATTTAATAATGAATAATTTTTAAACGATTCACATTAAAAACAATATAATATACATTATATTATGTTCTTATTAATATTACGTCCATCTTCGCCGGAATATAAAACACGACAGCGTATATAGTTATACGCTTTAGAGTTTAGACTATAGTTATACACTTTGGGTACGACGTCCTCTTAACACGTTCGCTGCGTACAACGCCAATTGGCGTCAGTAGCGTCACTCTCCGTGTGCGGTCGACGCCAATTGGCGTCATCTGATATACCGATTATTATGTGCTTATATTCCGGTCAGCGTTAGAACCTGTGCACTAATTTTTTGTCAGCGTTATCTACAAACATTTTGTAACATAATTTTGAAAACCGTTTCTAAAAATAACCATTTGTTTGGTATTTACGTACTATTCAATAATATTCCCTATTACCTACTTTTATCATGTTATTCAGGCACACCCAGCTGATGACGACCCGTAATCGTCATAGCACAATTATGTTTGTATGTTATAGACATATTATTTTTAGTATCGATCGTGATATTGATCGTGTGCATTCAGTAAATTCTTGTTTAGTTTATTTCTCTTTCGTTATTCAGCGAATATGGACGTGTACCAATAAAGTGAGTAGTATTATCTTTATTATTATACGATAGCTAGGTAACTACGTTTGTTATAAATCGATTTGACGTATATAAATTTAATTTTTCATTGTTTTTTTTATGCTGTTATTTTACTGCAATAAATATGAATAATTCTGATAATGCTGGTTCGTCTCGACCCAAAAGACTTTGTACAAATATTGATCTCCGTTCTACTCAAAATGAAATTGATAATTTTAAAAAATTTGGTCATCGATGTTTTAAATAATTTAATTAATGTTGGTTTGTGTCCAAAACTTATAGTTTGTGACCAAGGCACAACCAATCAAAGCGCTTTGAAATTATTAAATATTTCCGAAGATAATCCGTTTTTTTTTCGTTAACGGTCAAAAAAATTTTTCACTATTTGACGTTCCTCACTTATTTAAAAGCGTACGTAACAATTATATTGAGGCTTGCTTTCAAAAAAATGATAAAAGTTTTTCATATAAAGACATAAAAGATATATAGCAGTTGGACAAATTAAATACAAAAAGTAAGTCTTTTGAAAATTACAGATGCGCATATCCACCCTTCTACTTTTCAAAAAATGCGCGTAAAATTGGCATCTCAATTACTGAGTAATTCCATGGCAGCATCTATCCGCACTTGCGTAACAACTGGTCAACTCCGCAGTAAAACTGCAATGGATACTACAGATTTCATTCAGTTTATGAACAATTTATTTGATTGTTTGAATAGTAGGACGCTTTATAGTTGCAATCCTTATTTTCATTACATTATATTGCGTATTATACTTATTAAAACATTTTGAAATCTAATATGAAAGTTTTAAATTTTAAATTTTTGGTAACCATTCTCAGACCCAATTGTCGCGGTCGTAATTACCACAACCGCGGCGGCCCGCTTCGACGTCCGCGATAGCGCGCCGGGAAACCGGTGGGGCCGTTCCGAAGCCAAACGGTGAATGAGACGAGTGTCTAAATAGTTCGAGAATATATAATATAATATAGAGATTATTGTGTATGAAGCGTCACGCACGCTATTTTTTTTGTATATTATTACTAATCCAATTACCGCCGACCCACACCAGGATCACCTCACAATGTCACTTATAGAGGACATACCCCCGAATCAGTCAATAACTAAAAATACAATTTTTTTTAAATATTTTACTCTTATTAGAGTCCATAGTAAAATGAATATACCATAAAACAATTTTGTCGCGGTCGTAATTACCACGACCGCGGCGGCCTACTCGACGTCCGCGGTAACGCGTCCGAGAGACCGGTGGGGCCGGCGGCAACGGCGGTTGCCGCCGGCGAGTCGCGCGAAACGTTTATCACTATGTTTCTGACATAACAGCGGACTATACGTTAAACGCGATTACTTGAAAGTGTATAAACTGATTTTTAATAAAGACTGTTCATCGAATATATCAACAAATTCGTAATATTTGCTCGACCCAGGAACCCGACATCCTTCAATTTTTAGAAATTAATTCGGGTCTGTAGGGGTTAAGGCTCACCCACTCTCCAAAGCCGAGCAGGGCTTCCACGAGGGATTCGCAGCGAAGTGGACGGGTCCCGTTATACTTAGGGAAAAGCTAGGGAAGGGGGTTTATTGGACAGACCAAAACCTTCCACGCAAAGCCTAAAACCCGCACAGGCAATGACTTTATGCAACGCAGGCACACCGACGACCAACGAGCGACAACAAAGTCACTAAGGAGTAGTAACCCAGTGGAACACCGTGATCGTCGCTATTATTGTTATAATTTGTTTTTTATTTTGTTGTTCATTTCATGTAGATGGCCTACAGCAACACCGGCGAGGCGGGCAGCTACGGAGGTCAAGAGACGAGGTGGAGACCGTCGCGGAGGCATCTACAGCAAGCTGTGCACGACCTTGTGGCGTCCGCCAACCTACAGAGGATGGTGATAGAGGTGCTGGGCGGGGTCTTCCCGGACTCCCAACCACAGGGGCTGTCCGCGGAAGACATCCGGGACGTGGCCCTGGACGAGCTTCGGCGGGACGAGCGGTTGTGGGCCGCGTATAGTAGCGGGCGGCGAGAGCACGCACGAGCGCGTCGCGCCGACGGATCCGCCAACCTTTGGCGTGACAACTGACAGTCAACGGGGGCGGTCGGGGCCGTTACGCGGTCGACCACGACAACAACAACGGCAACCGGCACTTCACACGCGTTCGCCAAGAACCTGGGCGCCGCGGCAGAAGAAAATGAAAAAAACCAACGACCCGCAAGCCGTCCCCAGCCAGTCAAACAACCCGGTGCAATATGAGCAACACACACCAAAACCGGTCGGCACCCCGCGACCTGCCGTCCAGCTGGGGCCCGTCCAGCAGCCCGAACAACGACCGCCAACCACTACCCAGCAGCCCGAGCCACAGCCATCATCTACCGGACAACAGCCCAACAGGCCAACCACCGCCTCGTTGACGGAGTAGGAACTGGTAACAAAGAAAAAAGGAAGGGGGGTGGAAATCACCCCTTCCCGTCGCGACAGTGGTTGTACGGGGTAACCCAACACACACCATTAACGGCCCCAAGCAAAGGGGATTGACGGCTTGGGTGGGGAGAGTTTACACGGTCGTGTTGCACGGACCCGTGGACTCGTCCGTCATTCCTCCTTTTCGCCGTTTTCGGTCATATAGATATCGGGAGACTCGATACAGATAGAGAATTGGTTTGGAGCCGGCGACGTGGCCGGGCGCCCTGGTGGAAACCCCCGCCGCGCCGCCGGCACTCCGTCGTGGGCATTTTACGAACGAGCTACGTCACAAAACATATATATATTCTTTTTTCCTGTATTTTAAAAATCATCTTTTTTTTTGTATTAACATCAATGACAACGCGAGCTACGTCTCCGCAGATCTAACTTTTTATTTTATCTCTTTGTATTAAAAGAAAGATTTTCCTTTCTTTCTTTTGAGTATTAATATAAAAGTGCGCATATATATATTATTAAAAAATTTTATTTGATTACTTAATTTAATATTATAATATCGTGCACACCCGTGACACTAGTATATTACTAAAAATAACAAAACAAGTATTTACCGTGCACGTTTTTGATACCGTAAAATATTTATTATAATTTCGAAAAAAAAAAACAGACAAAGTGATTTCACTTTTCAAAGATTATTTAAAGTAATACATACTCAGTAACATTATTTTCCAAGACATTATAATAAATAATAATAGATTACTACATTTTACATAATATGCAGTGACTGTAAATGATAATTATCGTTATAAAGTTGAACTTAAATCTGTCAACAGTAATACTAAACTTTTTTTAAATGTAAAAAGTTGTCATAACATTTTATAGGATGTTAAGTCTTACGTGTTGAAAAAAATTAAATGCGCAGTTAAAAATGCTTTATAATGTATTATAGGAAACGATATAATTATAACAATAATTATGATTATTATTATTTATTGTGATTCATAAGCATCGACAGTAACCATTCACTGTAAAAGTTTAATCGGAAGTTTAAACGATATCTCATTTTTAATTAAAACTGTTGACGCGACAATAGGTTTTCAAATTTGCACCGTCTAAAACCATACGTATTTTTATGAGTAGTAATAATATACACTTTAATTATTTTACTTCGTCAACAAAGATCGATACATTATGACTATGGCGTTTTAATTTTAATATCATTAATAATGTCCCGTAACATAATATTATCAAATTAAAACAAATTATTCGAATTCGTATTGCTTTTGATGTTCTATATCTTTATTTCTTTTTCATATCACAATGAGCAACGTCATACAAATTAAATTCTTCCAACATAGCTTCAGTGTAAACGGAATTTTATAATTTATAAATAATTTAGTACAAGCACAGTATTGTTACGTTCGGACATAAAAAGCCAGTAGAAAATATTTTATTAGCATGAGTATTTTTTACTAATTTTCAAGATTTGATGAAGAGTCATTAAAAAACATTGCACCAACAGGGTGTTTACACGGAACTCACGTGCAATTATTGCTCTTACCGAGCTTCTTCTTTTTTTTTTAATATAGATATTATAATACGTTGTATTGCGATGTATTTTACATTTCAAACTATACCGATCAGAAAATATTTCTATTAAAGTACCAAGTTTAATCATCTATGAAATCGAATCATGAATTCGTTGAAATTGATTATGACAGCACAATTACTTTGAAGGTCTGAGCAAAAATGAGTTAAATTTTATATGGAATAACTGGTGAAATCGAATCAATAAAACGCTATTAACATTTTCTTATAAACTTTGTATTATTGCTTGTAAGTTATTTTGAGTTTAATTAAATCAAATACAGTTACATTTTAGAGACCGAATTCATTCGATAAAATTTGCTTCGCACTTTGATTCAATACATACATAGCTATAGTTTATTATTAATTTTTATATTGCTTGACATAATAAATATTAAATAATAATAAATAATTGTAATAACCAATTATTTTTATTTTACATTATCGTTTTGTTCAATATTTAGTTCTTAAAATATCAACGTGATATTATTATTTATATATATATGTAACATTCTTATAATACGATATAATTTTAACCAACATTAGGTAACTTTTATTATTTGTATTCTCTACCTGTAGCTTTGTTATTAATACCAGCGCATGTTGTATCACATTATATTATAACAATTATTGTAACTGTATTGACTCACATTAGACAACGCTGGTGTGTATATCAGAATTGGACATTAATTTTTATGAATTCAATTGGAATTTTTTTAAAGAATGACAAGAAGAATTTAAAGGCAACAATTCAAATTCAAATTTAATGCTGTGATAAATGCCGCTGCAAAGAAGGATGTTTTTGGTTTTCATTCAAGATCATCAACACATTTCTTTATTTTTTGCTTTGGATATATAAGAGATTTATTTATTTTACTAATTTATTTATGAATTTCTTTCCAATGACTATAATTGATTAAATTTAAAAACATGGTAATGTTATGGTAATAATAAAGATAAATTCATAGAAATATCAATATTTGGAGCGATTACATCGTCAACATTAGTTCTTTTTATGATGATATCTAATGCGAAAAGAACTCTTAAACGCGACCATCTAATATTGTTAACCATGTTATTTGAGTCGACCCTTTATCATTTTATTTCCTGTTTATCTGTAAATATGTACATTGTACATACTATGATTTTCAACTTGTAATCGTACAACGTATCAACTTGATCGTAAATATAAAACCTAACCGTAAAAATTGGTGTCGCTAGTCTTTTAAATATTTTTTTCACAATGTAAACATTGAAAATTATTTGCTTGAATTAATGGATCAAATAAAATTGATTTCGCCGATTCATAAACGAACAAAATAATTATAAACATATTATCATCAGAGCAATACGTATTAAGAAAGTTTCGAATATCAAAATAATTAATATTAACTTAAGTCGTAACCATAAGGACGTACATTTAATAAGTTCATAATTCATGGAAAAGAAATGAGAATCCTGGAAAAGTTTTTAATTAATTCTACGTACATTAGATCATAATATGAAATAGTATTTACATTGTGTTGTTTCAATCCCAATTAAACTTATTTAATCATACGTTAAGTGGTTTTTAGTAATACTATTTAGAAATCCGATTAGTAATTTTGACTTAAGGATATGAGAGAAGTGGTACGACAAATAGAGAAAATATTAAATCGTTCAAAGGCAAGATTATACGTCACAGAAACATAAATTTAAGTCTTAAATCTAATTAGAGTCACTTCGGAATATTCCCCTCAAGAGTTTTTGATTAATTTCCCGTAATAAGATAAAGTAACATTTATACAATTTAAAACGAGAAACATGTTACTTTATTAAACCGAGAACTTCTCGGAATAAGAATATTTGTGACACGTGTTATCAAGTTGAAAAGTAGAAATTCTTAACTCTTTCAACTCATTCGATTGTATTTTTATTTTTTGTTTTAATTAACTTCTTATATGTTATATCTACAAGTTACGTACATATTGTGTACAGTCAATACAACCTTTGGCGTTAACTATCTATAGGGGTGAAAGGTTTTGACTACTTCTCAGTACAAATTTAAATTTTAAAAGCGGGCGAATGGGATACAAGACACAGATGAGATACAGACTAATGATTGATATTGGTGAATTGGTCTTTTAATTTTTCGTATTTTTATCAAATTTCAGCAAAATTTGATTGTTCAAATGTTTATAAAAAAAATAATAAAAATAGTACTAAAATATTTCCAGTTTTTATTTTTTTCAATGAAGAAAGATTAACTTATAAAGAACTTTTTTTCGAGTACTCATCACACAGACACTAAAAAAGACATCATCCTCGTTTCACTCAGAATCTAAAATAAGACAATACAACGATGAACTAATTAATAAAATATTTCGGACGTATAGTTGGAACAATACTAAAACGATAAAGGATGACAAGAATAAGCCAACAGTTTTCGTTCGGATCGATTTCACCGTATCCTTAGATACCATTGTTTTGTCAAGTGATAAGACTGGTGCGACGATCACGATAACAACTGGATTCATTACCATAATCGTTTATTTGAATTTTAAATACGGTTGCGTATTTTTCATAGTCACAGACAATGAACACAATGAACTATTGCGTTTATTATAATATCCTGGATTTCATATCACTTTATTTAGTGATACACTAAATAGAATCGACTCAAAATAAATAAATAAAAACACGAATAGGTAAAAAGTTTAGGCTGTCGATGAGCTCAGAAAATATTTTTCGAATATCATTTACTCCAAAACATCATGTAAAACAACGCCTCTTTTCTCTTTTCTCGCCACCAAAGCCACCATTAATTATATTATTTCAAGTCTATGAAATGTATATTACATGTTTGAGACTTTGTTCCAGAAAAAAAAAAAGTTTAAGTTACGCTCATAAACACAACGCCACAACTATTAATGCCTGGTCTTAAAAATTTTTCTCGAATACGATTATACGAGAAATGAATACACGAGACGGTTTTTATAAACAATGATCCGACTGTTGTAAGACAAATTACATTTTGTCATTCATAACATTGCTGACTTAGTTACACTTAAACTTTTGCAAAGCACCTGGTCTGGTGCGACGCATTCCTAAATACGTATATTCATACTTATATTGTCACATTCTTGTGCGAGTTTTTACTATTCATTCATTCGTCACCAAGTTGTGCTCTTCACTCAAATGCACGTGTTTTCTTTCAACATACATCATCGTAAATTATTATTCCTCGATGAAAATATAATAATTTGAATCATTATTTATATTATATTATTAATTTATTAAATTAAAACAATTTTAGGTTTATCAATGGGTGGCTCCTTTTTTCACATTTTTATTTTATTCACAGTTTTATTCACACAGTGCGTTTGAATTTTTTTTTTTAAATATTAAAAATAATATTTGAAAAAATGAAATAAAACAGAAAAGCGTAGTTTAAAATTACTCAAGTACGGAACTATCCCGACTCTCATGAACGTCATACAACTCAAGTTTTGTAAATTAAGAGTTTATGTAATTATCTCGTATTCCGTCTCGATTCGTGTAGTTTGAATTCACTTTTAAAAATAAGGACTTCAATTTATTTTTTTAACATCAACAATAAAATTAAAGAAAACCAGAATCAATCATTTTTTATAACAAACACAAACAAGGCATTGATGTTTCGGACCAGATGACTAGCTATTTCTCTCCTCTATGAAAACCCATAAGATGGTACCATAAGGTCGCTTTTCAGCTTTTATTAGGGACATATGTTATAAATACAATGATATTGTATAAAAAAGTAACTGGAAAAAATATTCAAATTTCTGAATTTCGTCAGTTGATATTAAAAGATTTAGTTAAAATTGATGACTAGTTTATTTCTCCTTCATCTAAAAAACATAGATTAGTTGAATCCAATTAATATAGAAATAACACAAACAGAAAAAAGAGGCGTCTATGTGTTGGTTACTATGAGGACTTGCAAAAGAAGTTTGGAAGGAATGAGGCTCAAAAAAAATGTAAGCAAGTTCATACTATGTGAGAAACATGCGATAATAAACCTTATTATTGTATTGATTGTTTTCAAAATAGTCACAAGTAATTAATTTTTTAATAAAGATGTTAAGTTATTTCATCAAAAAGTTTTAGTCCTAACTTCAATCTTATTATTATGCGATTTATTGACTTTTAATATAACAATACAAAAGTTTTAATTATGCCATCAATTATTATGTTTATTATTTGTTTCTATTTTCGATTGGTAACATCGAATTATTATTATTATTATTTCAATAATAAGAGCATAATTTATAGAAAATGTTATTTTATTTTAAAAATATTATGTAACTATTACAAATTAAGTGGGTGAGACTAACAAAACTGCAAAAAAAAAATGTATAGTTAAATAAGGGACACCCTAATATATATATATATATATATATATATATATATATATATATATATATATATATATAAAAGTTAGATCTAATACTCACAAAGTAAGAATCTATAATCCTAACTCCCCGGTATATTATTTTGCTCCTCTTAACAGAAAAATCCGTTAAAAAAATTGAAAAATCACCTTCCTGTTTATTTTTACGTGAATGTTTAGCCAATTTTACTATTTGGAAATATTAAAATAAATAAAAATGTATAAAACTAATGTGATTCATTTAAAATTTGAAATCAGATAAAATATTAACGCAATATCTGTAAAAATCTTTTATATCTTAGAAGTTTCGAATACTTTAATAACAAATAAATCCAAAATCTTCTCGAGTTTGTTTTGAACAACGTGTTGTTCCCGTACACGGATTACTCACACTTCATCGCTCCAAAACTATAACTTAAAGTGAAAAATGTATATAGTCGAGTGTATAATCCGTAAAAATATATATATATATATATATATTGTAAAACCTTATTCGATAGAGAATGTACATGATTTATACAACGGAGAAGAATATTAATCGAGAATAAACCATTACTTTGCCGCAAACGAAAAACGCACGCAACAATATTTTTATTTATTATTGGCGAAGGAAATACTATTTCGTTTTCAAGTTGCTTCGCTTTAAATAATTTTTGTATTATTGATGTGCATACGTTTTACCGCGTACGGCCTGAGCGAATGACTGACGAACAAATGCCATCGTACAGGAACGACCCCCTTGTTGCCGCCACCACAACACTCACGTCCTACGACGCCCGACACGGTTGTCTATTATAATTAAGTTTACCTGTGAACGCGTATAACCAAATGCGACCTTTTCCATTCACTAAAAAATAGGTTTTTTTTTTTTTTTTGTTTTTTTACACGTCGGCGACGACGGTTACGTGCCTAACGCACTTTCGACTACCTCACCTTGCCTTACACACACACGGACATATTTCAAACATATTTGTTTTTGCGTTCTCTTTTCCACGAACGTATTTCATTTAGGTACCCCATCGCGGGATCTTCTATACGACTCTGGTTCTCCGTATGTAAAGCGTTTCACGAGCGAGCACGATTAGATACAAAAACACCTCGACATACCGTTAGTTAATATACGTAAATGTGTATGCGTTTGTGCGCGTGTTTTTATTTTTTCATATATTTCAACACCTCTACGTCCGTCCTATCGATTCTGTCTTGGACGCATGCGATATCGAAATGGTACAGCAACAGTATTATGTCTTGGTACCCAAATTCAGGACATTTTTGTTCAGAAGTATCCGATACCCGAGGCCATAACCACCCCCCCCCCCCACCACAAATACATAATTACCTACTTTTAAACATTATACTTATTGTAGTATTAATAATCATCTTTTGTAAAAATTTAAGTTTTTTAAGACAATTTATTTCGCAATTATTTTATTAATTAAATTTATTTACAAATATACTGGAAAATATATTCATGTACATTTTGTTCAGGATTATTAAAATTTTTATTTTATTTACCTATTGATTGTGAGAATTTCAGTTTAATTTAGCAAAAATCTAACTTAAAATTATATACTAATATTTATATTATATAAGCCAGGGAACATTTTTATTTATTTTCCAACCAATTTTATAATTAATACCCTATTGTTAATATTGAATAATATGTAGTATACATTGCTCGCCTCTAATTTGATCATTGGATATTGTAATGATGGGCACAATGTGTCATCATGAAAATAATATCTAAAAAACAACTTAAATAACCAAAAAACATATTAATCATAAACACATTAACAATATAATCTAAGTAAACAATAATTTAATAACTATAAATGTTCATGTCAACGATTTCATGTTAATAAACAAAATCATTAGCAACTAAACGTAGTACACAGACCCCGACATAAAAAGGCCCCGTAGACAACACAAACAGCCTAGTGCTGCAGCCTCAGTCCCGCACAGCACATAGCAGAAGCCTTCCCGTCAACATTCATACGCAGTCACCGTCTTGTGTACTACGTGTAGTTGCTGACCATACAATCATATTTCACGTGTTCAAATTGATCTCTTGTTTACCTGACATTTCCGAGCCACTGGTGTGGTAATATTGTATGCTGTGGAATTTCAGACGTACAGTATTGGCACGCTAAACTTCAAACTACACTCGACATTAGAGGTAAGTGGAAATATTATATAAATAATATAAAAACCCTAAAATCCCCCATTAAATCTCTACAATAATATACACCCTGAGTAGTTCTCACGACCCCGAACATCCCCATCATAACAGCGATATAACTTACGGTTCGTGTGATCTGTTGAATACTACATTGCAAGGTTGTATTTGATAGATTACACTCACCTATGGTTTATGTTAAAACAACTGACATAATATCGTTGTTATAAGGTAAATTACCAAAGGCAGGGACTTATGATTAGCTACCATAAGTAGGTTCTAACATCATCTACATAACCTATAACACCCACAGCCCTTTTTGGTTCTTTACAAAGTGGCGCCCAACTCGCTGGCTCTCTTTCCTTTTAGGAATTTGACTCGCAATATACTCCCATATCCCAATTAAATACAATATAAATAAATTCCCAATAAATAGAATAACTAAAAATAAAAATAAAATCCTAATAAAAAGGAAAAATAAAACAAATCCCCAATAAAATAAAACAAATCTCAAAAAAAGAGAAATATAAATAAAATAAAACAAATCTCAAAAAAAGAGAATAAAACCAATCCCCAAAATATAAAATAAATCCCAAAATAAAATCTCAAAAAAAGAGAAATATAAATAAAATAAAACAAATCTCAAAAAAAGAGAATAAAACCAATCCCCAAAATATAAAATAAATCCCAAAATATAATCTCAAAAAAAGAGAAATATAAATAAAATAAAACAAATCTCAAAAAAGGAGAATAAAATCAATCCCCAAAATATAAAATAAATCCCAAAATAAAATCTCAAAAAAAGAGAAATATAAATAAAATAAAACAAATCTCAAAAAAAGAGAATAAAACCAATCCCCAAAATATAAAATAAATCCCAAAATAAAATCTCAAAAAAAGAGAATAAAACCAATCCCCAAAATATAAAATAAATCCCAAAATAAAATCTCAAAAAAAGAGTAATATAAATAAAATAAAACAAATCTCAAAAAAAGAGAATAAAACCAATCCCCAAAATATAAAATAAATCCCAAAATAAAATCTCAAAAAAAGAGAAATATAAATAAAATAAAACAAATCTCAAAAAAAGAGAATAAAACCAATCCCCAAAATATAAAATAAATCCCAAAATAAAATCTCAAAAAAAGAGAAATATAAATAAAATAAAACAAATCTCAAAAAAAGAGAATAAAACTAATCCCAAAACAAATCCCACAAAAGGCATATATAAATAAAAATAAAGAATAAAATAAATAAAATCTCAAAAAAAGAGATATATAAATAAAGAATAAAATAAAACAATTCCCATAAAAGGCATATAAAAATAAATAAAAAAATAAAACAAATCCCAAAAAGGATACATATAAACAAAAAACCCTATATTTAAATAAAAATAACAAAGACTATCCAGATCAAAAAAAAAAAAATCCCACCCATATATAAAAAAAAAACTAATAGTTAAGTTAAACAGTGACAATGATATCAACTGTTCCCCGTATTTGTCTAAATAACAAATCTAAAAATATTATACTACACAATTTAAACATTACCCCGAATACCCTATATATTAAAACTAAATCCAATAACAACAATACTACAATTACAATTGACATAGGAACAAATATATGTTGTATGAATCACTTATTAATAACAAAAAATTACGACATAACACAAATAAACAACATACATATAACAGATCCAAATAATGAAACACTTACACTAATCGGGTCAACGATCATACAGATCAATATCGATTCACGCTCTTTCAAATCAAAAGTACATATGATTAAAAACCTATCATGCCCTATAATTATAGGAAACAATTTTCTAAAAGAAAATAATGCAATTATAGACTTTAATAAAAAAACAATCACATTAAACAAAAATACAATAATAAAAATGTATAATAATGATAAACACTTAAACATTAATAACATAATAGAGCAAACTATCAACATTTTTAAACTATCCAAAGATTATTCCTTAGCTCACTGCATATCCGCAAATTTGACTATGAGCAAAATTATAGCATTAACCATCAAACAAATGTTTGGAGACGCTATCCCCATCCTATCCAGCCTAAATCCCAAAATTAGTGACGTAATACTAATAAAATTCCAAAAAAAAAAAATTAACCTATTATCCAGTAACCAAATGGAAATACTCCCAAAAAACCAGAAATCAAAGATTTCATATTAACGATAAAAAATTTAAAAAACATACCTCACAATAGATGCCATAATAAAAAAAGCATATATATATAAATAAAAAAAATATATATATACAATATACATATATTAAAATGTTATAATCCTTAAGTATTTACAGATGTACCTACATATTAACCATGTAATCCATAATAAAAAAAAAAAAAATAATGTCTATATAAAAACATCAAATAATGTTAAATGTCCACAGATATCAATGTATCTTAATTTAAAATGTTGTATTTACATATTATACTATATTATACTGTATAATTTAATTCTTTAATATTGTATAAAATTTATTATTATACTAAAATCAATTCAATGTAAAAATAAACAAAAAACCACAAATGCAAACCAGTAGATGTACAAATATTCCCACTCACAACATGCTACAATGAACTACCAGTGTCATATAATAACAAGACACATTTCATGGCACCCCATACACAACCAATCAAGAAATACAAACATTCATGGTCGAAGCAGAAAACATAGTTTTTGCACTAAAGAAAATCAAAAAAACTTTCAATTGTGATGTCCCAGTTATACAAACCGAACACCCACAATTATTCATATTAAATGATCCCAATTTTATGCACAATTTCCAAATGAAGAGAATAACCCCACACAACACTAACCTCATGGCCTACGTAAATACGAAATTCGTCTACATAGAAAATTTCTTAAAAACAACAATAACAGCACTACATGCTGACCTCTTAACGAAACAATGTCAGCTACAAAAACAAGAAACAAATACTGATGAAATACCGATGGAGCCGTCCACACAAAAAGAAGACAGCCATAAAATCAACATCAACTCTAATTTTTCATAACAAAACAAATCACCCCAATAATCTTCGAAAACTTTCTATTTAATCAGTCTAATAAAAAAAAAAATAAATAAATAAATAAAAAACCAGGCACATTAGTACCATTATATTATAAACCAACTATATTATAATCACTATTAATATATTATATTATAAACCAACTATATTGTTACACTAACTAATTATATTATTACTTTATTATACTATTATATTCTTATCATATCATTGTAATTAACATATAATTATCATACTATATTCAAAAAAAGACATATTAGGTAGTGCTATTATATTATATAAAGAAAATCAAAAAAAATAATAAAAAAATATATACTGTTACAAAATTAAGCACCCCTATAAACTAATATCAAATATGATATTTAGTAAAACAATTATATACCCCTTATATTTATATAGCATAATATCTCAATTCAAAAAAATCTAAATAATTGTTCATAATATTTAATCTAATTTCTAATGTCAAAAATTTTTTTTTTCTCTTTCAATTTTATATAATTTTTTTTCCCCTCTCATTTTTTTTTTTGTATAACAAAATTCCCTATAATTCTTTTACTGTTCAAAATTTCAAAAAAACGCATACACACCAAATTGTTATGAGGTCATAACATAAAACAGACATGGGTGGATGTAATGATGGGCACAATGTGTCATCATGAAAATAATATCTAAAAAACAACTTAAATAACCAAAAAACATATTAATCATAAACACATTAACAATATAATCTAAGTAAACAATAATTTAATAACTATAAATGTTCATGTCAACGATTTCATGTTAATAAACAAAATCATTAGCAACTAAACGTAGTACACAGACCCCGACATAAAAAGGCCCCGTAGACAACACAAACAGCCTAGTGCTGCAGCCTCAGTCCCGCACAGCACATAGCAGAAGCCTTCCCGTCAACATTCATACGCAGTCACCGTCTTGTGTACTACGTGTAGTTGCTGACCATACAATCATATTTCACGTGTTCAAATTGATCTCTTGTTCACCTGACATTTCCGAGCCACTGGTGTGGTAATATTGTATGCTGTGGAATTTCAGACGTACAGTATTGGCACGCTAAACTTCAAACTACACTCGACATTAGAGGTAAGTGGAAATATTATATAAATAATATAAAAACCCTAAAATCCCCCATTAAATCTCTACAATAATATACACCCTGAGTAGTTCTCACGACCCCGAACATCCCCATCATAACAGCGATATAACTTACGGTTCGTGTGATCTGTTGAATACTACATTGCAAGGTTGTATTTGATAGATTACACTCACCTATGGTTTATGTTAAAACAACTGACATAATATCGTTGTTATAAGGTAAATTACCAAAGGCAGGGACTTATGATTAGCTACCATAAGTAGGTTCTAACATCATCTACATAACCTATAACACCCACAGCCCTTTTTGGTTCTTTACAATATAATCACATTTTGTTTACAAAAAGTTTATTTCACCGACGTCTAAAACTTTTCTTACTTTTCTATTACTCTTATTCAAATTAAAGATGCTTTACAAGTCTATAATTCAAGTTGAAAAATATACGTTTAATATTTAATTCATTTAAAAGATTGGGAGTTCAGGATTCAGTGAAATTATTTTATAATGAACTCTACGATAAATAGTTTTGAAATGTTTTAACATCTTATACTTTATAAAATTAGAATAAAATGTAATTAGAACATACCAGTCGCCTGATTGTCCCAATTCACGTGATTTTCCACCGAGATGTGTACTATGTTCAGGAAATCACCCGGCCAACTATAAAGGCTACTCAATCTATAAAGATCTCCAACTACGAAAAAGACTCAACTCAACAAGTAATTTCATGTACAACAACTCTAAACCTAAAATTGTAAATTTGCAAGGTCCAGTCTAACCACTGACCAATCTGAGTCACATAGAAACTTATCTAGAGCATATAATTTTACTATAAACAACCAAGACTTTCAAATTTGTCAAAAGATGTTCTTACAAACATTGGCAATTTCAGACAAAATAATTACTTATGTTTGTAAAAAGCGTAAGGAATCTCCTATTATACCTTCAGATAAAAGAGGAAAACACAAAAATCGACCACATGCCATAAAAGATCATGTTAAAAACAAATCAAGGAGCATATTGAAAGTTTTCCAATCGTAGACTCACATTATACTAGGGAATATTCGAAAAAAAAATTCCTTGACAGTAATCTTTCAATATCAAAAATGCATCGGTTATATTTGGAATGGGTTGAAAACAATGCGTCAGTAACAGATTCTGGAGTACTGAATGTTACTTTCAAACAATACTCAGATATTTTCAATAATGAATATAATAATGCTTTTATCAAACCCAAGAAAGATATGTGTGATTTTGTGAACAGTACAGATTATCAACAACAGAAAAAAAAATAATTTACAAATTGAATATGATGAGCACATCTCTAATATAACTGGCAGGAGAAAGAAAAAACACTGATATACTCGTATATGCAACACTAGGGCCCAATTTAGCCAAGTTGTGTTTTTAATAATATAAAACTATTTTTTTCGTCTACGATTGCAACGTTGCGCACGGATAATACAATATGATAAATATCATGATAATAATGTTTCAATAATACGTAAAAATAATAATAATATACTAATAATTCCAATAATCATGTACTTAAATAATAATAATATGTTTCCTCGTTGGCACAACCGAAACATAAATAAGTTGGCTGTTTGAATATATACAAATGAATTATATTATTATTATAATAATAAACTGTACCTCAAATATTGGCTTGTTTGTGGCGCCATCGCAATACAATAAGGAACGAATGTGATGCACCAATCGTGGCTGGCCCGCTTTAAGTGATCGCGAATTCTTTACACGCACAAATCGAAACGAAAAAAAGTGTTATATATTTTTACTCGTAAAACATCAAAAACAAAATGGCGGACGGTAAAATGTACAAACCGTTTTGGCGAACGGCGCACCGCGAACGCAACCGAGACGAAAAATACGCTAAACACCGAATATCGATAGTACGGTGTTTATGCGACAAATAATTTGGTTTCGCCCACGCGACCGCTGGCCGGCCCGCTTTAAGCGATCACGTTTTCTCGCAAAGAAATGTTATATTTTATTTACACAGTTATGCACGCACAGATTAAAACACGTTGGAAAATGTCACGCGAAACGTTATCGACGAACAAAAGTGTGATATTTTTACCATCCGAGCTTCCGTGGTCGTGACTCGCGAAACACGAAAAAAAAAAACCATAAATCGCCGAGCCGGGCGACGGCGAATACGATACAAAACGACGACGTCATAAAACGCACACTCGAAGCCTTTACCGGCTTGGATTAGACGTCGTCCGAGCCTCGACGGAATCGTTGAAAATCCGAAGGCGACGGCCATTACACTCGCGTAATGGATCGCGCACCGGACGCGACGGCGACGATACGATACGAAAAATACGCTAAACACCGAATGTCGATGGTACGGTAGTATTTTAGCGACGAAATAATTTGGTTGCGCCCACGCGACCGCCGTGAGACGTGCGATTATTCGTCGATAATTACTATTACCATCGCCGCGAAACGAAATTTTGAAACCGAGAAACGAGACAATGGCGGTCGACATAAAAATCTCGAAACACGGACCCGTTCGGACAACCCCCAGACATTAGCGCGAACCGACGAAGACTGAAGCAACGGAAG
This sequence comes from Drepanosiphum platanoidis, assembly GCA_948098885.1. Taxonomy (NCBI): domain Eukaryota; kingdom Metazoa; phylum Arthropoda; class Insecta; order Hemiptera; family Aphididae; genus Drepanosiphum; species Drepanosiphum platanoidis. The sequence continues at coordinate 26,844,268 of OX402528.1, forward strand.
GGAAATCCCAATCACCTCCCCCGCGTCAGCCGAAACGGTTAAAAAAACGAACAGCCAATGAAAATTATTCACGAATTCATGGAAAGTGATTTGTTTTTTTAACGGACGTTTCTTTAAACGACCTCCGGACGGACGACCGCGACCGCGGTATCCTGAGTTCTGTCCGCGGCGCGCGATGTGATGACGTATTACCATCGACATAGACACGGTATAGGGGGGGGTTTACGGCTACTAAAATTATGTTTACACAAACTGCCGACAGGTGGCGTTGCATAAATGAAAAAATAATTTTTACTGAAATTACACTTTTAATACAATTTTCGTTATTATCTTAGTACTCCCACCGTATATTACAATTATCAAACGACTTACTTGCCCAACTCGTCGTCGTTTTTACCGAAATAGGTTTTCGAATAAAACAAGCTTACCCCGAAATCATTTAACCCTTTAAAGGGCAGAGGGAAATAATTTCCCACCTAAGGAAAAAAAATCCTGTAGCTCGTGGTCGTCGGTAAATAATTTCCCACTTCAATCAACCTCATGTACATCGTTTTCTGCATATTATATTATATAGATATATTTGCACGAGTTTGATCTAATCAAGAAGTTATTAAACTAAAACCTCCCAGGTGGGAAATAATTTCCCACTGCCTACTCGCGGTGTGTTATTATTCCGGTAGTTATTTATAATTTCGTTGGTTGAACTTTATCGTTGATTAAATCGTTTCATTTATCTGGTTTAATAATATATTAAATATATATATTTTAATATATTAAATTAATATTGCGATTAGATAAGTTAGTTTTCCCTCTTTGTTTTAGTGTGATAATGAAATATTACATCAAACTTCAAGTACGATTATCAATAATTTTTCATGACAAATTTATCGTGAATTTTTTTACTTTTAAATTAAAACGTCTGTAACTGAAGATTAAGTGCTGTCAATAACTCAAAGTATGTATCATTTTATTAAATAAGTCTTAAAGAATCAATACATATATACATTAAGTGTATTATATATCCCACAAACTTAATTTTTTCATTCTTTTGTGAATTTTTTATGAATAATTTCTTTTACTTTTACATTTAATTATAAACTAAATGACAGCGAAATACTAGATGAGCTATATAATGTGCCCTATGAGATGGCAATTGATTCCGACATTGGTGGAGATTCTGATGCAGATGATAGCATACCAATAATCATACCAAAAATAAAAAAAATAACTTCCTCAGGTAGTAATAAATATAATTTTATTTTGAATATAAAATTGTAAATATTTATTAGATAGCTACTATTTATTCATGCTATATTATAATTTTTGCATATTATGTTCAGGCAAAATAACAAGATCAAAAATGCAAGTAGAACATCAATATGTAAATATTGATCTGCATGAACACAATACTGTAGGTAAGTTATCATATACATAGGTATTATTTTATTATTTTTTTTAAAGTTTATATAAAATATGTTTTTATGATACATTTATTTTTTTTACATAATACATAGATCACTAAAAACATTATTATCAAATAATAAATTCACTAACTTAAAAACTAAACTACTGATGTATAAAACTCTCTTAAAGCCTATATGGACATATGGAATACAACTCTGGGGATCGGCAAAAAAGTCCAACCTGAACAAAATTCAAGCCTTTCAAAATATTACCTTAAGAAAGCTCACTAACGCTCCCCTCTATGTCTCTAATTTAACCCTCCACCAAGATTTAGGTATCCAACCTGTTTCAACTCAAGTGTAATTATTCTACTAACGGTTTTTTGCCAAACTAGAAAATCACCCTAACCCTCTAATTAAAAATTTACATACCTTCACACTTCCTGAAAATCCACAACGCAGACTCAAAAGGAAATGGTGTCGTGATCATTTAAATTAAAAATACCTCTCACCAATGTAAATATATGCCAAGCTAAGTGTCACTAATGGGTGGTTCCTTATTCAAGTAAATCATGTTTTGTATAGACTTTAATCTTATATGCTTATTGTGCATTAATTTGTATAAATTGTGTATATACTCTTAAAAAAAAAAAAAAAAAAAAAAAAACATAATACATAATAATTTACAATAATAATAAAATTAACAATTTATTCAATACAATATAAGTGTATGTTATTATTATAAAATGAAAAAAGTTGAGAAAATGTATAATAAAAAAATATAGAAAGTAATAATTACTTTATAGTACCTATTTATTATTATTAAATATAACAACTATTGTTATGTTAATCCTTAGTGAATACCAGTATTTCAGATCAAGATAAACCATCTTCAAGTGGTTCTAATACCAGAACTAGACGAAGCTTGTTCAAAGTTGTTGAGACAGCCTCAAATGTGTTAGGTATGAATCTTAGGTTTTTACTTATTTTCACTACATGCTTGTACATAATTAATATGTATATTTCAGGCGACTGGGGTTCAAATTCTGAGTCAGACATTGCAGATGACACTGATAATGATAAAGATTATCAGCCATATCCTACTTCATATGAAATGGATTTTAATTTTAGTGATGATGGTGATTATAATACTGATTTGAATGATAGAAATATTTCAAATGTAGGATCTCTTAGTAATTATATAGACAATGAATTGAGTTCAGATTCCAACGACAATACATTTAATTTTATCAAAATTGGTAAACAACCTGAACTTTTTTTAATATCAACTTTCCAAATGAAAAGTCCTATTGATGATAATATTTATAAATCAACTACAGTAAACATTTGGGGAAAAATATATTCTCTTCTTGATTTATTAGTTAGATAATGAAATCTTTATGCCGAACAATGTAATACTTTGTTAGATACAACCATTGATTATAAATACTAGTATTATACTAGATAGAATAGCCAGAGAGTGCAATAATTTAAAATTTGATCCGTTTATTATGAACAATTTATATTCTTTAAAACACTGTTTTTAGCTGCTTGTCATATCACTAATTTTATCTATATTATCTTGTAATTGTATTTATGTACTTAATTCTTATTTCTATTGTATACTTGTATCTTATTCTACCAATGTTATTATTATATATTCTTTGTCACTGTACTTGAGCCCAATTGGGCGTTTACACAAATAAATAAATAAATAAATAAATAAATTTCTACTAAAGATTTCCTAAGTGCTGGTGGAGTGGAATATGATCACATGGATTGGAAGGAGGTAGCAGAGAATAGAGAAGAATGGGGAAGGATTTGTTCTATGGCAAGATGGTCTCAGAGGCCTTAAATAAAAAAAATAAAAAAAAAAAAGTATTATACTAGTATTTATAATCAATGATACAACTCCTGAAGAAATAAGGGCATTCATTGGGATACTTATAATTATGGGTTTCCATTCATTACCTAGTATTCGTTATTATTGGTCTGGTGATAAAAACTTCTTTTGTGACAGAGTTGCAAATATTATGACAATAAAAAGGTTTTTAAAGTTAATAAGGTTTTTGCACATTAATGATAATTCTAAAATTCCACCTTGAGGTACTGAGTTTGATAAACTATTTAAAGTTTGACCATTGATTAATCATTTACAAACAATGTATTTAAGTTTAGAATGCCCTTCTAGGCACTTATCAATTGATGAAAATATGATTGCATTCAAAGGTAGAACAACAATGAAAATATATGCCAATGAAGCCTATCAAAAGAGGTTTCAAGGTATGGGCATTAACTGACTCTGCAAGTGGTTATCTAATCACTTTTTAAATTTATACTGGTAAAAAAAGTAACAACCTAACAGAATATGGGTTAGGAGAGAATATTGTTCTTAATCTTTCCCAATATTTAGAAATGAAATATCATTGTATTTATTTTGATAATCTTTTTACTAGCTTAATTCTTCTTTTTTTTTTTTTTGCCAAAATACTGGAAAGATTAATTCTCAATCGTATACTACCCATCATTACAGAAAATCAGGTCCTCCCGGATACTCAATTTGGATTTTGTTGGTCTCAATCAACCATCCATCAAATCCACAGAGTCATAGATGCTATATCGTACTCACTGGAAAAAAAACTATATTGTACATGTGCGTTATTAGATATCTCCCAAGCATTCGACAAAGTATGGCATGATGGCCTTTTGTTTAAACTTAAAAAATTCCTCCCGCTTACCTACTACCTCATAATCAAATCATATCTTTCTGAATGCTATTTTCAAATCCGATATGGATTAACAGTTTCTGCAATAGCACCTATAAATGCTGGTGTTCCTCAAGGAGGAATTTTATCTCCTATATTATTCAACATCTTTGTATCTGATCAACCAACAACAATTAGTACATCAGTAGCCGATTACGCTGATGATAAGGTAATAATATCCATAAATCATGACCCTAATATTGCATCATCTAACCTTCAAAACCACCTCAACCGTATAGAAAACTGGTTTACCAAATGGCGTTTTAAAACCAACCAAAGCAAATTCATACCACTTTCACTCTAAGACAGACCCCTTGCTTTAATGTTTCTCTATATGGTGTCCCTATACCGTACTCTTCCACTGTTAAATATCTTGGTCTAACACTCGACCAAAGACTAGATGGTATAAGAAAGTATTGTACCATATGTGTAATAATATATGTTATGTGTCATAACATAAATTAGCCATATAAAAATATATAATATGTTTGTTTTCTTTAATAGTATATCCAGCGCCACGGTCGTGGCGCGAGCTAAATAAAAAAAATAAAAGCGGCGGCACGACAGTTTATATTATCTCGAAGCAGGAGTTTCCCATTAAAACCGTGTAAATTTCGGTGTTTTTTGTCAGATGAGATAATTAATTATCTACTGAATCAATTTATACCTAGTAAATTGCAAAACATGAGGAAAATCATGCAGATGATCCTTTTGTAAAAATCATAAAAATCGTACAGTTAGAAATTAAGTTATTAAAGGAAACGTGAAACATTTTTAATGAAAAATTATATTGAAATCTGGAATCACGGCGGCCGCTTCTCGCGTTGTCGTGCCGACCGAAACATAATAAACATTATATTGTTTTAACCGAAACATAATATTCTTATTCCTAAAAACGAGGATATAGATTTCAGTTTCTTGTGTTTAATACTAGGACCATCGCAACATACTAAACATACAGAACCATTCTTTGCTGACCCTGTTTATAATCCGTTGCCGAACAATTATAAAACAAATTTAGAAATAAATGAAGTTGGTCAAATTATGAATCTGTTTGAGCCTATTAATCATAAAGCTTCTAATATTTCATGGCGGTGTAATGTTGATGTATGTAATTTAAACTATAATTATGTTATTCATCGGGCATTAAAAATAATAAATGATATTTTATCCTCAAAAATAAAAGTTTTCAAAAACAAAATTTCATATATTGATACGTGTATAAGTGAAACGCGTAATAGTTTGAAACTTGGTCATAATTTAGCATGTCATTACAACTATACATGTACATCAAATCTATTATTTCTAAAAAGTCTAGGTACCCATTTCCCAAGTATAAGAAGTATAACTAACATATTGTATGAAATGCAGAGAGCTCAAAACTTAGTTACACACATTGATCATGCAATATATACTTCAGATTTCAATTAATTGATAGAGATTAGGGATCGACTAAAATTAACAGGGTCAGTTTTCAATGTAGGTACTTTTATGTATACCAATAAAAATAATATAATTGCTACTCATTCCCAGTTGTTTATTAAGTTTAACATTCGAGTAATAGATAAACCTATTAATGTATGCATGTCATGTCACAAATTATGCTTTCGAAGAGATGTAGTTGAAAAGTAGTCCTCTTATGAGGAAAAGGTATTAAAGAGGTAAATTCTTTTTATTACATATGTTAGAGTTTAACAATATGGTGACGTAGTATATTTCAGTCATGTCAGATGGTTGTCGTGGAAAATGTTTACAGCGATTCTATGACTTACGTCATGAAATTGGCTTGTTTATGAATGATAAGCAAAAATCAGTATTAGAATTAAGTAATGATGAATGGTTATTGGATTTATGCTTTTTAGTGGATATTGTCGAAAAACTTAACCAATTAAATATATCATTACAGGGAAAAGATAATTTAATAATTGACTCATTTAATCTCATCAATGCATTTGAGGAGAACACTTATGAACGAAGAACTAATGCAGATTTGAGGGCAATTTCCAACAAAACAAACATAGTAGGAATTCTCAAAAGCAGACGGATAAGCTGGGCTGGACACGTTTGGAGAGCGGAGGGCCAAATAGTGCATAACATCACATTATGGAAACCAGACAAGAAACGGCCGAGAGGGAGGCCAAGACAACGATGGTCTGACCGAGTCAGAGACGACCTTAAACTCATGGGAATACCAGAGGGAGAACGACTGGCAAAGAACAGAGAAGTATGGAGAGGTGTAGTAGAAGCAGCGATGGACCTACAAGGCCCGGAACAAGCCAAAAAAAAATAAATAAATTAAATACCATGTTTATTATTATTAAGATTAAGGCAAATATTAAAGTTGAAATGTGTTATTATCTGTTAACCAAATTGTATATTATTAAATGTTATAAATAAATTCATGTCATAAATTATTAATTAATTATTATTCACTATTATTACTATGTTATTTCTTTTTATTGTATTTGTTTGCGCGCATGTGGATATAAAGTGTGCGATAGGCACGCAACCGACTATCATGCTAATGAGCTGGGCGACTGCGGTTTCCTTATCGGTTCCCCGTCTCCTCTCGTTCTTATATAATCGTGAATATTGAAATTTTGTATGTGAAACCAGTGGGTTTTCTTTTATTGTGTGTCGTTTATAGTCCGTCGTCGACAACACACGGCTATTGCACTCCAAATATTTTGAGTTTTATTGTGTTTTTTGATTATTATACCGAATTTGTGAATTATTGTGTTTCAAGTCAAATATTATATTCGTTACTCCGTAACAATAGTCTTTTTTATGTGTCCGATCGTTATGCCGTAACACGGAGCCTATTATCATTATTATTATTATTATTATTATTGTTGAGAAGTGCACAATAAAGTCAAATTTCACTTAAACGCCCTGTCTCAATTTGGGATTAAAAATAGGATTCAAGTATTCCAAACTTTATAAGTCTGGAGATATTGAATTTGCTCAGTGTGATTATATTAGTATTTGTAGATGGAAGGATAAAGGTACAAAACCAGTAACTGTAGTACCATTCATAAGTACCATTCATAATGCATCCCACTCAGAAATTGTTCAAAGTAAAAATTCTAAAGGTGAAAAAATAGCTATCTCATGTCCATCTAGTATTGCTGATAATAACAGATACATGGGAGGTGTTGATAAATTTGACCAATATATGGCTGCCTACAATATAACATAGAAAAAGAAAATTATAATTACTAAATAGAGTAGCTTGTTGTGTATTAAATTATAAAACCTAAATTAAATAGGTAGTTTATCAATGCAATTCATATTATTATCGCCTAAAAAGGCTATAGTTCTCCTAACCTACATATATAACGCAATTATAAGACTTTCTTATTTTCCACTAACTTGGAAATTTTCACAAATAATTATGTTTTCCAAGCCAGAAAAACCACCTGATATCCCTACCTCGTATAGACCAATTAGTCTTTTACCCTACCTTTTGAAAATCTGTGAAAGACTTATTCTTAAACGTTTAACTCCATATGTATTTGTAACCAATTTACTCCCGTCTTCACAATTCGGTTTCAGAGCTAAACACAGTACAATATATCAAGCGCATAGAGTAGTTGATGCTATTAGCACATCTCTGCAATGGGTGGCTCCTTAATCAAGAAAATCATGTTTTGTAAACTCTTATCCTATATACTTATTGTGCATTAATGTACAGATTGTGTATGTACTCTTAAATAATAAAAAAAAATAAAAAAATATATTATTATCAGTACCATGTAACGGTTAGGTCCTTGTAAATTTGAATGATTTTATATCATTAAAAAATTATATCTTCCTCACAAGGGTTTAATTTTTGACAGGAAAAAGAATAAATCCTTCAGACTTGAAAAAAAATTACTCCCAAAAAGAAAAGAAAAAATGAATACAGAACAGTTATACGAGTACATTATACATAATTTTTATTATGAATATAAAATATAAATATCATACCACTAATTTCGAAAATGAATCCATTATTTTTTCCAATTACCATCATGATGTATTTTTATGTTTTACCCGTAGCCCCACTAAATCTACTACAGGTCCATCAACGGTATGCCTCAATGTTTTTAATGGTTTTATTATTTCATCGGCGTTCGCGTTATACACTTTATTCTGGTTCAATGAACAAAGTCAAAACGCTATTCACACATACTACTGGCAACACCACATTTTCCAATTGGGTTTTGACTATACTTAAAAGGTTTTATTTTTTCAGAAACGTCATGAATGTACGATAAAAATGTTACTGGAAAATTATATAAAGAATTCTTTAAAATTGTCAACTATATGCTCACAAAATATAATTTCTGCAGCGGTAATTTTATTTACAATAGAAACGTAGCAACTATAAAGTCGATTAATAATATAAAATTATATATACTCAAAACACAACAAATGAACGAACATCAAACCGAAAAAAATCCTCTTACTGTGAACACAATACCGTTTCGACTACAACGGTTCCTTTCTTGCGACGAGGGTGGGTGTTAAGGGTGAACGACCTACAAAGGACCTACACCCGGGAAACCTAATAATATTAGAGGACACCTAGGCAGTATTGTAATTTGAAGTAAAATAATTATTCAAAAACTATTTCTTGCCGGCCATAGAGTATGAAAATAAATCAGAAAACCACGTGTTCACGTAATATACATATTTATTTCACAACATGGATGGATTAATTTAGGTTCGTTGACAAATTAAATATGATAAAACAGCTTATACGCATAACACTTAAATTACGTATGAGGAAGGGAGGGGTGGGAAATTGTTGTTTTCTTGCCCAGGGCGCCGTTTACTCTCTCGCCGGCACTGCTTGAAACAACAAGAGTACTATTGTTTATCTGCTGTCTACAGCGATATAATAATATTATAATATAGTCGTCAGTGTAGTATAGTGCCGCGTTGAACGTTGTCATAATGACGTATATATTATGAGAGATAATTTATTACCGTATTAAAACCCAAGTAATCAGTGAGCGCAAAGAGTAGGCTCGAAATCAAAAGTTTATTATTTTGACATAATCCAACCACGGTTTAAAATAAAAAAATAAAAAAAATGATTTTAATTTTTTTTTTTTTTATCTGAACCGCACACAACAAAGGCATTGTGCGCGCTCGTACACCCGCGTGCGCGACGACGAGGTTTTCCGTCTCGTCCGCAACGACTATTCATCGTCGAAACTAAATATTCAGCGGGGCGACGAGAATCGCGATATCAACGCGATACGTGCGCCCCCTCCCCTTCCGCGTCCATTGCTGAAAGACGAATTTCATCTCATTATAAATGCAACCACTCGTTAATCACGGTTATTGTTTCAAACGCATAATAGTACCGTGTATAATGGGACAAGAGCGACGTTGACGCACGTCGTGACACTAGTCATCAGGCGCGTTTAACCCAATAGTCTACGCTCAGGCGGATATCGTCGGGACACGCATACATTACAGGTATAATATAAACGTCAACCGTGCCCACACGCGTCAATAACGCGCGGATACGGGAAAAATCGCGCGTTATACCGGCGGACATAGTATACATTATGTATTTTTTTTAATTTTATTTTTTTCAATTCTGTTCAAATCGGACGGCAGACTTATCACAACGACGGGACACGCGATTGCGATGCCCACGGCGACCGTTCGTCTCTCTTGGACAGTGATTTCGAATCTATTGTTATCGTACTTCGTACCTATTGAATTATTGTGTATTCAGATGCCTGCAACGGACATCGCGATATTAAATTCGCTGTAGACTTAAAATGATTGTTTAATTTTAACGCTATTAAACTCAATTCGATTAATATTTAATCGTGGCAGGCGGATGATCTATAGAACACAATGGTACTTGTCTACTCGGCACGGACTACTACAACTACGGACTACACTGGGATACTCGTTACGATTCCAGCGCGTTCCGGTGTTTACGCACTGCCGGCGTCTCCCGTCTCGGGCGAACACTCTACAGTACAGTGCAGTGGACAATGTACGCTGCCAATTTAATTGTAAGAAACAAAATAATCTACGAAGTAATTCTTCCAGAAATGTATGATAAAAAAAAAAAACTAAATTTAATACCAGAGAAAACAAAACGTATCTTATCATTGTTAATTTGTATAAGCTGTTTATCAGGGCCTTCGTTAGTATCTTGCCTAGAGCCTCACCTAGCATCGACACAGATTATATGAATAGCACGTGCGGCGAGCAGGCAATTTAAACCGAATAAAAGGCCATTGAGCAGCCAGTGTTGGGCGAATTACTGAACAAGCCGATTATTGCACTACATTATGGGAATAATACGACGATCAAAATATAATAGGTACGCATAGCAATAGAAATTTTTTATTTATTTTTTGTACTTGAACGGTTTTACCAGTGGCATGGAGTGATGTAGTCAGCGGTGTAAGCAATCACCAATAATTTTACCTAGATGTCCTCCATATATTTCTACTACCTCAAGAAAGTCGCTATACAAATCAAAACTGTACTTCCAGGTGAATAATATCATTTTGGATTAGCAAATGGAAAACAAAAATATACAGACAAATATTTTTCTGATGAACCATTAAGTAAGTGATATGATATGATGGTTTGTCCTAAGCTAAAAATTCAGATAATACCTTTGGCCAATCTTAAGTTATATACAAGAAGAAGTAACCTCCATTATTCATTTTTATTAAAACTATTAAACAACTCAATAGATTGCCCTTATTTACTACAACGATTAAATTTTCGAATAAATACTTAATCCACCAGAAATCTAGAAAGCTTTTTAATTAATAATGTTTCTAAAACATACTCTAAATCATCACCTTCAAATATACTGATGACTATGGAAACACTATGAATATTAATTTTAGTTAAAATTATTATAGCTGTAAAATTTTATACCACATAATATGTAATTGTTATATTAATTGAATGTAAACTTTATATTATTTGTACCAACATTTTATTGTATTCATGTCACTACACAAAACAAATTTTTTTATATATATATTATTCTGTAAATGGAGTTTTTTTCCGTCAATAAAGATAATAATAATAATAATAATAATAATAAGACAATTTAATCAAACCATATTTCATATAGAAATATATTGGGGTCATGAAAAGCCAGGTGACAGTAATATTTTCATTAATGATTTTGCCCAACCCTACATATCTAATCTTACCCTTCATAACGACCTACGTATGAAATCTATAGAAGAAGAATCTATAATCTTCTACAAGGGCACTTCCTTCGATACCCACTCCCTCCTAAATTCAAGGGTGGAGGGGGTGATCATTAAAACTATCAATTTTATCCTGGAGACTGGACTATGTATATAACTGTATAATCTATCTCTAATTGGTTGTTTTTTTTTTTTTTTTATTATTATTATTATTGTATATATTAATCTTTAATTGTCTTCTTATTATGTTTGTATATATTAATCTTTAATTGTCTTCTTAATATTTTTGTATATATTAACCACCAATTGTAATATCTGTATATATGTATCTATTAATCTAATGGTCGAGCTAAATAGTATTACTAAAGGCTAAATAATAAAAAAAAAATATGTTATTCGAATATGTTATTCGACATAATATGTTATTCAAAACTATAAAAAAAAAAAATCTTCTACAAACGATTCTTCTCACGCCTAAACAATCACGAAAATCCACTGATTCAATGCCTAAATTCCTTAACGCTCCCGGAAAACCCTCGCAGGAGGCTAAAAAGAAGATGGTGCAGAGACCTCTTAAATTAAAAAAAAATTAAAAATGAAATGTGTACCTTACCTACCGCTTAATAAATTTCCTGCCTTCTTACTCCCACCTTCCAATCTTTTCAATTTTATAGGGTTACCATAGGGTGATTTCTTAATCAAGACTATTCATGTATAATTATTTTTCTTTTCACATATACTTATTGTGCTATATTGTATAGATTGTATATTATCTCTTATAAAATAAAAAAAAAAAAAAAGGAACAGTTAGTTTGTTTCATTTTGGCGACTCTACAACAGAAAGTGTTTTGCGTCCTACGTTTCAATAAGTGCAAGTCGGCAATAACCGTTCAACGTGATTTTCGAAGAACTTATGGAACTGAAGCTCCAACTGCTCAAAGCATTCAACGTTGGCACCAAACGTTCCAAGAAAGTGGTTGTCTGTGTGTACAGAAACACTCAGTACCTCGTACCTCTGACGAAAACATCAAGCATGTTTGACAAAGTTTCATTCGGAGTCCACAGAAGTCTACATGTCTTGCAGGCCTAGAGCTAGATCTCCCACATTCGACCATTTGGCGTGTTCTACGACGTCGTCTGATATTGAAGGCATACTGAATACAACTGTTACAAGCCCTCCTACCGGATGACAAACACAAAGGATTGATTTTTGCAATTTCATATCCGAAAAACAAGAAGAAGATGAGTTATTTGTCTTACACATTGTTTTTTTTGGACGAAGCCACATTTCATCTAAGTGGAAAAGTTAACCGCCATAATGTCAGGATTTAGGCTTTAGAGCAACCACACACAACTGTTGAGCATCAAAGGGATTCAAATTAAAATACTAAAACTGTCAAGAAATATGAGAGTACACTTGGGAGGGGAAAAGTCTGCTGGTAGGTTTGCAGACCTTTTACTTAAAATCGGCAATGGTGATTATCCATCATTTGATGAAATGATAACCATCCCAGAAAATTTGAGCACAGTTGTCACTACGGTTCAGGATTTAATATCAAAAATGTATCCAGATATTGCTCATATCCATGATAAGCCTATGGAATGGTTGTGTGAACGTGCTATACTTACTACAAAAAATGACCAAGCGGCTATCAATGATACGCTGCTGATGTCTTTTGCGGGGGAAGAAAAAGTATATACTTCAATAGACACGGTGGTCAACATAGACGATGCAACTAATTATCCTATTGAATTTGTAAATTGGTTGAAATCACCGGGTATGTCATATCATAGGCTTTTACTGCGTGTGGGCACACCTATTATGTTGTTGTGAAATTTGAAACCACCTAAACTGTGCAACAGGACCAGGCTTCAAGTCAAAGCCTTATATCGCAATATAGTGGAAGCCACAGTTTTAACTGGATGTCCGAAAGGATTTAAACGATTACAGTTTCCCTTCAAAGTCTGCTTAGCAATGACTATAAACAAGTCTTAAGGCAAGACTCTGAAATATGCGGGAATAGACTTGCGAGAAAAACTATTAAAAATTAATAATTATCAATGAAAAAAATTGAAAATAAAAAATTTAGATTGTCAGTCATAAATTACTGAAGTGACCACAATGATAATTTCCATGTTAGTCACATATGACTGACAAAGCACGAGGATATGAATCAGAAAAATATTCGAGAATGCTTCAAGAAATATATGACTGACATAGTGAGTGTTAAAATATACCTATTTTTAAGTCTTTGGATTAATGAAAACTCCATTACCCTTTCTACATAAAATTAGTGAATATTTAAGGTCTGTCATACGTAAACATACTTTGAGATTACAGCTAGTGTGGGTAGAAAAATGAATAATGATTCCGCGCAGCTAATATTATAAGTTAACTTATAATATAGCCAGTAAATCGTCACATATGGATCGAATATTTACATTTGACTGATTCAAATCAAAGCAAAACGCAAATAATTCACCAATACCAAATATATTGTGTTAAATTTCAATTTATTTTTTCCGTTACACGTAGCTTCAAAATTTAATTCAACCGTTTTGAACGATAATCCTAATGTGTTTACTGTCGGACGAGATAACAAAGAAAAACTTAATGTTTAGAATTTACGGAATTGAATATCAAATACCAAAACAAAGAAAGGTAAATTTATTTTTTCATGTCTATTTGTATAAGTCTAAAGCTTAAGAAATATTTACGAAAAATGCATGAAAAAATTGTATCAGATTTCTAATTGTTGCCTTCTTTGAGGTTGGGCGACCATTTCATTATTATCTTGCTCCATATACAATATAATTCTCGAATGGAAAGCTTTTCCAGGTCCGAAAAAGAATAATTATGATGTAGGAAGTAAGCTGGTACACGCCTTATTTTAATACGATTGCCCAGTGAATTAATTTCCAATTCTAATGCACTCAAATAACCAGCATTCCGAATGTTTATTTGTTCCCAAACACATCTTTTTCCCACCAACTGTAAAATACGCGTATAAATATATCAATGTTTCGATTTCAATAAGGTCATATGTTCATGTGCATTACATATTTCATAACATCTTTATCGTTTTGCGAAATTTTAGTGAATCGCTCTTCAATTTCTTTGATTCCATTTTCTGTTTGATTTGTAACCTTTTTATTCATAACACAAACTTTTCAACTTTTTATTACATATCAATTTTAACATTAATATCCTATACCTAACAAATAAATTCGTCCCATCTCAAATTTTTTTTTTTTGTTTATATACTTATTTTTAATTATTTTGATTATGATCATAAATATTCATATTATATAATATTATATATATATATATATATATTATATAATATTCAAGGGGGGGGGGGGATATGGGGAGACTTGCCTCAGTCCCCATTAAGTAGGTGTTATTTCTCAATAAACGATGGTGGCCGGGCAGAAGTATTGTCTTACGACTGTACCTGCCCGGCCACCGATTCAAAAGAGTGAAAAAAAAAGAAAAAGAAGGTTAAAGAACCTACAAAAGGTTTCCTGATCTACTGGTTCCTAAGTATTTTTTTTTTTATTTTTTGTCTTTTTCTATAAGAAAAATACAAGTATTTTCCAATCTAAGGCAAAATTCGACGCAAATTGCGAAATTTTTATAAAATCCTAGACAGATAAACGTGGGTTAAGCGATAAATAGATTGGAAAATACGTCTTGGCCAAGACGTATTATAGTATTTAATATATTTTTATAGCATATTTAGTATCATAAAGACTCAAAAATCACAAAATTATTATTGTTACTTCCTCTTTACTATTACTATAATAATAAAATTTATGTCAATTTCTTACAATTTGTATAATTAAAAAAACTTCTAGCGACCCCCCAAAAATTGACTCGCGACCCCCCAGTGGGTCGTGACCCACCATTTGAGAAACGCTGCCTTAGATATATTATATTTAAAGTATACTTAAAATTTTTAAGTATACTTACTAAGGTTATGGAACGCAATTCTTCATCTAATAATAAGTTTGATTTTTTCAATACAGTCACTAAAGAATCAACGGCATGTTGGGCATCCATGGAATGTTTTTGGATTTTGTGATATTGACTTCGATAGGATACAAATTGAGGATCTATTTGCTTTTTCAAAATTAAATGTTTAACTTGACAGTTTATGCATAAGTTTTATGAAAAAGCATAATTTACAATTTTGGATGTTGATGTTGTCATCGAATCAAAACCCATAAATTCAAAATTTTGATTCAAGAGTAATTGGGATTTTTTTGAAATTTCTTTTGAGTCATTTGACATTAATTGTGAATCGTTTAACGTCCCTTGAGAACTGTTAAGTGTCTTATTATTAGACTCTATAAGAATAATAATTTATAATTATTTTTGAAATAAATTGTACAAAACAAAAAATTCACCGATATTTATGAAGACAGTTTTCTTATAAATTGAATCTAAATATTCATTTTCATGTTTGATTTTTTCAACAGTTTCGCTGTTATAGGTGTTAGAAATATATTCTTGTAGTATTTTATTTTCATTACATAGATCATCCAATTCTAAAAAATAACTTTTATTAAAATATTTGATTGGCATAGCAAAAAATAAGTTTCAGTAAATGCAAAAGCAAAAAATGCACCATTCAAACATTGATAACTTTCAAACTATAATAAATAAATATTATATTCAATATTATATTCTGCCCAAGCCCAATGTGTTTGAATACAAAATTTATTTAGTTACATTTTATATCTTTTTTTTGTAGAACTGTTTAGTAGCGAGTGAATATTAATATAGATACAACAAAATATAACAAAAATATTTACTAAGTAATTTGGAAAATAGTAATTAAAGTATTTTCAAAACTATTTCGGATAATATACTGTAATGTCGATAAATTATTTATCAAATGTTCAAAAATACTGGAGTGAAACTGTAGATAATAAATTGATACAAGATAGGATGTCAGTGAACTATTTTGATAAAATTCGACTTATTCTTCATTTCAACAATAATAATACATTTTTTGCAAATAATGACCGTCTACATATTATTAGACTGATATTAGAAACCCTAAAAAAACGTTTCCAATCATTACCTATTGAAGAAAGTCTATGAACAACTATGTGCTACTAAAGCATTACCTAAAACAATATTTACCTAACAAGCCGTATAAGTGAGGGTACAAATTTTTCGTTTTGTGTGGTGTATCAAGATTTGCATACAATTTAGAACTTTACAGTGACCAAGAAAATAGCTCAGAAACGCGTTTATTTTATGAGCCTGACCTAGGTGCAAGTGCAAATATTGTAGTATGTCTTTGTAGAATAATTGTACCAAAACATAAAAATTATAAGGTTTACTTCGATAATTATTACACATCCATACCTTTAATTACATATTTACGAAAACGCCATATACATTCACCTGGGACTATAAGACGAAATCGACTAAAAACAGTAAGACTCCCGAATTAAAAAGATTTATTAAAGCAATCAAGGAGGGCTCACCATTTGAATGCACTACCAATATAAGAGGAGCAAAAATTACAGCTGTTGCTTGGCGTGTTAAAAAAGTTGTTACCCTGCTATCAGGTTTTGTTGGAAATAATCCTAAAACAGCAGTAAAAGGTTTGAATAATCACCTACAAGTAATAAAAATGTTTTAGAGAATTGTCCTAATGTAATTTCTGTGTACAACAAGCATATGGGTGGTGTCAATTCACTTGACGCAAACATTGGCAAACATAAGAATCTAATGCAAAGTAGAAAGTGGTTTATGCAAATTTTCTACCACTAATTGGACACCACTATATTATCAATGCATGGATTTTATAAAAACAAATTTTAATTCAAAACGCCAAAACTTGCAGAATTTAGACAACAATTAGCACTATCTCTTTGCAAAACATCACAATTCGCTTCGGACGCGGACGTCAAGAATTATTTGAATATACATGATTACATTACGTTAAAATATGTTATATATAATATGTGTACCGGGGTATGATTATAAATCAATTATCTTATCAATAAAATAAGAAAACAAAACGAAAAAAATACCTTGAGCTGATCTGAGATAAGTGCGGCAGCCGATGATAACGATGATAACATTCAACGCCGGGGGATTGGTACAACTGATGCGCACGAGACGTCAACACTGCGGGCAACGGCCATTGCCATAACCTCAAACTCGCAAGTCGGTGGGTAAAACCCTGGCGTCACCCGAGTAAACGAAAACATGGCCGAACAACGCACAACTCGACGCGGCACAATGATAAAAACTTTTGCGAAGCGACGAAAAGTAACGCGATGCCGCACACAGAACACGGTGTCCCTCGTGGACGACGAAAACACTAGACGACACTTGGCGAGATCGGACGAACGGTCGAAACGACGTAACGGGAAAACGACACGGTACACGTGTTTGTACGAAACGCGGCACACGTAATCGAATCGAATTATTAAACCCGGCCAAGAACACTGCCGGGAGCTCGCGGATTATTTTGATTTTTACATAAGTACATACACACATTACCCTCCTATCCCGCGGTCGGGTAAAAACACTAGCGACGTCGAGCGCGACAACGGTCGAAAACGAGAACGAGGACCAGTTGCGGACGGTACAAATTGCGAGAGCGCACTGGGTGGGCAGCGCGCGGCGAAAAGTCAACGCAGGCGGCGGCGGCGGCGGTGGCGGGGAGCCAAAGGCGGCTGCACGCGCGACTGGTGGACAAATGGCACGAAAACTGGTTTTGAGTGAGCTCCGTGTGCGAACAATATTGTTGTTGATTTAATGATTTTCTATTCTATAATCAATGGGATATCATTGAATAACAATAATTTTAATT
Source organism: Drepanosiphum platanoidis (assembly GCA_948098885.1). NCBI lineage: Eukaryota > Metazoa > Arthropoda > Insecta > Hemiptera > Aphididae > Drepanosiphum > Drepanosiphum platanoidis. The sequence goes on from OX402528.1 coordinate 26,862,474, forward strand.
TCCAATGATATTTCATCAAATAAATTCAGCTGTAACTAAAGAAGTGTAGGTAAGCATTACTTTTTTTTGCGATTTTAATTTTCAAAACGTATCTTTCATTTTCCATCGTAGCTCTATTATCTTTTTCTTTTATTAACTTTAGAGTGTTCGCCATTTCTTCGCGATCCCTCATTAAAGCAAAAGTTTTACTACTAATCTCATTATTTGTATCTGAAAATATTTTTTTACTAATAAGTAACACTTAATTAGTAGTTACGACGAATGAGCTTTATAAAAATTGTTTCATATTAGATTAAACAATTGACATTGATACGTACTTGATTGTAATGAATAATTTTGTGCTTCTTGCACTTTTTGGATTTTTGATCGTATACACTTAAGTCTATCATCATGTTTGAACATAGTAAACAATAAACAAATTATTACAAATGAAAAAAACGTTTTAGTTAACAAACTAATGACATTTAATTAATTATACAATTATCATAATATTATCATATTAACGCACAGAGATACTTGCATTATTAGCCAGTGTCTAAACGTCAGAAATAAAAAGTAAATTAATAAACAATTATTTTATGAATAATTGGACGTTACAATAATAATGTCACTATAGTTTTTGGTCCAATGATACATATTTACAAATAATTAACAGACATATAGAGCTAAATTATAGTTCTTTAAACTTTAGACTATGGCATTTTGCAATTATTTTATTAATAATAAAATAAAATTATTATTATCATTTATCATAGACATCTCGCCACAATGTATACAATTAAAGAAACACATGTTTACCTACATAGACGTTACCAACAATATCCAATAATAAAATTAATATAAAAACATTCAATAGACACACACAGCAATTTTTTAATATCCAAATTTTAAAATATAATACAAAAAAAATAATAACCAAGTATTATTAAAGGAGTATTAACCACTTTTATTTATTTAATTTTATATTTTTATGTAAAATAAATATTAAAACCCAATAAATTGCCTGTATTGAAATAAAAATGTATAAAAATGAAAATATAAATGTAGAGTAGATGCACAAAATTAAAAACAACTGGTGGCTGATCCTCCCACTTTCTTTTTCTCTTTTTTGAAAATGTTTTATTTCATGTTAGAACAGACACTATCAAATATACGATAGTATACTGTATAGAACTAGACTGTCTAATCTTCATAATAATAATATCAAATATGAAATAGAGTCATGACGGACTAGTTAAAAGAGTTAGAATTTGATCAAATCTCAAACGCATCAAGATCCTTTTGTATCTTTAAACCCAATTTTCAAATTTTAGAAATAATTATTATATTATTATTATTATTATTATTATTTTTTAATACGTCGAATCAACTACACTTGACTCCTTATAACTATAGTTGGGCTTAACACAGATTGTTCATTCTGGTATCTTTTTACATGTTACATGTATTAGAATGGACATTAAGGATCAATAAATTATTCATAGTTGTATTCACCACAATACTATTTAACATTTTAACCCCATTCAGCAGGGGTGTTCCCATAGGGTATACTACATATACGCCGTATACTCTCAAGATATTTTGTCAGAACTATGGGTATACTGCGTATACTCTCAAATTATATACAAAAATTAAATATTCATGTTTATTACTTTTATTTTAAAAAGATTTATGAGTATTTTTAAATACTTAAAAAAAGGTTCTATTTTTATCATTCTACCCTCCCTTGTTTAAATCATGGATCTTCACCTTGACTAGAGTCTTAGTATACTCTCAAAAAAAATATTGGGAACACCTCTGCCATTCAGCTATGCAAAGTATAATAAGCATTATGCGGTCGACAATCTCGCTTGGTTTTTCAACTTGGCTTGCAGGTTGCAACGAGCGACTGACTTGATTATAAAAATTAAAATTAAATTCTAAAAGATAACAGAAAAATATTTTAGACGCTTGTTTACACAAAATACTATTTCCTAATGGAAAATAATATAACTTTTGGCTGTAGTTTTCTACAATAACATTAGGTAATTATTTTAAGTCTTTGCTTTATTTTTCAAAAGTAATTTGGGAACAGTTGTACTCGTAGTCTTTGTATGTTCTGCAATGCTTATAAAATTAAACGAATATGAGCAGACTTTGTTTTTAATTTAATTTCGCTAAAACTTTAAAACTTCGCTATCCAACAAACGAATATCCCCTCCCCTAGCACAAAAAATATCAAATTGTTTTAGATTCAATACGTATACCACGAACTATACTCATAAAGCATTCATAGTTTATATATACTTTAAAATAATTTCTTAGCGCACAAAGAAAAATCTCGAGTTAGTATTTATTAAATAATAAATTGCTCACATATTTTATTATCATGATAAATTTTAATACGTTTTATAAAACTAATGTAGCAACTATACTACTGTCGACTTTATTAAAACACAATATAAAACGTCCACATATTGCATATGGCGAGTACTCGACAATTTGTAGGCCAATTTGCCTGCAAAACTAGAATCAATTGTTCTTATACATTGTAAATAAAAACTAAAAATAAAATTTTTTTATTAGGCAGTTTTGAATATAAAAGTAAAGTTAAAAAGATTTACGTGAAAATCGTACTTTAAATTTACGAATTTTCCAAAGAACTTTTTACGGAAAATTTCGAAAATTAAAAAAAAACAAAATGTTGGATAATATAATAATTTACAGTTTGAAATATTTTCGATTACATACAATGGTTTATTTTTTATTTAGGATTAAAAGACATCCACAGTGACAAAATTTGACATCTGTATCCATCTCACCTAGAACCTAGTGGTGGGAAAAATCCGGATTTGCCAAAGTTCGAAAATCCGGATTCTCGAACTTCGAAATCCGAAATCCGTATTTCGGATTTGAAATTCGTATTTCGGATTTGAAATCCGTATTTCGGATTTTGAACATAGAATTAGTATTCTTTTATGTTTTATTATTTTATTCCTAGCCTGAAATCCGAAATCCGAAATCCGGATTTATTAGATTTTCGAAGAATCCGGATTTCATTCCCATCACTACAGTAGAACCTATATGTATGTATAGACAACAATTTTAAAATTCTCATTTAATTCGAAAACGTTCAACTGAAAAAAAAAATCTTCTATTAGGTATTTGATTTTATTAATTGTGTGACATTGTGTAATGATAAAAGTTAATTCTATTTTTACTTATATGACTTTTAGGTAGGTACTGCGTCATTAATCATTTAATTTCTTAAAATCTATCACTGAAACGTATAACAATTTATATCAAACTCTGTCAGAATTCAAACTACTTTTACTTGAGTAATGAAATTATCGTTAATAACAATGAAACGTACTCGACCTTATTACACAACAGCATACGTCGGAGCAACGAGAAATATAAACACTCGGCGCAGATAGAAGACGTGTCCTGTTCTGAAACAAGAACTAATTTCTATACTGCGACCATTGCGATAAAGAAGTGATTTATGAAGCTTGATTCGATTCGGTATTATTAATATGGTTAGATAGCACACCATCCGATAACACAGCACATACAATCATTACACCGATATTTAATTCACGTTACTGTTGCGCGAATGAATGTTTCAATGTTATTATATTCAACGTAATCGAATCTTTACTGTGTTTCGTGAACATTCCGAATAAACCAATAGATTTATTTCGAATTAATGATATTTTCGTTTCCTTTGATTATAAATTGGATAAGTTATTGCGACGGTAGATCTTTGTGCAATCAAAATAACGTACAGGGTCTCAAAAGTACAGGAAGTCGGTTTTGAGACATACGAGTATATGAAATAACTTTTAAGTTTGTGTGCAAGAAGTTTTTAAATTTCCAATTTTAATGTTTCTTTTGAAACACGGTAATTTTACTTAACGTCATAAAATAAAATAAAACGCCCGTGGAATAAGTGACTGTTCAATATTTCGATAGTACAACAATAACAACGTGTACCTATAACCAATTTTGTATAACAAATGTATTTTTAATTCTTTTAGACATTATAATTTACAATCGCAGACAAATAAATCTGAAAAATTTGTATGTTCAGTGTATTTAAAAATTTATTTGTTGACCTATTTGATTCTGCTATGTTTTAAAAACATTATTTTTGACAGAGTTTAAAAATAATATATAATAGGATATAGTTTTTTCAATATTTAGTATTAAAATCGTTTTTCAGGCTTGTTAAATATTAATGTATCATTAGACCGCTATACTGTTTTAATAAATGCAATAATAAGTTTTAATCGTATATTCATAAATATATATTTTTATATTATAATATCTAATCTATAAATTAATTATATTTTTTTGCTACTAAACTAAACTTTTACCATATAAATCGATTATAAATATCGGTATCCTATAAAAATAGTATTATAATTTAATACTTAATGGAATCTAAATATATTTCAACTGTATATCCAGATTTTTGAGTAAATATTTGACTTTACGATATAATGCGAATGCTAGATGTTTGTTTTTTGTTTTTTTAATTCACATTACATAGAACATGTTTATACGCAAAACACAAGTGGATTAATTTTATTTTTCTTTAAATATAAATTAAAACTTCAAAATCCGTTCTAGTTTATTTACCAACATATTTTAATTTAAAAGTTCCGAAAACTATTCATCGCAATATGTTTTTTTTCTAATAAACTTAGACTAACAAAAACTTTGGAAAATAAAATTCCTCGCTCATAATTTGAAGACTTAAAAATGTGGACATGCTCACCAATATACATTTCCAACGAAAATGGGAAATATCTCAGATCTAACATTCATATGTTTTTATGTTTTCTCAGTAAAGAATTTTACTAAAATATTGTAAATATTATTACAGATTGTAGGCTCTTTTCAAAAAATATACCAAAATAACTAATGTTAGTGCATGAATATCTAATTGCAAAATCTGAAAAAACTTATACTTTTTACCAGTACGAGTTGTAGAAAATCCATAATTTCTTAATTATTGCATATAATTATTTCAGCTATTTTATGGTCATCTTATGAATGATTTTGCAGAATAAACACAATAGTAGTATAATTATTACTCACACGTCGTTTTTATTTTTCGATTAAATTATTTTTAATGACTTTTTTTCTACAAATATTTCTATATTTACTTAGGTACTTTAAAAGTACATTATTTTTATTTTTTCGCGTGTATTTTGAGTTTATACACAACCGAATATGTATATTATTTATTTTGTGTAGAACTACTTATTTTGTATGTGAAATTGAAACTTTTGAAAACATTGAACCCTCTAACAGGAACTCGACTAACTTCCTTTCTATTTAATATTAATGTATCACAAAACTTATATCAAAGTTTCAATTGCTCGCTACGTATGACTGTGGGAAATACAAAACAGTATCACATCATGAAAGTAATTTTTTAACAATAATTGAATCATTATTCATTTTAGATGCTACATGTTATTTTGTTTTGACTTGATAACTTTGTTTATCAAAACTTAAACCAATTTATTTTTTCGATTTTTCACAAGTCAAGAGTAGGTAATGAATCAAAACAACATTTAAAATGATTTCACTATTCTTCAATATAATTTATACATCACAATATTTATGAATATACATATTTATTGAGAACACTTTTAACATACTTTTTAAGTGAAACCGTTTTTATGTAAATAATATATCCTGAAACTAGAAAACTTTCTTCTCGTATCCAAAAATTTAATGTAGTTGTATACAACCAATCCTTACACATAACTTAAATTAAACACAAACTCTTACCAACAAAAGCTGCATCATACACGGGAAACCGTTACTGCTTGTACTTTTTTTTTAACGAAAATGCCAGAAATATATTCATTTTGCCATGACGAGTATGGGAGTTTTTTTGTTTCTTATTTTTTTTCTGTCTATAATCACGGTTAACAGTAAAGACTAAAACGCTCAAATTATCGACGAATAATTTTTAATCGTGAATTTTGTCTAATTTGTATAGTCGGCAGATCATTTTTTAATTTTCCAACAGTTTTCTAAATAATTGAGATAACTTTCAAAAAGTTATTTGAAAAAAATTAACAAAATTGATGAAAAACTAGATTTGTAGTGTTTAAACAATAATTGTTTGAATTATCGAAAACCAATTGAGTAGTTATGTAAATAATTAGGGGATTGAAATTTAAAAAAAGGTAGTTATTTTGAAAGTGACCGGCATTTGATTCAACAGAATTATTTCATAAATACTCTAGTACATTAACAATGTTAAAATAAATTTATAAAATTATAACTAACCAATGAAATATTATGAAATAACGTTTCGTTGCATTGACGTACATGTTATCACAAGTACAATTCTCGAATGCACTCTGTGCACAATACTACATTAAAATTCTGCGTGTCCGATATATATTGAATATGATTTATTTATCATTCTTTGTGCACACAAATTCATCTGTTTAACCACTCGCTGTTTTAAACTTTACCATAACGATACTGTTCTCCAGAGTTCTAGATAATGTTACACACAATCATCGGAAGTCGACGTCTCTTATTTCTAACTATCACCGTCGTTATCTCGCATTCCAAAAATTGCGCGTTTATATAAATGTCATTTTATTATATAATGTATAATCTTAGAAACATATTATTCCCTCACATACTGGAGGCACTATCCCCCCCCCCTTCTAACACGAATTTCCAAATAGTTAAAACGCATGAGCGGTTTCCATTTTGCGTTCGACATAAAAACTTGTTAACGTACAATAGACGTACTTTAACTTGCACACTAAAATTATTCATAAATTTCTGATAGTAACCTTATTACTACTTGTCTTCTTTACCGATTTCCCAAGAGTTTTATTTTAATTTTAGTCTCTTTTGCTGGAAAATAGATGAAAAATTCTACAGTTCTAATGTTTATTTAATAAACAACAGAATTTTAAAAATACAAATAAAAAAGAATATTTCATAATAAATTTATCAATTTTCAGATAACTTTGTACACATTTTTTTTTAAGCAAGTTTCTCCGAGCCAAAAACTTTTATATCTCATTTTTTTTTTTTTTTTTGAACAAATCGTAGAATTGTTTTTATATAATTTTATTTTTAAATGTTACCTAAGCTTGGAGAAGTGAATCTACACCGAAAATGTCATGCTGCAACTTTTTATATCGAAATTCGATACAGTTCATATTGAACACAAATCCTTTTACGGTTTATCTTAGATTGTATTAATTGTAAGAAAAAAAACTGGAGGAAGAGGACATTTAATAATCGTATTAAGCGTTGGTCCTGGAAATTTTATATTTCTTTCGAAAAATTATTCGATTTTGTCTACAATAGCTTCCAAATTGTAAGTATGACTTTAAATCTAAATTATCATGCCCAATTCTTAGAAAATTTAATCTTTTTAGAGGTTTTTAAATTTAGGGAATGAAGAAGACACAGAACTATTGACTAATTTCGCGAACATTGAAAATTATTTATTGTTTTATCTTTTTATATATTTTACTCTCGCCTTCAACAAGTGTACAATAAGTGCGATTATTTCATCATAACTTGAAACACTGAAAAAAAGTCTTTACACATAGCCAGCAACACGTAGCAACACAATCGTATCGATCGACTTTTTATTGCATTATTTAGATTTAAGTTAAAGAATATGTAGTGGTGTTATATACCTTAAAATTTAAACTCGAAAAAGTTCGAAGTGTTCATAAATAAGTATGTTGAATTTTAGAAGATCGCAAGTAACATTATACTGAAGTTTTAACTATTACAACTTGTTTTTATTCAAAAGTGTGTATAAGTGATCGGGTTGAATAATGGAAACTAAATTACCTAATCGCCAAAAAAAGTGCTCACCACAAGATAAAAAAAAAGGAAAATAACAGTTACGTAAAAAATGATTACAATCGTTTATTTTTATCACCAAAGTAGGTCATTTTTATCTCAGAAGAATATCGATAAAATAGTATGTAAAAATTTAAACAAGTTGCCTAATCAATCATTTTTATTACAAAATTATTAATAACTAACTAATTAAACCCGTAACAAAGATATTTTACTTCTACGATAGCTATCAAAAATGATAAAAATAATGTGAATATTATTTTTTACCAACTTTAAATATCAATTATTATTTTACGAATTTCAAAGTATAATTAAAACACTTGTTTCATTGTAAGATGAATCAATATTTTGTTACATTATATTAGTATATGAAAAAAAAACAGTTAAATTTCAGCACTATAATAAATCAATTTTTATCCGCTAAATATTCATTAATTTAATAATTTTACAAAACAGGTTTTAATAACACAGTTGTTTTTGTTAGAAATGCATTATATCAATTAGGATTCCGCGGTATTATTACGAGACTAAGATTCATTTTCGTCTCCACTTAAATATACATAATAGGTAGTGCAATTTAGTAATAAACTAGTAGAATCTATTTATTTTTACTTACGTTTGGAAATATTCCAGAAAACAATTTAAATCTAGTATTTTTTTACTTGGCAAGAAAACCTCAAATTCAAATTAGCAAATATATTGTAAAATTAACACATTAAAACAATTTTACATCTTCGGAGAATTGCAAATCAGATGTATTGTTAAGCACAATTAATAGAGGGAACTGATGTCAGACTTCTTTTCCAGATGTAACTTAACATTTTTATAAGTTTGATAAAACTTTTAATATAAAAAACTTCTTCAAGAAGAATGGATTTCATCATCGAACAACAAATAATAAAATCATTTATTTTTCAAACAAATATTTTACACTTCGTTAGAACTAACTAAATACATTTATATTTTACTCGAGTACCTACCTCTCTTTTTTTCATAGTTAATTAACGACTATCATTTTATAATAAAATGTTTATTCTCTGGAGAATTATTTACTATAAATATCGTTAGATATTAACCGACGACAAAAATAAATAAATATCTTCTTTGAAATTAGAAAATTCACTACTTATGAGTATAATATCAATAGGTCAAAAACAATATCGTGTCATTTTCATAAGCGTATTAATAATTAATATTATTTTTATGGTTTTAATAACGATAGCGTACTCGTAAATTTACTGATTTCTAAGGCCCGTTTAATATTGAATAGTTTCGAAAAGGAACATTTTATCTACTCCTAAATAATAGGGCGGGTTTTCTCACAACGTTATGCTTAAAAGGTTTACGCTAACAAATCACAGCTTAGGGACCATCAAAATAACGCACAGCAAAAACCTTTTATGGCTTTAGGAAGCATTTTGGCATTAAAAATATTTTTAAATCTATATATTTTCACCGGGAAAACACCTTTATCCGTTTTTGAAAAACTTTATTTAATAATTCGAGTACACCGGTACAAGTAGTAAGTATTTAATAGGATCCATGTTACGATCACCGGTATATTTTTACTGATGAATTTTTGATTCGAATTACACAGTTGACAATAGCTTAAAATTAGATGGCAATTCATATACATACATATTATACGTCATATTACATAGTAGGTACTTACTTTTTACTAACTCGGTTTCAAGTGCCGGCAAAAAATAAAAAGAATAACGGTGTATCATTATTTTTAATTAGGGCCAAAAAATAAATCATTTGAATAACTAATCTAGAGCTTCTAAAAATTAGTTTATAGCAAATTGTATTTTTAATAAACGCTCGTCTTCTACACTACGTCTTTTCTGTTCAACGCTATATCGTTCAAGTCTTTCCATAAACGTGCAATTATTATTATTATTATTAATATCATAGTATCATCATTGTTATTGAAAATACCTGATGGAAATTCTGACTCTAACTACCGTGTAATTTAAAAAAAGGAATCTATTGCATATTTTTACCGCCCATAAAAGCAATTTTGCGAAACAAAAGGCATGTGAAAACCAATGTGCAGCTATGGCACGATTCACGAGCTATATGAAAAACAGCTTCTGGGTGATTTGGCCCGTTGAGAATCCGTAATGGAATATATTATTAAATTAAATGGCGTATTAAATTAACATAAATATTTTCTGAGTTAAAAATTGTTTAAAAATAACATTTATGTCCATTGAATTATTATTTTAAATGAAATTAAAATTTCCGAATAAAAACGATGTGCTAAAACCATCGCCTTCTAGGGCGAATAAACGAACAATACTTACACAACGAATTTCAGTACATTTCAAAATGTTTACAAATAATAATTAATACACCAAAAAACGTAATAATAATAATTATATTCCTTACATAAGAAAAAGAAAAAAAATAGAAAATTGATCAAATTTCTGTATGAATTCTTAGGAATAACCAAGGTGTCAGACAAGCGACCACAAATATACTTACCAACTTTAAAGGAAATCTATTTGTTAAGTGTATAATCACAGAATATTTAACTATCATTATCATATAAATCGCGTTTAAATTAAATATTAAATCCATTAGATCTCTTAATTTAAAATTAAACGAGCAGGTTACGTGTGTATTTAAATTTACTCAATTGCTTCTTTTTTTTTCATAACACCAAAACCCGACCAACATTTTTCTAGTTATTTATAGTTTAAGTTCGTCTAAGTACCTACGAGAAAGATAAAGTTACAACAAAAGCAATTCTATAGTAGAACCTTTGAAATGAAAAAGATGTAACCGAACGAAATATAGACTTTATTTAGCAAAAACTTTTATTTACAAATTGCACTTTATACTGCCGGTGCATTATACACAGGATGTTTGTGGAATTCGATGTTTTCCACGTGTAGAGTTTCCATTGTCATTGATACTTACAAAAGATAATAATATGTTACTGGCTACGTTCAGCATGGAAATGTGCCTACCAACTATTACTAGACACAGCCTCATCTATATGTCAATACGTGATACATGCAATACACCACATGCAGACGATTTTATTCACCGTTGGCGAGTAAATTGAATCGAGGAAAATCCATCTGGTGTGCAATTTTCACATCCCGATCAATTTTCATGGGTATTATTTATTTTATGATTTATAGTTTAGATAATTAATATACTTAACAAGTTGACTGCCGGAGTATTTTTATAGGGTTGTCCTATAAGTATATATGAGTATCAGCCATGAGTATCAATACTGGTGCACACTGGTTTCGTCTCGTAGGCCGTTGTATATTTATTATTTAGATTTAATGTTCTTCTTTCAAAATAAGATATAAGAATAAGATTGAAACAATACAATTCTGTAGGGTAGGGGTAGGGGTTATAAAATATATTCTGCCTTATCCGGTACTTAAATTGAATTCGTTCGTTTCGTTTTTGACCAGTTGTACTGTTGTACTAATAAAATTATCAAATAAAATTTGCATATTATAATATTTTATCAGGTAAGTATAGGGATAGTTATATTATTTTGTAAATTTTATAAATTTAAAAAACGTATTTGGCATTGTAAAATGTAATAATTTATAACTATTTCAACTCGGGCATTCGGGCTTTATAATATTATATTAATATGTGTACGAATATACTACGTGCACATAATGTTTATTCTTTTGGGAGAACGGGCCACGGGAGCGTGGAATTTTCTATAGAATACCGATTTCCTAGACCCCGACCCGACGTCGTGTAAACAAGAAGGTCCGGCTAGAACCGGTCTCGCTGTACAATCGGATATTGTTTTACCTTTTCGCCGAGCCGCCGCCGCGAAGGCTCTGGAGATTTACAGCTGTCTCGATCGCCGCCGACAAAAGGCCGCCGCCAGCTGCACAATTCGGCACGGTAGTATTTTATACATTAAATTATTAACTGATACTTGGTTACTAAATAACATGTATACATGTAAATGTATTCTGGTTGAAATCAATTATTCGTAATCACGTTATTGTTATTAATTTTCTAATAGATTAGTTTAAAATCTTTATCGGTGATCGGCAAACTTTTTTTCGTTTTGTCAATATAACAAATATAAACAAGACACTTTGATGTAAATTACTACTCCGACTAAATGATTATCACTCTTAAGAGTGTCAAGTCATACAATTGTTCTTTGTAATAATCGCTTTAAATATTTTAATAAATGAAAACTAAATAATTGAAAACTTTTTGTAGTGATCGCCGTGCAGGACACGTTGAACACAATTAAATTAATTATTTAACGACGTAGCACGTTGTCGTCAGTCTTGAGATGTTAAGTTGAAAAGATAGGTAACAACGAATAACTAGTAAGTGAACACTTACACGTATTAAAATAAAATAAAACACTTTATTGTTATAAGTTTTTAAAACACAAAATATTACATAAAGCAAACTGTCATAAGCGTGTTACGCCATTGACAGTGCTGACTATCTTCTAAATACGAGTACTAGTAAGTGCTCTACCCGTATTTATATGAGTTCTACTAATGATGTGTCATGATATTCTAATTTTATTCCCGAATATTGTTGGATTGCATTAATAGGCGACAACTTGTTGTTCTCACCTTTGCTCTACATTTCCTGTTATGTAGGCTTTTTAACACCTTTCATTTTAATGCCTTCATTGTCTAATTATAAATTATACACGTGTATAATTTATTGTTCTAAATTCTATTGAAACCTTGGGCTTACTACATTTTTAATCATAATAATTTTAATGTTTCGATGAAATAATATAACATGTATATTATAAAGTAGATTTTTTCAACTAAATCTTCAAGTTTATTTACTGACCAATGATTTACCGTCAAAATAAGTTTTTATTTCATATTTTAATTGAGTTTTGATATGACTACGCGATGAGAATATACTACATTCGAGGTAAAATTGATAGATTTTGAAATGATTAATTAAAAATCAAAAAACAAAGTAAAAATATCTGTAAATGATTAACATAAATTACATTATAAATATTTATATAATATTTTTATAATTCTATGTCATGACATGTAAACGTAAATATATAATATAACTCACTGTTTGTCTTATAAACCTTACACATCCCTGAGTGTTTTATTTAAATAATAATTTCCATAATTTAGCTCCAAATTTAGCAATAATAAAAAACTATAAGTTAGTATATAATTTCACTTACCAATGGAAATGAATACAAATAATATTAGGTACATTGTTATCATTATTAATACTTTCTAACATAAAGAAACAGTTTGAATTAATATGATTTAAAAATATTATAAACATAATTGTCATATAAAATTATATTATATAATATTATTATATTATTTATATATTCTAAAAATATCTCCTTATTTGCACATGTGGGTACATTGTTTTATAATTTTAGATTTCTCAAAATAACGCAAAATTATGTTAAATATTTCTCACTGAATAACTTAAAATTACGTTTTATGGTACACGTGGCTCAGTAGTACATCAAATTATTTTGTTTACAATGCATACAAATATTTTGTACGGTAAATAAACGTGATAAATATTAGTGTAAAGACCTGAGTGACATTAGTTGAAAACACTCATTTTCAACATTCAGGGAGTTTACGTTTCGGTCTACATACCTATGTTGGAATTCTTTAAACAGTCAAAAATAGTTGAATTATTAGTCAGATAAACTAGTGTCGACGTGTAAAAAATAAATAAAAATTTCTCGCAAAAAGCCCGTGACTGATGAGTCTACCTAGTTTATTTGCAAGCAATTCAAATTTGGTATTTAAAAACAATTTTAAATTTACGTATAGATAAAATAAATACCAATTAGAGGTTTATTTAAATGCAATACCACGGATTTTTCCAACGGACGGGCGAAACGTTGGGAATTCAGTGAGCTTTCGATTGGGCTTGAACGACCCGATTTGAAATAAGTGGTAGCCACTCCGACTGCAGGATAAAAAAAACCACCGACGAAGGTTATTTATTACTAATATGGCGATCACCCTTGGATGATACTTCTTATATAGGTATAGTCTACCAACTAAAATCGTGCTTTTAACTGCAATAAATGATAACATTGAAGTTACATTATAGTGAAACTACGTAGTAAACCCGGATTTGAACGTAACACACCAAATCACTTACATTATTGTCAACACTCGGCCGACAATGGAACGTCATCAAAGCCCCATCAAATTTCAAAACAAAAAACAAAAACACCGCATGGGGCAGTGGTAGGTAAACTCCATTTAGAATCATTTATCTCGCAGGATTAATCGATAGATACGAAATTCGAGAGAACGAATTTTCGATTCTGTTTTCCGGGTCACCCATAGGTAAAATAGGTATACATAATATTATATTATCTACTAATTAAAAATTGAATTTATTTAATTTACTCAATGTGCTATTTTTACTAATGTATTTTTATTTTATTTTATGAATATATTTATTTATAACACCTAACGGATTCAACGAATTAATACACATTTCATGAGTATGCTTTATATTTTTTTCATAGATCGATGGCATTTGAACGCACAACGATCAAGTGAAGAGATTTCAGCGCAAATGAATTTTTAAAAAATTATCAAATAATGTTTGTAAAATTTACTTGCGAAATGAAATAACAGTACAATATTATACATAACAGGTAGTAAATAAAACTGCTCAGTATAATTTTAGATTTTAGATTTTAAAATAAAATTTGTCTCTATAATAGCTATGAGTAATGCAATAATAAAACAATAATAAAAGACACTAACACAATTCTTACTTCAGTTAATAATACTTCATATTCTTTAGGTATGAAAAAAATATATTACATTCAAGAATTCATAACACTGCAGAGTGCAGTCAAAACATGTAAAAGTGTAGACACGATTTTGACCAGAAGAATTTGTCCATGAACTTTAAGTTTCTGCCGTTTCTGGTAACAAATTTTGTCTATTTGGTGCATATCGGAGACCTTATTTTGAATTACCAAACATATATATATATATATATATATATATAATATATATTTATTATATATATGTTTTATTTATTCATTTTGTCTCTATATGGTAATCTATTGACCGCCAAATAATTTATTATATTAACCAATATACTGATAACGTGCATCTCGTTAGTGGTAATGAAAAAGTACTACATAGTTTGTTTTTTTTCAAACCGATATTTCGATGTTTATACCACGTCGATCCAAAGTTGTACGCTTTATTTTGAATACAAACGAATATATTTTACATGTTTTTTACATTTTATTAATATAATCAAAGCGAGTTATCCACATCGTTTATATAATATACATATATATTATATGTTTATTTATTTTATTTTTTTTACAAAACCAAGGCCATTATTCAACAGGATCATCTGATAAAAATACATACGGCACGTGAATAATATTATATTAAACCTAATCGTACATATGTATATTTTAATATACAAAACACACGGTAACGTTATACTTTTTCGTCACGTAAAATTTGTATATATGAAACATATTAGCAATTCAAATGGTGTTAAAAACTTTTAGAATAAGTACTACATAATACACAAAAAGAGGGACAGTGATTCCGGTGTTGTGCACTCGTCTCGCTTCGCTCGTCTCGAGATTTAGTCCCATGAAAATTTCCTTTTGGATGAATCTCTTGAGCGCCCGCGCCGGAGAGGTGCATTGGTTTTTTTTTTCTTTTTCAAATATATAACCGATTAATCATTCTGTTCTAAAAAGATTGTGAACGTAGCCTAGTGAGTTATGTGTTTTTGGTCATAAATTTAATCGTTTTTCAGTAGTAGTTTTTACTTTTTTACGACTTACTTGCAAAATAATGGTAATTTAACAATTTTAACATGGCCTACGTGACGTTAACATAACATTTCTGATCGATTTTTTGCACTACGAGAAACTTTCCATATACTGCGCATAAAATATTCGCAAAGAAAAACAAATACGCATGTCGTTATATAAAACCAATAGCTTTCTCTCACTCACTTAAAATCTATAACTCGTAGTATTGTTTTTCTTTTTATCGTGGTTTAGTTCAAATATCGGGTTATTACAAACATACAAAACAAATAATCGTCAACTTGTCTTAAAACAAACCAAACGAAATGGACGAATTCGCAAATTCTTCCGTTTTCCACATAAATTAGAGCGATGTCTGTGCCGTATCGGTACATATTAATTTTAATAAAATACCATAATATTTCTCAAGGTCGGAAAATTCGTATAAACTAAGTACCTAGAAATAGTATTTTAACCGAAAATATTTAAATATAAAGCCCGTAGGTTTCTTCCGTAAATAATAAACAATATTTGAAGCAATAATGTGAATGAAAAATTGTATATAATATGTTAATTTATGCTGCCTTGCCTACATCGATTAAAATACCTATATTATGTTTGTATACAAAATATGTTGTACGACTTTGATTGGCCGTCGTTCTTCGATTATGTAGACGTAAAGTTGACGCCTAAGACTTACCTGAATGTAATAATTCAAATTGTTTTAGAACTTTCTAATTCAAAAGTTTAGAATGGGCAACTGGTGTCCGTCGTGACCTATGGACCGCACGTCCGAATCGACTTTTGGCTACTATAGCTCTTCATAAAGGTTAATTTATAGGTTGGACTCATTGACGAATAGGTTTGATTAAGTTAGAGTTTAGTTGGTCCAATGTCGTCGTGACCTTGTGTTCGACATCGAGCCGATTGCCCTTAAGGGATATAAGCTGTTATTCCAACAGCAGAATATCAGATGCGTATATTATTTTTTTTAATAACATATAAAAATTAAACATTGCGGTTATTCAATTTAATGGATAATAATAAAAAAATTAATAAATATAAAAATACTTGATCGATTTGTACACAAGTTAATAATAGGTATTAGCATGACTACATAATTGTTAGCATGATGATGAAGTATTATGAACTCGGCGTATTTCGTTGAGACAATTCGATGTAGTTTTAGAATTTCAAAAACCTTCTAAAACGTCACTAAACTTTTTTTTGTGGCGTTTTTTTTCCATATTTCAAGTTGAAATTGTTCTCACAAACTTTATTTTCACCATAACGTAGCCAATAATTATCAATTTACTATCCAAAATGTACAAATAACCCAATGTTATATAATTTATTAAATTCTAGAACGACGACGATGATATTTATACAAAACGTCACTACAGCACTGCAGGTACAATTATACTTACTACGGTCCCCGGCAATTCGACAGCAATTTACTATGGTAATTATATTTACTCTATTTATTAACATTGCTAAAACATGTTGTTTTATTTTTGCAACACACATTTATTTAATGAATAAAACAAGGATTTATATTTCAAATAATTTTTTTTAAGTATCTTATAATTAACTCGAACACATAAACCAAAACAATATTTAAAACATTTAAGTATATTATATTATTATATACTATATGTCCTCCCTAAAAAACTTTTTTCTAAGAAAACTTGATACGTACGTATTATTTAAATACTTTCGAAAGTCTTCTTAATAACACTGGTTGCAAAGTAATTACCAAGAACGAAAATTTCAATACATAACTATAGTGAATTAAAGTCTTTAATAAGTCGTTAGCTCTTATCAATGTTCTCATTTCCTTTAACATAAAACAAAAATCGTCGAGTACCTACTAGTCGAGATAGCCTATCTAATTATTCTATTTTTGCAATAACAAACCAATAGAAACTTTTACTCAATTAAAAAAGTAATTTTTTATATTAATATTCTCAGACCTGAGTTTTTATGTACAAATAAATCAGAATCATATTTAACAATTTAGATTAACATTATTTTGTTGTATAGGTATATTATAGTTATTTAATGGTATTTAAAAGTGTGTTGAAACGATAATAACAATATTCTAAATCATTCATGTATAATAATGTATTATGATAATCAAAATTAATTTTTAGAGTCGTATGAAAAATATGTTCATTTAATTAATTATTGTGTTTATTATTTCACAGCTAAACTACTGTAAAATAAATTATGACCAATTATTATTAAAGTTTATGAGTTCATAACTATAAATTTAATTTGTTTATACCTACTCTAAACCAACTTTGAATAAATCATACATAAACAGTTCTAAAGTGTATCAAGGAAATACATAAAAGGATCACATTTTTTAATTTATTTATAATTTATTAGTGAAATATGCATTAAAACGTTTAATTACTTCCTTTTAAAAAAATATTTATACTACATAATTAAATATTGACTAACATTGTAATAATGTACAATTATTTTGATTTTTAAATTATAATCATAAACTCAAAAATAATTTGTAATCGAAAAGTATTAACAATGTATATTATTATAAATACGAGTATATTAGATTTTTAAAATTTAAAAACATTGATTGTTTTAAAAAAAACCGTTTCGGTTAATAATTTCTTTTTATAATTGACATTTTTACACGTACCTATTCATATTTCATAATGAACTGAATTTCTATAAAAACAAAATAAAAAATTGAATTGTGTTTTTTTCTAAATTATATAACCAAGACGAACAGTTATGTAACTGTTTAGAAAAAAAAAACATTAAGAAGAAGTAGGTACTGAAAAATATTGATTTTCATCATATTTATACTACTTATTAAAAATGTGTAAACCCTATTAATCGTCTCTATTCATAAAATGTTGAAACCAAATTATATCTGGCTTTCACTTAAAAAAAAAACACACATGCGACAAAACGCTAGGTCCGAATAATGACCTCTTTTAGAATAACCTATTCCAAAATGTGAAGTAACTCTTGGCCTTTTATCATTGACCAAAATCAAACCCTAATAAAGTTACCTTTCGTTTTATCTTTTATTCTGTGTAATTACGCAGTTAAATTCCAAGGGTTGTTTGTACACGTGTGCGCTAATTAGTTATTTTATATTTCAATCGTGTTATTTTATGTAATATGGGAATTATATCCTTTACAGTGCTTTTAAAACTCTGTCATTAAATTATATAAAAAAAAAAAAAGGACAAATAGACAATTACATCAATAAATATTTCCATTCGATTCAAAATAAAAAAATTCACGTGCAATATTGTAAATCCACATTTTTTCTACTGATCATTATATTATTTACCATATTTGCAATTTAATTGTTATTATTAAACTCCACGTGTTTGAAACGGCATAAAAATTGTTTGAATTTTGTCGAACAACTTATAATGTAGGCGTATCCGTTGATTATACAAACGACATTATACTTTGTCACCCACTTTACGTCAAAAACAAAAATGGGTCGATTCTGTTTACATCCGAATGTCTTATATCCTATTATCCGTTGTTCGTTTTCTGCCAAAAACAAGGACGGGTTGATTTCAATACTCGCTCGATAATTATTATGCCGTGCATGACTACAAGCAACCCCCGACTGTTTGGATTCAGAATAAAGACCCGGGCCGACCGTTGTCGACGGTTCCGTGTGACGCAACCACACGCCGTTCTAATGATTAACACTTGGAGTCTATATTGACTTCCGGTCGTATCAAAGGACCCCGAGTCTTCTGTTATCAACAATACTATGCGCTCGACCGGTAACTACGGCGTGACGATAATTAGCAGTCTTCAGACACCCCCTTGTACACACCGTACTTACTAAATTGCAGATCTTCATCCGCGTCCCTCGACACACGTGAATACGATTAATACGTATACAAAAGCGGTTTTTAATAAATGATTTGGGTTTTTTTTTTTCAGAGTTCAACCGAAAATAAAAATCGTGTATTCGGTAAAAATATGTTGGTGAGTTTTTCCACGATATACAACCATTTATAATAGTTAACGACCTTTTTTTAGCACATTTATAATGTTAAAAACAGGTTTCCAATAACTCTTGTTTAGGTACCGTTCGCGGGTCCTGCGGGCAACTCAATTTTAAACTATTATAAATTATCAATTTAGAGTTAAAACGTACGTGTGACTCGTTTCGTGGGTTTCGATTTTGGATGATGTTTTATTTTAATTTTAGCTTGCTACAGATTTGAAGTAAATTTCATAATAATAATAGCCATTATATCGTGCTGTACACGACGCGATAATGTATTCTATATATTCGCAGGCCAAATTTGGATGATTTAAATACTTTAGTATCAGTGCATGTAAATCGCGCTTCCGTTATTGTTTAGAATATGATCCCTTTGAATATTATCCTCCATTTAATGTGATAGCTGTGGTATAATTGCAAAATGTATAATGTGATTATCACAAACTTAATGCAATTAAAGCATACCTATCTAATGAACCGCAAACATCAGTCTAACCATATCATTATTTCTGAGTAGGTACTAAAAACGGTTGTACTTACTACTTACACATGCTAAGTCTTTGTACTCTTAAAATTGAAATACCTAGTGAAGCAGCAATGCAATTATTTGCTTTATAAATAGCGGAAATCTTAATCATTCGATCATGATAAGATATTATTAATATATTATATCATATTAAAGGTCAATATTAAACTTATATAATTTTCAAGTATATTTTAAATACCAAAAAAAAATCTGCACCGATTCCTCAAGAAAGAGAGGGAGAGAGAGAGAGAGAGAGAGCCAAAAAAAAAATTATTAAGTGATATTATAATATATTAATTGTTTCGTTGTTACGAACTGAGCTTAGAGTAAAAATATAATTTATTATTATTATGTTATGTTCACTATAAAATGCATGTTCGTATGAATACAAATACAAATGTATAATCCATTTATGTAACTATTTTTGTGTAAACCGTTTAATTTTTGAAGTGTATTATTTTTTTACCCCTCCCCACTTCAAATATTTATATTTGACGTTAGTTATGAACATAATTAAATACAACGAGACTACAAAAAATCATTGAAACTTACAACAAATCGAATAGATTTAATTATTTTCTTATTTTCATTGTAATCGAGAAATGATACAACTCAATTTATAACAATTCAACCTACCTGAATTTCGATTGATATTTATGCATGAATTTTAACCTTTATGTCGTTTTTATCATATAAACATTGAAACAATAAATCAAAATATCAAAAAACTTTTAAAACCATTTGAATTTATTTGAATTCTTTTTATATTCGGGATTTTTCGCACTAATAAAATCAAATATAACATAATCCAACTAGATACTGCAATTGTCCACAACTTCTAAAGTTTCAACTCAAATTATTATTAATTTGAAGACTGGAAACTTTGGTTTCGTGAAGAAATGATCATGGTAAATTTATTTTTATTATTAAACTTGGTACATAAAAAAAAAAAATTACTAAAATAATTTTTTTACTAGCTTCAATGGTAACAATATTATAATGGGACACCGAAATCACGACCGCCATGAAAGTTAAAAGCTGTAAATAAATTAAGAAAAAGTAGTGCCCAATATTACAATGATAGTGATACGAGATAATTATTTAATTCAAGATTCGCAAACTAGGTATACACCTGAAATTAAAAAAATGCAAATCATCGAGATAGCTAATCATTATAATATACGTATAACTAATTATTATAATAATATCATTTCTATAGGAAAAAAATTATAACTACGAATAGTTATAATATAAAAATAGTTTTAGTTAGTACATTTTGAGATTTTTAATATTAAAAATATATGGTTTTTCATATTGGTATATATAATGTTCTTTAACAACCTCATTTAGTTGTAGATAGCCTTCAGGCTAGGAACATCTTATTTTCATTATATAAAGAAGAAAAAAACAACCTCATTATAGGAAGGTACATGATATAACATGTATGTAGAAATGTTAAATAGTAAATACTTATATCGCTTTACTATAACAACATTACAAAAAATGACAAATTATCCTTTATATATATAAAAGAACAGGCCTTTTTTATGTTCCCATTTTGTGACGACGCTATTTAACTTTTTTTCAATTTTTTGTGTGAGTCGTTACTGTTACGCTAGGGCACGGTAGCGGCGATCGCGCGACGGAGCTTCGCGCGCGACAAGTGCGGCGCCTCAAACCGCAGCGAAA
Source organism: Drepanosiphum platanoidis (assembly GCA_948098885.1). NCBI lineage: Eukaryota > Metazoa > Arthropoda > Insecta > Hemiptera > Aphididae > Drepanosiphum > Drepanosiphum platanoidis. The sequence continues at coordinate 26,884,344 of OX402528.1, forward strand.
CACTCCGACAAAGCCGCCGCGTGGCGTACGTGATTTGTCAATTTTCTATAAATTACGAAAAAAATTCATTATTTCCCCTTTAAATTATATCGACATTATATCGAAAAAATTAATTATAATAAAAAAACTTTCGGAAAAACTTACCGTGCGCATATTTTATTCTTTAAGCGACGCGTGAGAACGACGTCTCTCCACTGGGTGTGGCCGAAAAGTTTTCACCGCGCGGCACTTGCGTTTCCGATTGAAATATAAAACGCGACGCGCGGCACGTGAATGTTCCGTGGCCGCGTGGTCGCGTGGCCGCCGCGATGGAACGACGGCCACGTGGTCGCGCGTTGCGGACAGAACTCTGGATACCGCGGTCGTCCGTCCGGAGGTCGTTTAAAAAAACGACCGTTAAAAAAAGAAAATTACTTTCCATGAATTCGTAAATTATCAGCCAATGGGCTGTTCGGTTTTTTTTAACCGTTTCGGCTGACGCGGGGCGGCTGGTTGTTATCCCTTACCGTTTCAGTCTTCGTCGGTTCGCGCGTATGTCCGGGGTCTCCGAACGTGTCCGTGTTTCGAGATTTTTATGTCGACCGCCATTGTCTCGTTTCTCGGTTTCAAAATTTCGTTTCGCGGCGATGGTAATAGTAATTATCGACGAATAATCGCACGTCTCACGGCGGTCGCGTGGGCGCAACCAAATTATTTCGTCGCTAAAATACTACCGTACCATCGACATTCGGTTTTTCGCGTATTTTTCGTATCGTCGCCGTCGCGTCCGGTGCGCGCGATCCATTACGCGAGTGTAATGGCCGTCGCCTTCGGATTTTCAACGATTCCGTCGAGGCTCGGACGACGTCTAATCCAAGCCGGTAAAGGCTTCGAGTGTGCGTTTTTTGACGTCGTCGTTTCGTATCGTATTCGCCGTCGTCGCCCGGATCGGCGATTTATGGTTTTTTTTTTTTCGTTTTTCGCGAGTCACGACCACGGAAGCTCGGATGGTAAAAATATCACAATTTTGTTCGTCGATAACGTTTCGCGTGACATTTTCCAACGTGTTTTGATCTGTGCGTACATAACTGTGTAATTAAAATATAACATTTCTTTGTGAGAATTCGCGATCGCTTAAAGCGGGCCAGCCACTATGGGTGCATCACATTCGTTCATTATTATATTGCGATGCCGCCACAAACAAACCTATAAGGTAAGGTTTATTATTATAATAATAATATGATTCATTTGTATTTATTCAAACAGCCGACTTATTTATGTTTCGGTTGTGCCAACATATTATTATTTAAGTACATGATTTTTGAAATTATTAGTATAATATTACACTGATTAATTACTATTCTTTTTACCTATTATTATTGGTTTTATAATTTCAATTTTTAATTAATTTCATAACAAAAATATACACACAATTGTGAAAGTGAAATAAATAAATTTGAAAAAATTCTCAATAACGATTTATCGCCTCTACAGTCTACACATACCTCATGGAAAAACTCCGGAGCCACTGGAGCTTTGTGGTATTAAATTTGGTCAATAGTTTCGTTTTATATAGCAGAGGCCCCTAAAGGATTTTCTAAAATTCAACCCCTAAGGGGGTTAGAAGGGGAAATGTGTTAAAAATGGAAAACGCTATTTCTCGATATGATTTTTTTGAAACTTAGCATACATGGGTGGTAATTTGCATTTTATATAAATAGATTATTATGTCATCAAAATTATGCAACGTCATATATTATTATTATTTATTACATAACTTTTACCGAAATTGCGTGCGTGCGCGCTCCATTCCTCTTTCAATCATAGACGCCGTCGTCCACACATACTTACAATAAGTTAGTTATTTTTTATACTACAAAATTCACTAGAAATATATGGCTAAACAACGTTCGCCGGGTCAGCTAGTTATATCTAAGAATACTCAACATCAGATTTTTATGGTAACTATTTTGAATTTCTATTAATATTACGAGTTTAGATTTAAAAAAGAAACCGCCGTCGCGTTAAATAACACCTGAGTCCATAAAAAAAAATACGATTATCATTTTTTTTTATTAAAATGAAATGAAATATGAATGCTTTTGGTTTTTAATTTTCCTCCGTTTGTCGTTATTTGTTAAATATGAGGTATCTACTATCCTTTTTTTAAATTAATTTTATGGGCCAGTACTTTTTTTGTAACTATTGTTTTAGCGATCTCTAATCTCTCGTAGCTACTTTTAGTTTCTATACCAAAACAGTATGTTAGCGACCCTCATAAAAATAACCAACATTTTCTTCTCTTTAAATCGACTGTTTCATCCTATCCTTTTATTTATGAGTCTAACCCTTTAATTTTGTTTTACTGCGGTCATTCATTATTCGATGTTCTTTGGTAATAATTAAATATTGCTAAAATAGATTAGATACGAAACAAAGAAAATTAAAATAGGTTCGTTTTAATAGGTACGTCTCTCAATAGTTGTGTCTGCGTAATCATTAATTTTCATAATTGATTTTGGTGTTTTATCTTAACGATTTTCAGGGAACGAATTTCGGTTTGGTTTATCCCAATAATGTTATCGCTATTATAATTTACTTGTGAAAAATATACCCACTATATAAATAGGTACCTACAATTAATTATTTGCATTGTATTATTAAATATAATTTGAAATAATTTATCAAAACTATTAAATATGTGAATAGTATAAATAAAATAAGTATAAACAATAAACATTATTTACTTTGTCTTACATCTTTCGTGTAAAAATAATATTTTATTCGATTCAAATTCTAAAATAACATATATTCATTTTATTTCATTATCTAACCAAATTATAAAAGTATAATTTTTTTAAAAAGGTGAGAATTCATTTATTTTATTATAAAAAAAAAAATGGAATCCATGTCATGAAAATATTAATTAAATTTCTTAAAAATAAACGAATACACCAAATTGGCGTGACATAATATATTTACCCATCTAATTAAGTCATATGATGTGGTGATGTGTCATTGTTAATGATCTTACCATTAAACCACATTCAATGTTTATTATTACGATTCATATTTCGATCCTTTGGAGGTTATAAATTATTCGGGGAAATCAAGTCGTATCATAAAAATGTGTCCCTTGTGTCACTCCAATCCTTTTGGCTAAACTATAGTTGCCTACTTGACATAGGCGGAGATCGGGTGCTTAGTCCCAAAAAGGGGAAACATCTTACATTTAGATATCTTACATTTAAACAAATTTGTGAATAATATACCTACGGAAAAATAAGAAATAATTGCACCATATTACATCAGCTGATATTTCATTTTATATTTATACCGTTGTAATATCGTACACTAATTATTGTTGGCCATCAATAAATACGGTCTGTGCAGCACTATATTGTTTTATCGTCGACACAAATTCTATTGATAGCTGGGGGAAATCATGTTCATACTTCTTGCCACAGTTATTTCAAGATAATTTATACTGTAATCCGTGGAACACTTTGGTAGATTGTGAAGAAACGATTAACGAATAGGTAGGTGATTTATATGTCATTCGTATATCGCGTACACACTACCATTGATTATAAATAGTATTATTTGTAAGTACTATTTATAATCGACGATACCACATAGTGCACACTACAATAATACTTATAAATTTTCATGAATTTTATAAAATTTCTTTATGTTTTATAAGTAATTTCTTATTATAACAAAAATGTAGAATTGTAAATACTATAACAAAAACCTTTTTTTTTTATTAATTCATTTTAGACTTTCTTAGCCTGGATCTAAATCTACGAATATTATTTTTAAACACATAATAATAGTATTAAAAACCTTGTTATAATACTACATTTGATTATATAAAAAAAATTTATGAGTGTGTTTGCTACCAAATACTTATGACAAAATAGATTTATTTTGTTATGCAAATACTGAAATACCTGAGTCACCCTCCCCTAATATTTCATAGGATCTAACAATATTAATATTTAATAAACAGTATTTTTCGAATTATTTCCATGTGTAATATACTAATATGGTATTTATTTTCAAAATATCATCAAATATATAACAATTATAGAGACTAAATGAGATATTCAAAACATAACTGTCTACTAATGTAAATCTGACAAAAATATTGTGTATATATTTTCATAAAATTTGTGAATTGAAAAAAAAAATATAGGTACACTTAAGGAATAATTTTTATTGGAAGACAGTTTATAAAATAATAATTAGTACCTAATTATGGAGTGGAAATTGAACAAATACATAACAAAATAAATTATCTTCAATAGATAGTTGTACTATGTTATACACTTATACATAACATTGCATTGAGATCTATAAATTATAATAGCAATGTCAACCTATTAATTTTGTTAAAATACTCAAGGGTCAAGTAATGAAGTTATTCTCAATTAGTTTTTAAAACTTATTCTAATATTGTATGATTATAATTATAGTCGAACCATAATTTAAAAATGTACTCTGTATTTACTCAGTATTATGCAGTTATTACAGTTTTTACTACCACTTTTATGATACAATAGTTCTTGTTTTATAAAATATTATAAAATATATTACCTATCAAAAAATAAGTCTTTATTTTTGAATAAATTAAATTAAATTAAACTTACTGGTGAGCTCAATGGCAGATTATAAAATTTGTTACATATAACATCATGAAAGCAACTGATTTATCAAATTGTGAAACTGATTATGACTATAATTTATTGGATCTAAGTTCAAAAATAGTACACATCCTACCACTTCTAATAATTTAATCAATTCAGATTCAGAGTGTTCGGACTCATTTATATCATCTTCCGAAGATTCTAATGTCCAATATTTGTTTGATGATAAAGATAATGAACAAAAAATAACTTTAGAATATTGTTCAAATACATATATTGCAGGATATTTGGCTAAAAAGTGTTTTGATCAGTTTAAATGTCCCAAATGTGAATTGATTATACTTAAAAATAATGATTTTTTTTTAGAGGATAGAAAATATTTAATTTTTTACAAACAATTTGAAAGTATCGACCCTGAAAAATCTAGTTTACAAAAGCCCTCAGATATTTTTCAAAGTTTGTTACCGCAGCTCAAATATATTTAAAAGATTACATAGAACATAACCCTCATTACAAAAAATTATACTCCACAATTCAATTAAAAATTAAAAATAAATTATTTTCTTATTTAAACTTTGATAAAAACTGTGAACAACATTTTGATTTTATTGTTCAAAAACTAATTTATTGCAAATTATTAAGACATTTTAATTGGACTTCTAAACATTTTAAAGGCCATTCCAATACATCTACTCAAAATAAATTAAAAATTTTAAAAAATGTATAGGTTTTTATATTTTAAACTATCCAGTAAAGTAATAATAATAACTAAATGTATTTATATTTAAGAGTTTATAGTAAAAATACTGCTTATTTAATTTAATTACTTTTTATTTTTAATTTTCAACAATGGATTGGAGTTAATGGCCTTATAATATGTTTTATAATTTTGCTATATACTGCTTTTTTTTTTTTAATTTTATTGTTTCATCGAACTCCTTTATTAGGTAAGCAGACCTAACATTTCCAAAAGCATAATCTATTTTTTCTAAGCTTTTCCAATTTTTACTATGGTTTTGTATGTTATTCTATCAGAATAGTCATTTTATAGAGTTTTACTTTTTTCGTTTGATGTTACTGTATTAGAAAGTAGTTTTACAGAATATAATATTGTAATTTAATGACATATTACTCACATTTATTAACTGTTAATTTAATACCATTGTCTCTTAGTACATGTATTATTATGATTTCAAAATTTATAATTATTAGCAATGCAAGTTGAACAGTATCTTAGTGAATAATATAGTAAATGATTCAATAACTTATTTATGATTGGTTAAAAAAAAGTAAAATAATAGAGCTTCTTGTTAATTATAGATTGTTTAGGTATAAACTATTGTATATTAACGTAACAACACAAGAAATTTATTATTTTATTAATTTAATCACATTATTTATTTAATTCGTACATAAAAGTTATAAACATGAATTTTAAGAAAATTATTACCAAGTTTATATTTTTAGGGAACATAAATAATAACAATAATACTGAGTGGCGAGTAATAGTAATTCAATCATGTGTATCATAGTGAGCTATAATATTAATAGTATGTCTTATAAAATGAGGTATACAAATATTCCAATGTTCTGATCTAACTTTAGGAAAAAATATATAATCTTAACGTACCTAAATATGAATAAACCTTTTAAATTCAATAAAACTTTTTCATTGTCTTTAAATTTCAAATTAAATGTCAGCCATGTTCCGTGAACATTAAACAGGCGACTTGTAAGTAGAAAAAAAGACTAGTAGGGTCTACTATAGTTTTTCAAGGTATGTACAGTTTACTTTTTAGGTAAACTCCAGTTGGTGTATAAATCATAATTTAAAAAAATAAATAATTTATATACATGTTTCAGAGAGTAATCAAGTGTTTGGAAGCAGATATGTATTATTTATCAAATTCATTATGGCAGTAAATTACAACTCTAAAATATTTAACTAGACAGTTATCATCTCACTGAAAAAAGAAAGATTCAACAATAATATGAACTTATGAAAACCTAAACATAGTTTTATCCAACCAAGTCAGTTGTATCATTTATATCACATTTAAATTGTTTAGAATTTTTCACATAAATCATGATATGAAAACAAATTTGTTTAAAAAAAATGTCTATTGCACAATTAATACATATAACAATCAGCACCCAGAACAAATACTTTTTCTAACCAAGTGTATTTATTTGTATATTATTAATCATTACAAATCAAACTTAATCCTAATTTCAAACCAACAAAATACAGATAAATTACACAAACCTGATGGTTTAGTTACTAAATCATCAAATTATTAATTCAAGATATTATAAAATAATTGCATTTACATTTAATGCACTTAATGTACCAGAAAATATTATCAAAAATAATTCAGTTTAATTTTGATTCATATATCTCTGATTTATAGGGTTATCCGGTGATTTCATCCATTCTTTATTCATCAGTTGTTTTACTTGAGATAAACGCATAGATGGGTTTTCAGCACGCAATCTTGGCAAATTTTCAGCTTCAAAAGCAGTATATGCAGCCTTGAGTCTTTTTTCAGGATGTTTGTCCAATAACTTTTGAGTAGCACTGTAATAATATTAAAGATTTAGTAAAAATTATGACAGTTAATAAATTCCATTAAATTAATATGATGAATTCCTAAAAATTTTAGTTATCTACAAATCAACTGGTTTATATTTACTTTAGCATATCAAGAGCTTCATCAACTGTACGAGCTTCTTCGTCGTGCATAGTTAAACGATTCAAGTTTTCTTCAATTGGAATTTCATCATTTGAAGGCTGCTCCAATGTAGGACTTGTTGGCTTATCAAGTTCTTTCTAAAATATTTTAACTCTTAATACATTTCAAATATAATTTTAATGATTTTAAAATTGCCATACCAAAAGTTCATGTCTAGTAATTTTTTGGTTGATTTGTTTTGTTTTAATATCACGAACTTCTTCTTCCAATAATAATTGAGCTTCTCTTTTTTTTTCTAATTGATCGATTCTTTTTTTTTCTTTATCTTCCTAAAATTATTTTGTAAATAAACAACTGTAATTAGTTAATAGTTTTTTTTCGAAATACATTCTGTAGTAGCTTAATTAGATTAAAATCTTAAGAAATTTAATCATCTATATCTAACAATAGTGTTGTACATCTAGTACATGAGTATTCACAATTATTTCTTATAAATTTATTCATACAAAATAACAGTAAATTAAAAAAACTTGGAATAATGAAAACAATTAAAAACATGAACCTATTTTCAGTGGTGTACACAGGTATTTACTTAAGGGGTGTTACATTAAAAAGATTATATAAATTTTTAAATGAATATAATACGTTGTACAAAAAGATTTTATGTATTACTAATTTTTAAAATTTTTTTTATCATTGAACGATTTCTAATATTCTCAGATTTCTTCCCAACTTGTTAATAACCTCTTTAAACTTCTTGTTTTGTTTTTAATTTTCATAAATATATATTTAAGGATAAATTACAAACATATAACATTTTACTACTTTTTCATTTTTATATAGTGAAAAAACCTCCCTGGAGGGAGGTGAGTAAAACGTAATCCACTGTCCCCTCCTATGAACACCATTAAATAACTTATACATATAAACTTAATAAATTAAGTATCTATCTAAATAAATCGAGTTTTCTATTTTTATAATTTTTATACAGATGAATACAAAAAGTAAATGATGAAATTAGATTAAAATGTCATATAAATGTTTTCATCGCGGAAACTTACTTTTCTTTTTTGTTTTTTGACAACGTTCTTGTCATCGTCTTTCCAAAATTCATCTTCTATCGCTTTTTTTTTCTTAGCCTCTGCTTCATTTTTAAGAGCATCTTTTCGGGCTTTGGCTTCCGAAGCTTTTGAATTCATACCAACAAATTTTTTAGGCATTTTGAATGCAACTACAAACAGAAAAGAAAAATCATTAACAATAAGGTAATTTTTAGTAATATATTTATATATTTTTAAGAATAACTTAATAACTTAATTAAGTTGCTAAATAGTCATACCAAGAAAGATGAAAACTTCGTCCTTTTCCAACTTTAAATTATAAATGATTAATGAAAAATATTATTACTTTAATAGTATCTCTTTGCCTTCCAGAGGATTCGTGTATTACTGTCTACTGTCTACAGTCGGTAGTCGCTCAAAATTGAACAGTGATTTTGTTAAACATCTCAAATTTTCAACAATAATAAAAATGATAACATTATTAAACATAACATTTTTTGTACACTTGAATCATACCTAATGTGTGTTTTGATAACCCCTGCTATGATAACACTATCGTAAACGTATTACCCTTTGATCAGGACAGGTAGTCGTAGTTTCATCTCAAACGTTTCCTACTTGTGTTTGTTAATCCATTACACTTCCTGGTTGAACATCTTCGTCGGACCAACCAAATAATTTTATTCTTTAGTAACAAAAATTGCAAAAATGTTTTTAAATAACATTCTAAGGAACTCGAAAAATCTTAGCTCTAAGGTAAATATAAATATCTTTTGATTGCCCACACCTAATCCAAAATGTTTAAAAACTGTTTTTGTGACGAATTGTTTGTGTGTGTTAATTATTATTATTTTATTTTGTCATCATAGATCCATGGACGTAGGTTGGAGAGTACGTTGATTATTGCCGAACATGACAACGAAAAACTCGCCGCGGTAACACGCAATGCTCTGACGGCTGCTAAAAAAATTGGCGGTGAAGTATCTGTACTTGTTGCTGGCACTAAAGTTGGATCTGTATGTATGAATATTAACCTTAACCTTGAGTGTTGATAAAATATTAACTATTTTTTACTTTTTTACCAAATTATATTCTTTATTTTTAAATTCAACATACAAATATGTTTTACAGTATAAATATTTACTTATATTTAATATCAACCTCAGTTATTACCTAATTTATCAAGGTTAAATCTGTTCTGTGTTTCATAGGTTATGAATTTCATTTACAAAGATTATGTACTTTGTTTATAATGATTTTATTATTTTTTTATCAATATACAAAATGAACAATCATTATTACATTTGATAACACATTCAAATTCATGCCCGTCAGTTTTTCAATATAGTTTAGAGTCTAAATTTTTAGACCTATATGATACATTTAAAACAAAGGAATAATTTTATTATTTACTCAAAAAAAAAAGAAACAAAAACTTATTCTAAACATATATTACATGTTATTGATGTTCAATACTAACTAGCATTGATTATTGTTTAAACTAATAGGTAGTAGAAGAAGCAACCAAAGTGTCTGGTGTCACTAAAGTTCTTAAAGTTGAAGGTGAAGAATTTAAAGGATTTCTACCAGAAGTTCTTGCTCCACTTGTTTTGGCTACCCAAAAAAGAATAAATGCTACCCATGTAATAGCTGGATCCAGTGCCCAAAGCAAATCACTTTTACCTCGAGTAGCTGCTTTATTAGATGTGTCTCCAGTTACTGATGTGATTGATATAAAATCTCCCGATACGTTCGTACGAACAATTTATGCAGGTATGATTTACAATTCTTGAACTCATATCATAGTTGTTTCAACTATATTATAAGCTTGTGATTTTTATCATGTTGTTAATTAAATATTATTTTTAACTCAGTTGACTTCCGTATAAAATAATTAAATTATTATTTTTTTTTTTATTAGGGAATGCTATTATGACACTGAAGGCATTAGATGCTGTCAAAGTACTTACTGTACGAAGTACCAGTTTTGAAGCTGCGGCTGATGGTGGTTCTGGTACTGTTGAAGATGCCGTACCTGCTGGTAGCTACGAAAAAGGATCAGGTTCTGAATGGATTAGCCAAGAATTAAGTAAAAGTGATCGACCAGATTTGGCATCTGCAAAAATTGTTGTGTCTGGAGGTATTAAATAATCTATATATATATATATATATTTTAATACGTTGTAATAAATATATTAAATTTGTTTAATTCAGGTCGAGGAGTTAAATCTGCTGAAAATTTCAAAATGATTTATGATCTAGCTGACAAAATGGGTGCTGGTGTTGGTGCTTCACGAGCAGCTGTAGATGCCGGTTTTGTTCCAAATGACATGCAGATTGGACAAACTGGAAAAATTGTTGCTCCAGTTAGTTGCAATATTCTTTAAAAACTAAAAAATCATTATAAAATAAAATTAACCGCTTAATGTATCATAGGATTTATATTTGGCTGTTGGCATTTCTGGTGCCATCCAACATTTGGCTGGCATGAAAGATTCTAAAACAATTGCTGCCATAAATAAGGATCCAGATGCACCAATTTTCCAAGTAGCAGACTATGGATTAGTCGCTGACTTATTCAAAGTTGTACCCGAAATGATTGAAAAAGTAAAATAAGGGTATTCTAATTTTGTTATTATTTTTTTTTTCATATTTTATTATTTGTTGAAATCATTATGCGTTGGTGTTTTGATAAATTAATTAAATACAATGAATTCATCAATAAAGGAAACAAACTATTTTCATTATATACGATTCTATTGTTAAACTTTACACTCACACATTTATTTTTTATAATATTTTTATTATATTACATACGGATGTATCAGATTAATTGAATTATTATTGTCTACAACTACAAATGTAGATAACTGCGATTTATATTATATTAACATTTGAATTCAAGTAAATGGTATTCATTGATTTAAACTTTTTTTAAAAGCCGTACATTTATTGTTTACAAATTTACATTAATAAAAAAATTTGGTAATTTATAATTTTAAATTTTGAGAGAAACAAAATATATGTTCATCTAATTCATTCTATTATGTGAACTTAGGAGAGATAATTTTGTTTATAACTTACATAATTATTTAAAAAAAAATTCTGAAATCTATCGAAAATGATGAATCAAACTGAAAATGATCAAATAGTTTTATTTTTATTAAAATATATTCTTTGAAATTTAGATTTAGATGTATAATGTATATACTGAATAGAATAAAATGTTTTAATCCAGAAAAATAATGGCATATTGTAATAATTTTAAATTTCCTTTCATATTTTATACAATGTTTTTAACAAAAGTGAAACCTGTCTTAACAAACCTATAAATAATCTAAATAATGTACACATTTTCAGGTCTAGCACTGTCTCAATACATATATCTGGTTTACATTCAGCCCACTTACGTGGCAGTGAGCAGAGAAGTGAGCATGAAAGTAGGCAGCAAGAGTATGTAACACATCACTCGCGTTGATCATGCTCCTCGGATTGTCGCTGCTCAATGCAGCTCATTGTCAAGAGCAGTAAATTGAGCAGCGTGAGCAGTATCTTTACTGGCAGCACGAGTGTGAATGCTTGTTTACATTTTGTTCGCGTAACTGCATTAGAAGAAGAATGTAAAAAAGCACTAAGGCTCGCAATGCCAGTTAGGTTGCTGGTAACGCTGTTAAAAATAGCAGGGCAATGTAAACACTCACTGCCCTCAGCACTGTCACTAAATTATTTTGGGAAATAAATACGACAGTGCGAGGAGCAGTGGCAATGGCTGAATGTAAACCCGGTAATACACATTATTTTATTAATTTTTCCTAATAGTAGACGTTTCTGATGGGAATAAGTCCGCTACTCAAATGTTTCATTGTATATCACAACAGTATTTACTAGAATACAGAAACAAAGTTTTAATTTCATCATTCAAGTTCAATAACAAAACACTCTTGATACACATTTAAGTAAGAAAGTTATACTTTACTCTTATTCACAGTATTAATTTATTGTCGGTGGCGACTTGTAAGTGAACATTCATCGAGGACTGAAAATTAAAAGTAATATATTTCAACCTGAATCAACCGTCTATGATGTTAAAATAAAAGTTAAAAAATTACACTGTTTTTAAATTGGTGTATTTAAACTATTAGCAAAATGTATAAAATCTTATCCTTTTTCTTTTTAGAAAGTGTAAAATAATGTACAATTATTATAATGTATTGCCGTTATGACAAATGTAAAGTATTGATAGATGGCAACATAACCACTGAATCCAGTTTTAATATTCTTTTGTGGTTAATTCTCCTCGATTCAACATGTCAACAACATTAAATGTCACAAATGAAACAGTCGGGCGTCAATTTCTCTACACCGGCAACTGTTAGAATGACTTCGGAATACAACAAAACAAACCGTGAAAATAATTATTAATAGATTCAAGATTGTGTGCCCAGCAAGAATAATAAAGAAAAAAAAACACTATAATAATCTCACAAATGATTTTTATTTATAATAAGAAGACTCATTCTCTCAGTCTCTCCTGAGAAGTTCCCACTGCTCCTTATCCTTTGATTTGTCAGACTAGGTGCTACTAACACCGACTTGTATTTATGTTACAGGAATAATCCATTAATAGTTCGGATCAAATTATGGTCATAAGTAATAAAGATTAACTATCTTTGAGTACATTTTATCAAAATACATTTTAACAATGCTTATTTTTGAATTGTGTCCATGTACTAGGTGAACGGTTCAATTGAATTTGATATTAAATAACTCAGCTGTTGACATCAATAATTTCAACAGTGATCAAGACAGCCCAATCTCATTCGAATGAATGCCCAATGCCAGACAATTTTTGATGGTATAATGCCAGTCGCATTTGTAATAAAACTAATTAGTATTTATGTATAGTTAAACTATATCAATAGTGAGTAATATAAAATGAGAACTCTATAATTTTCTTTGATTGGTTTATTATTTTATTTAACTTGTAATAAATCGAACAGATACATAAAATATTGATTGGCTTAGATCGAGTACATTAGTAATGCAAAAAGTAAAATCACATAGTTACACACCATTCATCCAACAGCCTCCTTTCAATCAACTTTCAAGTAAAAATAATATTACACGGTTTTAAATCGATGACAAAATGAAAATGTAAATACAATAATAATTGATTTATTGTAAACAATTTGTTTGAATACAATTATTCTAATAAATAATAAAATAAATTTGGTAAATATAATACTAAATATTTATACGGTTGAGCAACAATAAAAAATAATTTTATAAAACTTTTTAACATTCTTATACGTATTATATCACAATAATATATAAACTTGAAGTTTCTATCACATTTAACAAAGGGAAATATATTTTTTTTTAATTTAAATTAACTTGCCTACATCAAAATATAATATTTAACATATGTAACTTTTATTATTGAATAGGTTTTGTATAGTTTGTAACTTCACCAAATACCATTCATAACACTTGAATAAAACACATTTTTTAAAAATATTTATTACAACGTGAATCCATCACTCCACAGAGAAAATTGTGCGCAGTCATCACCATCAGTAAAGTCCAGGTCGTTGACATATTAAATTGCTATATTAAATCAATGGACTCGGTGTAAATAAATCTGGTTCATCGTCTTTGTTTCCTTCTTCAACATAAATTTCCAACTTTAAATGTTCACATTCAATATTACGTAATGGTACTATTACAGGCGATGTTAACAATGTGTCTTTATTTTCACTGGGTATCAATGGAAATTCCTGTAAATAGAAATAAAATTTATTCGATATTATAAAGTATTTCTTAAATATTATCTCCTATGTTTAAATTCAAAAGAATTGCCTTCTAATCTACCGTTTTCCAAATCTGAAATTTAATAATTCAATTTTTATAAGTTGATAAAATCATATATTTTTACTAATTTCTCAGTCGATCTACTAAAACAATGTATTATAAGATTGTTTATGTACAATATATAGTAGGTTCACCCCACAATATATTTTTATTTTTACGTAAAAAAAAAAAAACATGAAATTAAATTGTGTTTTTATATGATTTCTTATCTAACCACCCTTTTATTACTATGTCTATACAACTTTTATATTTAACTATTAATTATCAAATTAAAAAAAAAAAATTAGTACATACTTCTGTATCCTTTTGGATATCAATGGAAGCCGTTTCAGTTGTATGAATATGTATTTGAAATGTACAACCAGAGGGTAAAGGATTTAAAAGAGAATCGCTTACTGTTAATTTTAAACAAAAAGCTCTCAACATTTGTTCTAATCTCACCAAGTATGGATCTCTTAAATTCCTTAAATTTATAAAAAAATAATAATAATGTGTAATTAAAGTAATTCATTTTGTTAATAATACAATAAAATAATGAATATTTACGAAAAATCTGATAAATCTAATTCCAGTTCAACGTTATGAACTTTGAACACAAAACGTTCAACGGCGGCTCCAAATTTGTTATAAAAACAAATGTCCAGCTTACACAACTTTTTTAGTAATAATATTCTTTTGACAGCGTTAAGAGTGCCATTTATATAAGAATTCAGCTCAGGATAAATAGAAACCTGAAAAATAAATACTAATTAATTGTTGACGAAAACAAATAGAATAACAGTCTTGAAATATTCATCGAGTTAAACCGTATGTGTACAATATTTAAATTTAAAGTTTAAAAAATTCATTATTATTTTTTTTATAAAAATGCACAGAATTCTTACATGTACAGGAACGTTGTACTTCCTCTTGAGTTCAAAAATGCCTTCAGGATATATTTTTCTTGCATAAAGTATGCAATGAATTGATACTTCTAAAAGTTCTATCAGTACAGATGCGCTATCTGCAACAAAAAAAAATTTAACAAATAAGGTTTAGTTAAATAAATTTAAATGTTTGTCCAATCATTAAATAATCATCTTTCAATAATATGTTTCATAGACGATGAGAAGTTTAAACATAGAATAGATTCAAAAAATCCATGATTTCAATAACCATTAACGAGAAGAAATTTAAGTGACTACAGTCTACAGGCTCACAAAGTTCAAAATTATTGCTCTAAGAATACTTACATAATATCATAAGTGAGTTATATATAATATCATGAGTTTACTACTACTATTTTGCATTATTGAATGTCTTGTTGAAATCGTCTGACTAGTTGATCATCCACATGATTTCATCACATATAGATGACCATCTTTTGAAGAAATAACTATAAAACTATGCACTTACTCAAAAATAATTAATAGGGACAATGACGATAGGTTATGAAAGGATGATATTTATTTTATAAATAAACTGAATAAACCGTAGGTAATGATAATAAAAAAAAATATTAGAAAGTGCATTAAAAATATTAAAATCAAGTTTGAATATTGAAAAATCTCAGAACCACAGGGACATTTAAAATCTGGTTTCACCTATGAATCGACATACAAAGACTGAAACGCATATGCGCAATAATTCAATGTGGTCGAATAATAATTTATAAAAAATAGATGAATTGTCACAAATGTTATTTATCATTGAGTAATACACAGTCTTACCAGAAAATTTTTCTTTATTCATCGCAGCATTCTCTTTCTGATTGTCACAGTTTTAAAGTTACAGTGACAACCGTACAAAGGACAAAACTGGTGTCAGATAATTTACCGGAATGTTGGCAAATAAGACGTCTTGAAATTGTACTGCTCTTGTAAGTATTAATGATCGCGTTGACTTCACAGAGGCAAAACGGTTTAAAAAAAAAAAAAACACAAAATTATGGTATGTATAACATATATAACATATCATGAAGCTCGACTACAAGGCCTGTAATACGCTTTGTTACCATCAATAACGAAATACGGTTTTTATTATAATCGTTTTCCATTATTTTCAGGTATTTTAATTTCGTATATGATGTATTTAATGAATGTAAAGTTTGTGGAAAATTCGTTGTGTTGTACTTACGTGAGAAAACATTTATAATTATTATGTTCGTTATTCAATCTATTCCGTGATAGTGTTATCATTATCACGTAATCGGAAATGACATCAGAATGGAAACCAATTTTGTGTGTTTGGTTTCAATGGTGAAACGACCTATTATCAAACTCAAAGGTAAGAACGTTATCTGTGTTCCGTGGTCGTTTTTTTTAAACATGTCTGGTGAGATCAAAGCGTCTTCGAAAATGGAGAGAAAAGGTGTTTTCGATGTTCCAAGACGTCGGCATTGTGAGTATTGTAATCCGTTTGCTACTCGTGCTTCAATCCTCAAATCAATTTTTTACCGTTGTTAAAATCAAGTAGGATTTAGAAAATAATAATACTCGTGTGATGATGCATAATATATATATAACAAGACTAAGCATTGACGATATAAACGAATTTAAAAGTCCATTTTAGTTGAAATTAAATTTAATCTCAGTCTGTAATTAAATAAAATATTGCTACCGAATTTTTTTCTTATAATTCGTTATTATATCTATATCAGCGGTTCTTAACCTGTGGTCCGTGGCCCCTCGGGGGTCCGCAATACTCATGTCGGGGGTCCGACACCTAACATAAGTCAATACGTGACATGAGTGCATTATTACAATATTTTTTGATTATTATTTTTTTTTATTTCATATAAAATTATAAAATATATCTTAAAATGTAAGAGATGAACCTATCCTATCTTTTTTACACCGATGACAATGTGGAATTCGATACAATTAAGTATCTTAACCTAATAATTTTATGATTAATATTTATTTATCAGTTTTTCTTGTTCATACGAACATAGATTACATATACTATATAAACTATATATAATATAAATAAACTATATAAACATTTATAATAATTATGTTCGTTATTCAATCTATTTCGTCATAGTGTTATCATTATCACGTAATCGAATCAGAATGGAAACTGATAATAATTTACGATCGGAGTTTCTAACGCACTCGGAGCTATCATATTAGAGGACGTCACATGCGGATGTGTTCAGTGTTGTCTCAGTCTTACACGAACGTACAACACGGCGATTTCGCGTTCATTAGAACCAATTTTGTGTGTTTGGCTTCAATAGTGAAACGACCTATTATCAAACTCAAAAAGGTAAGAACGTTATTTGTGTTCTGTGGTCGTTTTTTTTCACGGTATTTGAATTTTCAAGTGAATTATTAGCATTTTTAAATATTAATATTTGAAAATTACTCGGAACAACACATGCGGGGGTGATAAGTCCTTGCGTTATATTTTTTATATATTTTGTTCCTCGCACTACCTAGTGCATTCTAGCGCGGCGTTTTTGTTGTCTTTTATTAGATTCTTCGGATCGATGAAACCAGTGGCGGATTCATGATTTAATTTTTTTGGGGGGGGGGGGCCATAGTCCAAAACGCAAATCTTAAATTTTTTCAGTAATTAACAAATACATACAAATAGACAATAATTTTAAATGTGTATCTTTTTTATTCATACTTACAGGGAAAATATAATTTTGTTTAGGTGATCACGTTTCTTTCAAAATATTTGTAAAGCATATTTGGATCGTTTCGAATTTTTATATTTGCATTTTCTTCAATAGCAAATGCGATATCATATTGACTATTAAAATCGACTACACACGAATCAGAAAATGTTGCTGGCTCTGACTCTGGTCCTGGTGGTAACACGCTTACAATGAACCTTCACTTGGAGATGGATTATTTTCGTCACTTGTTTTCAACTTTTTAAAAAAAAAGTTTATTTCACTTTGTCGTTTTTGTGACATTTTAAAACAGAATAATTGAACACGAAACTACAAACGAAAACACAACGGACAACAGCACGAAATATGAATAACACACGAGTGACATTAAAACGTTAGTTAAAGCGTGGTGCGAGCCATTTTCGATTGGTAGTAAGTCTTCAGGTTCCCGCCGGTCGTTTTGTACATCCACCTAATTGAGCGAATAAAGTTTAATTATAATTCTAATACGTGGTCGTATCGTGTTGGTATTTTTATCGACTTACGTTCGTTTTGACCGAAAACAGGCCGGAAATGAATGTCAATGTCACGTCGTACATATTTTTAAACAATGCACATGCCATTATGACGGTGAATAGTTAATTATAGGGTAATATTTCAATATCAAATCAATAATTAGAGATTATAATCCGTAATGTTATATTATTTTATGAGAGAAGAAAATAAAGAGGTAAACTTGTATCTCACAATGAGCACGTTCAATTTTATAATCTTATATGAAACATTTAGAACAACAATAATATCGTTTCGAATAATAACAAATGTTATTTATTTTTCAGTTACCTAGTCTTACTGTACGAAGTACCAGTTTTGAAGCTGCGGCTGATGGTGGTTCTGGTACTGTTGAAGATGCCGTACCTGCTGGTAGCTACGAAAAAGGATCAGGTTCTGAATGGATTAGCCAAGAATTAAGTAAAAGTGATCGACCAGATTTGGCATCTGCAAAAATTGTTGTGTCTGGAGGTATTAAATAATCTATATATATATATATATATTTTAATACGTTGTAATAAATATATTAAATTTGTTTAATTCAGGTCGAGGAGTTAAATCTGCTGAAAATTTCAAAATGATTTATGATCTAGCTGACAAAATGGGTGCTGGTGTTGGTGCTTCACGAGCAGCTGTAGATGCCGGTTTTGTTCCAAATGACATGCAGATTGGACAAACTGGAAAAATTGTTGCTCCAGTTAGTTGCAATATTCTTTAAAAACTAAAAAATCATTATAAAATAAAATTAACCGCTTAATGTATCATAGGATTTATATTTGGCTGTTGGCATTTCTGGTGCCATCCAACATTTGGCTGGCATGAAAGATTCTAAAACAATTGCTGCCATAAATAAGGATCCAGATGCACCAATTTTCCAAGTAGCAGACTATGGATTAGTCGCTGACTTATTCAAAGTTGTACCCGAAATGATTGAAAAAGTAAAATAAGGGTATTCTAATTTTGTTATTATTTTTTTTTTTCATATTTTATTATTTGTTGA
Organism: Drepanosiphum platanoidis; assembly: GCA_948098885.1. Classification (NCBI taxonomy): domain Eukaryota; kingdom Metazoa; phylum Arthropoda; class Insecta; order Hemiptera; family Aphididae; genus Drepanosiphum; species Drepanosiphum platanoidis. The sequence goes on from OX402528.1 coordinate 26,903,753, forward strand.
AATCATTATGCGTTGGTGTTTTGATAAATTAATTAAATACAATGAATTCATCAATAAAGGAAACAAACTATTTTCATTATATACGATTCTATTGTTAAACTTAACACTCACACATTTATTTTTTTATAATATTTTTATTATATTACATACGGATGTATCAGATTAATTGAATTATTATTGTCTACAACTACAAAAATGTAGATAACTGCGATTTATATTATATTAACATTTGAATTCAAGTAAATGGTATTCATTGATTTAAACTTTTTTTAAAAGCCGTACATTTATTGTTTACAAATTTACATTAATAAAAAAATTTGGTAATTTATAATTTTAAATTTTGAGAGAAACAAAATATATGTTCATCTAATTCATTCTATTATGTGAACTTAGGAGAGATAATTTTGTTTATAACTTACATAATTATTTAAAAAAAAATTCTGAAATCTATCGAAAATGATGAATCAAACTGAAAATGATCAAATAGTTTTATTTTTATTAAAATATATTCTTTGAAATTTAGATTTAGATGTATAATGTATATACTGAATAGAATAAAATGTTTTAATCCAGAAAAATAATGGCATATTGTAATAATTTTAAATTTCCTTTCATATTTTATACAATGTTATTAACAAAAGTGAAACCTGTCTTAACAAACCTATAAATAATCTAAATAATGTACACATTTTCAGGTCTAGCACTGTCTCAATACATATATCTGGTTTACATTCAGCCCACTTACGTGGCCGTGAGCAGAGAAGTGAGCATGAAAATAGGCAGCAAGAGTATGTAACACATCACTCGCGTTGATCATGCTCCTCGCATTGTCAAGAGCAGCAAATTGAGCAGCGTGAGCAGTATCTTTACTGGCAGCACGAGTGTGAATGCTTGTTTACATTCTGTTCGCGTAACTGCATTAGAAGAAGAATGTAAAAAAGCACTCAGGCTCGCAATGCCAGTTAGGTTGCTGGTAACGCTGTTAAAAATAGCAGGGCAATGTAAACACTCACTGCCCTCAGCACTGTCACTAAATTATTTTGGGAAATAAATACGACAGTGCGAGGAGCAGTGGCAATGGCTGAATGTAAACCCGGTAATACACATTATTTTATTAATTTTTCCTAATAGTAGACGTTTCTGATGGGAATAAGTCCGCTACTCAAATGTTTCATTGTATATCACAACAGTATTTACTAGAATACAGAAACAAAGTTTTAATTTCATCATTCAAGTTCAATAACAAAACACTCTTGATACACATTTAAGTAAGAAAGTTATACTTTACTCTTATTCACAGTATTAATTTATTGTCGGTGGCGACTTGTAAGTGAACATTCATCGAGGACTGAAAATTAAAAGTAATATATTTCAACCTGAATCAACCGTCTATGATGTTAAAATAAAAGTTAAAAAATTACACTGTTTTTAAATTGGTGTATTTAAACTATTAACAAAATGTATAAAATCTTATCCTTTTTCTTTTTAGAAAGTGTAAAATAATGTACAATTATTATTATAATGTATTGCCGTTATGACAAATGTTAAGTATTGATAGATGGCAACATAACCACTGAATCCAGTTTTAATATTCTTTTGTGGTTAATTCTGTTGTAAAATCTTTTAATCATCTTAAGCTTATCGAAAAGATTATAAAATTAAGATTTTTGCACCCGCATTGTACAAGCGATTTTAGGACATCGGTGTGTAATTGCATTAGTAAGTCGAGCAAATTGATTTTACCAACTGAACAACACTCACTCCTTATGAAAGTATTTATTTATTTTTCAATTTAAACTTGTCAATAATAGAATTTTATGTTAATTTTTACGAGTTTGTTACCAGCTGTCGATATTTAGTCACTAAATAGTTGTTATGAACCCACCACCACTACGTCTATAATACTTGTACAGACGACGTGCGTAGGTGGTTAGCGATAAGCGTTAAGCGACAAGTCTTGCCACCGATTCAGTCTTAGAACCGACTCCGGACGCTGTAGTGTAGCTGTACCATTAGTATATATTCAAACTCCAATTAAAAGTGTGTACCAAGTTAATAAACCAAATAATCAATGTAAAGAGTGGTGTTATTATTGAACCCATCATTCTACGTCACCTTTTAAACCACAGCATTCGGCAAACTCAACAGCGAAAACGGCAGAACTAAGTGTTGTCTATCCGGACATAACCGAAGACGAGCTGACAACATTTGGTGGCAGCGGTGGCACCGTTCAATGCCACCGTTCACCACTGTTCATTCACAACATAGTAAATTGGTTAAGTCATCTACTCATTTTCGTATTTTTACAAATACTATATTGATAGGTACCTCGCGTTCTTGAGGTTGTTCAAACAGATTAACAGTAACCTTTATCTATAATAATTTTTAACCGTTGTTAAAATCAAATAGGATTTAGAAAATAATAACACTCGTGTGATGATGCATAATATATAAAACCATACTAAGCATTGACGATATAAACGAATTTAAAAGTCCATTTTAGTTGTAATTAAATTAAATCTGAGTCGGTAATATTAAATAAAATATTGCTACGGAATTTTTTTCTTATAATTCGTTGTTATATCTATATCTGTCTGTATAATATCGTCTAAATTTCATAAAAAATAAATACATTCAGTGAGATGTTGAAAAATTAAAACAATCAAAGTAAAATTAATATTTGTTTGTCGACTCGATTTTATTAAACTTAATGCTTCTCGGAAATTTTTTTCTTTTAACTTTGACTTTATACCAAATCAAATCAAAAAAAAAAAAGTAAATAGAAAATAAAGTTCGTTTATTTGAGTAAATAAAAATATTCAACACGTCCGACCCTGCGTAGTACGCGTGAAAATAAAACACAATTTACCGTGTGTTTATTCGTTACTTCGCCTGATGTCGCCACGTGTTAATAATTACATTCTCTATGTGGAAACGAAAGGAACAAACTCGGTTTGATTTCTTTAAAATCAATCCTAAAGCTATTTCCCATTCCCCCCCCCCCCAGGGCCGGATTATGGTCATAATTTAAGGGGGGCTATTACTTTTATTGAGGCCTTTTCACCTAAAACAATTTCCTTTTTTTCTTCTGATTTATTAATTTGTAATAAATATAAATTAAAATAAGTATAGCATTGTTTTTAAATAACATTTTATTCTTATATCATATTATACATTTATCGACATATGCAATAAAAAAAATATACACATTTATTTTTAATCTTATACAATATTATGTTTGAAAAACTTTTTCCTGGATTTTTCCTGGGCAAATTGTCTTATAATATTTAACCTAACCTTTTAAATTCTCATGACCTATAGTACCTACCATCTGAATATTTTTGAATAATTTTACGTTTGTTTTTTCCTCCATTAGACCATTCTTTATTAACTGAGAGACTCAATATTTTTGCTTCGTCTTCAATTGCGTCAAAATCATTTCTGAGTTCATCAACAAATGTTATCAACGATTGTAGCATACTATTACCAATAAGTAAGTTTCATATGACATAAATTTAAAATTAATAAGTTATAATAATGTTTTGAAAAAAATGAGTTGACGCACTGTGGCCCCTTTCAACTTGCGGCCCGGGGCTATAGCCCCCCCCTTTGATCCAGCCCTGCCCCCCCGTCTCGTCCTTTTGGAATTCCAAATGTTGTTTTTTCCCCTCATGTTGTCGGGCATTTTTTTCACTCAGCAATTCAATTAATTTTGTAGTAGCCTTTGTAGAAGTAGAGATAGCTTAGATGACACTGCGTGTCAGAGAATTTTCAATAGCACATTCGAGGGTCATGTAAATCCGCCTCGATGGGCAACCGGTATAATATAATATTTAATCACGGTACAAACCAATCGACATCCAATGATAACAGTATTAGTTATTGATTTTTTTTCTTTCTACTCCGATTCTTCGTCGACAACAAACAAAGATCATTATTGCCTCGTTTATTGCTTTGTGAAAATAAAAATAAATAAATAAAAATAACCATAATAATAACACGCGTGAGTGTGTTTTACAATATACATTTTCACTGGTATATAACAATCATAATAATAAAACGTAGGCATACAGAGATAGTTTACAGCGCGCGTATGCCGGTAAAATATTGATACGCATGCGTTGTCGTACGAAAAACAACTCGGGACGAGCCATATTGTTCGGTTATAAATCGTTTACATTCGTTCCAGAACAATATTTCACTATTATTATTCGTTCCGATTATGTATAGTTTTCAGATTGGCCTTGGAAACGCATCGGGACGAGTAGAAAAATTAGGTATCGTCTTCGTAACGTTGACGCGATAATAGGTTTAAATAATAACTATTTACTGTTGAATACAATATTATATATATATTTTTAGTAATATTATGTATGTATATAGTATAGACTGTGGAAAAAAAATGTCATTAATTTTTGATTTAATCTAGTTAACAAGAGCACAATATATAATTATTCTATTGTTCGTGTAATAATTTCACTCACGTGTAAACATTAAAATTTTTGTACAATTTCTAATTGTGATTTTTATAAATTAACTTTAAATATATAATATAATATATCTCCCCCCCCCCCGAACAACAAATAAATTTCATCACCGCCTGAATCGAGTTTACTTTATCCAGAATTGCAATAAAAATAAAAAATTAGTGATCAAAAACATCCCGTGTAACAAAACATCGCCAAGTAAAAAAAAATAAATACTTACGTTATAAAAGTTGTGATATCAAAAAGGAAACTAATTGATTTCATAAATTCATTAATATGGAAGGTATTTATAATTGTTTGTATTTGATTAATTGTATTTATTGAATACGAATAATAATTTTACTTAGATCGGCGGCTACTCGTATTTAATGTATTTAAATAGTTCTATTGTTCTATAGTTTTACTTTGATAAAAATATAATATAATAGGGATACGAATATATTTTATCTCGACATCGAGACATAGTGCACCCAAGTGTCAAAATATATTCGTATCCCTATTATATTATATTTTTATCAAAGTAAAACTATAGAACAATAGAACTATTTAAATACATTAAATACGAGTAGCCGCCGATCTAAGTAAAATTATTATTCGTATTCAATAAATACATTTAATCAAATACAAACAATTATAATTATTTACATTTATAATTATTACTGTACGTATATTTTTTTTTTTCTCTACTACAAAGGGTAATACCCGTTTATATACAAATAAATAAATAAATAAATAAATAAATACCTTCCATATTAATGAATTTATGAAATCAATTAGTTTCCTTTTTGGTATCACAACTTTTATAACGTAAGTATTTTTTTCTTTTTACTTGTAAAAATGAATTGTAATTTTGAATTTTTAAAACGAAAATAACTTCCCCGTTTCACTCGGAATTTTTAAAAAAAACGTTCCGAGTGCCGATGTTTTATTAAAAACAACAACTGAAAATACTAATAAAACACGTGAGAAATCCATTTGACCTGTACTTTTTTAACAAATATATTCTCTTTTCTTCCAGACAAATATACTCGGTTTGAAAACGGTCGATTTCTTTTTGTACACTTTGCATATTGTCCGCTTCGAAACGATTCGTTTTCAACAGGTAGAAGTACAGAGACATCTCAGCTTGCAGTTTACTATACCTCTCTTCTAGCGCACATTTTTCTGCCGGCGGTATACAATTACTGCCTCTTCCAAGATAACTCGACTGAAAATAATAATAATAACAATTTCATATTGTAAAAAAAAAAAAACGTCGATCGATTTTTTCGGCTGCCACAAGACTTTGGAAAAGCGAATTTTTCCACAACGAAAGGATGGGCGAAAGGTAAAAGTTTCTGTCGAGCCCTGCGATATTCCGCGCGCGGTCGCATAGAGCGAAAGAACATTATTATCGAACCCCCCCGAAGCCTCGGGACATCGTCTGCCGAACTGCAGTCACGACGATTGTGACTTGGACAGTCGTCTTGAACTTTGAGGTACGCGTATTTTAAAGAACGAACGGAGGAAAATGAGGCCGCAAAAACGTATCGCTATCCCGATAAAGTTGTGTCGGGTGACCGACGCGGCCACCGACACAGGTCCCTCGTTAAATATACGAGCCCGGTGCTTACCCGTTGCAAAACGTCGCCGATGATTTTCTTCAGGCATTGCAGGTGGTCGTCGCGCTCGGACCTCGTCAAATCCGCCGCCGCCGCCGCCGTCGCCGATCGCATGTACGCGACGCCGTCTTTTTGTTCGACTTTCGGCGCCGCCTCTGCGACCGGTTCGGCCTTGGCCGCGTGCGCCTCCCGTACCGCCCGTTCGCAGACGAAACGTTCCGGATACGATTTGCCGCAAACTGCACACTTGGATTTATTGTAGCACTTGGTGCCCGGCTCGCAACGCCGGAAACCCTTCCGGCACTTGAAATCGTACTCGATCGGCGGCACGCATTTCCGGCAAATGTTTTTCTTGGCCGCGCATTTCTTGCAGACGAACGGACAGTCGGTCGACAGGTTCTCGCACTGCGGCCGGCCGCACCGGTGTTTTTCCTTCCAATCGCGGGGGCTCATTTTCGCACGGCCGCCACACAATACGAGATGCGATAGACAATTATTATTTTTAGCCCGTCGTCGATCCGTTCAAATGCACGTACGATGACGTTGTTATAATATAACTATGTCACGCGCAAGTCGAATAACGGTTTAATTATGAAAACTAATAGAATGTAAAATAAATAAAACTAATTAATGAATATTATAAAGAGTGATGTTAATTACGCGCGTGTCTTAGCGACGACGCTTCTGCGGGTGTTCATTACCAGGCAACGGATTTTCATTGTAGACACAATTTTTTTTAGTGCGACGAGATATATATTTTTAATCTGATTGAAAACGCGTCCTGCTGACGTATTGACTCACGAGACCGTTCTAATCGTAATAAGCCCGAATTCATTTTACATAATATTCTCTCACGCGTTTGGGTGTAAATACATATTCGTAAACATTCGGTAAACGAGTACACGTTTTGTAAATATTTTATATTTTTTTCAGATTTTCGACGGCGAAAAAAAATTATCCTCGTCATTTAAAAGGCAGCGTTCGCTTACCAACATGTCACTTTTAGATTCGCTTTCGATAAGTATAGATAATAAAAGTCTAAAATGTCGGGTTTAGTTTAATATACGACGACGACACAAATATTCTTCGTTGTCTTAATGCCATCGAGGTACATAATATACATTTTTTTTTTTTAATTTTTCGAATTTGCGCCGTTTTTTTTTTACATAAAAATGCCTAGAGTTGAGTGTTCATTAAATCAAAAGATAGCTGCATACTTGCGACAATTATTCCCAAACGAAACATTTAAAAGCGACGACGGAAAAGTTTTATACTGCAAACGTTTGAAAAATCGATATTAATAAGTCAACGTTTCCGAGCAAGTAAACACATTTCTACTGCCAAACATAAGGAAAATAAAGACCGTCAGAATAAATTTTAACAACAATTTTTAACTTCTACGCCTTCTACATCTTTTAATGATAATTCGTCCACATTTCATACTGATTTATGCCGAGCATTTATGCGTGCTGACATTCCGATCTTTAAATTAAAAACTCCAGCTTCGAAGGAATTTCCAGAACAATATACTGGCAAAACAATAATTGCAGACGAAAGTACTAAAAGAAAAAACATGTCGATGTAAATTACGAGGAGACTTTAGCGCACCAGTTAGATAAAATATACGGGGCGGACACGTTTCTATTGACGAGTAGACTGATGTGGAAGTTAACTATAACGTTTTCGTTGGCAAACTATGTTCTGAGTCCAGTTCCTCTTAAATTATTGTGAACCATGAAACCGCGAAACGAATTAGAGATATCCTTCAAGGACTAAATCCCAATAAGGACTAACAAATTATTATCTATACAATACGACGCGGAAAATATTTTTCTGAAAATTGTATAAAAAACAAATTCGATTTCGGTATCAAACGGCCGTTGTGTTTTTTTCGATCAATCCTTTTTACCTCGTCGTCGTCGCTTTTTTAGATGCTTATTTGTTGCGTGATCGCGCGATTCGTTCGAACACACACACACCCATATCCACAAAAACCATGACCGGGGATCACGCGAAGGCTCACTAGCCCGACATATAGTAAGTTTACACAGAATTGTTTTCTTTTTTTCGCACCAATGTTGGCGATTTACGCTGTTTCGGCAGTACACGCGGTTTACAGACTCGTACGCCTCGGACGGACTATCTATCGTTGTTATTGTAACCGAACGACCAGGTGGTCTTCGCCGCCTCTTCGGGTGACGGACGTCGAGCGTGCAGCGCGGTGTTTGTGCCCGCGCATTTTCCACGGTCCTCGTTCGGGTCGACGTCCCCCCCCTCCAGGAGTCATCATTGTGATCGGAGTTTTTCGATCGGCGGACCCATAAGTCACGCCGAGACAATCGGTTTTTTTTTTTTGTTGGTCCTCTCCGTTTTTCGACGGGGAATTCGCCACGCACATCGAAATCCGATTCGGCTCGATCCGCACGCCGACCAACAACCATCTGCCCTGGGCGGCGGTCTGTTTTTTTTCGGCCTTTGTTATTTACAGGCGCGGTCGACGGACGGACGAACGAACGGAAAACGCTTTTGTCCGTCCCGTTCTCCTCCATCTGTCGTCCGCGGAAAGCTCCGCAGTCCAACGCTTCGCGGTTCGCGCGCCGAAAACCAGATGGCGAAACGGTTACCCATTTGCCTACGCGGTGCTGTCGACGAAAAGCCAAAACAAATTAATACAGGTATGAGTTGTGCAAGCGCGTGGTCGGGATTTTATTTTTTATCTCTCACGCCACCCAAAATTTGAGCATTTAAAAAAGAGTAAATAATTTCGAATATACAATATGATTTTAGTGGAAAAAAAAAATTTCGTTTCCGATCACACGACAAATTAACGACACGAAAAATATTCTCCACCGTTCGGCGGTTTATTTTTATTTATACTTTGGAACAATTCAATATATTTTTGCAGAGTAAATACGTATTCCATTGCATCAGTTATTTGCTTTGATTTTTACTATAAAAAAAATAGTATGATTCTATGGACGATTTTTCGTGAACGTTTCGGAGTGGGTTTGAACCGCGCCACGGACACCAACCCGACCCAGGACACGCGATTGCTGGTGATTTCTGTTTTTTGATTTTTTCGAGCGATCCGTCACTGTACGGCGTAACGTTCGTATGACGGAAAACACATCTTTTCGTTCGAATTCGTCGCGTGGCAAACGAAAGTTACCCGATCGAAATCGCGATCCGTTTTACCGATGGTCGGTCGCGTTTTAAACTTTCAATCTAGAATCTAGTTTTATTATCGCATAATAATGCGAATGTCAAACGCATTATTAACATCATTTACTGCACGTGCGCGGATACGAGTTCGATTTTTTAAACGTCTAACATTTTTTCTCTGCGCATAGTGATGCACAAGTTTTAATCAGGTACCTATAATATTGATAATAATTAAAGAACGATTTTTAACGTACAAAAATAAAAGGTTCGCAAGACCAAGGAAAACGTCCTATCCAGTGTAGGGTTTTTATAAAAACCCGACTCGTTAGTCGTTATCTTTAAGCGTATCGAGGGCCATCCTTCGTTTTTTTTTAATTATCGCTTTATCATACGAGTTTAACGAGAAAAAAATGACCGTTGTGCTGAGTTAGATGACCGTTAGGCGTTAATGGAAGTTTCATCGTATAACGTATAAATAAGCATTTTTCAAAGATTTTCAACGTACCACCGGGTTATTTCCTTTTATGTTTCTCATATTATGTAATATTTATGGAATACTGTAAGCACCCATATTATGTTATAATAATATAATATGATATGCCTATAAATTACACGTCGGTGGTGACTTTTATTGTCGCGATTAACTACCTGCAGGTACCACCGATACAATAATGTTTATTTTCTACTAATAAATCATTGTGATTTTCCCCTGATGTGCTTTCTCTAAGCTTTTGAGTTTCTTTTATTACTCAGTCGTATTACCTTCACGTTACACACAGTACAATTAAATCAACTTTCAGTCATTGAACGGGACATGTTTTGTTTTTCAATGTCCCAGTCCCGGGTCTGTTAGATTTTAATTTTTCGAAATCGAGATTTACAAAAATGCTAAATGACGTATTGTTAATAGTCGTATTATAAGCCCGTATAATCTATCTATAGTATCTTCTACCAATCGTATGCGTTTTCGTCCGTTTTCGCAGCATTAATGAAATTACTAAATAATTTCGATAACACTATGCGGTGTGTTGTAAATTAATGAGCATTTCAAAATCGTAAATATTGAATTTTTTATATTTAAAAATAAAATAATCGGTTTCATTGAACATTTCTGTTGGTGTTTTTGTCCTATCGCGATTCCTACCGTTACTATGAGTATTTTGGAATTTGATCCCAAATATTTTTAATCTATACCCACTGTTATAATAGACTCTATATTATATGACCAGCACATATTAAAAATAAATACTCCGCTAAAGTGACAGACGGAATTAATGTGTCCTTAATCATAGGATTTAAAACTTACGTTTCACTTTAATACCAGCTTAGGTTCCATCCAGTTTTGTTTCCATTTAAGTTCGGTATTCGGATTATGATGGCCCCGATGTTGCTATAGGGGTGGTTTTGGTCAAAACGGCATTTGGGGTGGATGAGGGTCCGCGTATATAATGGATCCGACGGTCGCAAACTTGTCAATCATTCTAAAAGAAAAACATTCCCCTCGACAGTGGCCACCATTCCCACGAAAGCTTAAAAACGTTTTGCTCTTTTATTGAAAACGAATTCAAAATTGTCTATTATTAAATCTCCAAGCGTATAATTTAATGCTAAGCGTTTCCAAAGCGAAACGCGTACCTTTTATTTAAAATTGTTCGCGATATTCGTTCGCAAGGTGATTTTAAAATTAAACGCGACGAAAAAAAAAAAAAAAAAACAATACAAACCGACATTACGTATTCCGCATCACGATGTAAGTGGGTTTATAATATTATGAAAAATATCCGATGACTGCAATGGCATTATTTCAATGTTACTTTTAGAGCATAAATCTGTGTTTTACTCGTGACCAATTATTTGGTTAACATTTTAATTTCGTACGTTAAAAAGCGCTGTTACTACGCGTTCGGTAAAATATTCCTTATGAAATATTACTAAATGTGTTCTACGCATAGGCGACTAGGGTAGTGCTTGGGGGATGCTTAAGCAACCCCGGATTCAATATGAGCACTCTCAAAAATGTAAATCTTAAACCTCGATTTGTACACCTACAATGTTAACAATTTACCTACTCTGATCAAAGTTTTATTTTGAAATTTTAGCACCCCGCCAGAATGTAAGTCTCGTTGCGCCCAGGGTTCTACGACGAGCTAACGACGAAGAATATATCCATCGAAACAAAAAAGACACGTAAACAATCTTTTCGTGGCAAAGAATTTGGAAACTCGAATTTAAAGCGAAGAATATAAACTACGACGACGCCGAGTTGTCGAACGTTATTTAGTAAATGACCGGTTTTCTTGAATCGCTCGTATCAGCTTTATGAGCCGTATTTTAAAATCTTCAACTACTCGTGTGCGTAATATATAATGATTTCATGCAATGCAGTTTATTATCTTGCTGACTAAATCAGGTCCAACGGTAATAATTAGCTTCAAATCGAGTTAAATATATTACAATCGCGGTGCACAACATTTCTGCGATTTGCAATGGCGACCTATAATATTTTGTATTTTATAATTCGAGAATATTATACGAAATTCTCGTTCGAATTAAATCCAAAGTTAACGTTTTTGTTTTGTTATAATTATATTATATAAAACTTCTCAACGTGATAAATTATAATATTATTCAAATACACTTTGGGACGACACTCTCGTTTTAATTTGTTTCGTATTTTCTAAAACAGAAGAGCCCCGGAGAACTTTTAAATAGATAAACCTAACCCGAATACATAAGCGATTCGTTTAACCGAAAACAGCGTACGTCCCCCCTACCTGTCCAGCAGTTATTGGTGAAATATCTAATCGAAATATAATTAAAATGTACACTACGTCGATATCCAAACTAAAACCTGATTATATTTTAATGCATTGTTTGGGAGCTGATGTTATTAATTATTTACCTTTGTAAATCATTGTACGCATACATTTGATGCACATAACATCGTGTATCGTCATGCATGCGAACAGAAGTGGATTTTGAATCGTGTTATTTCTATACAATATTTAAACATTACCGAAACGCTACGTTATTGTCGATGGTAACAAATTAAAAACTATTCGCGATCCGTCCCGAGTCGCGGCCAGTCGATTTTCCCGTCGACAAAACATCTCGTCTGGAAATACAATTTTTTCAAAACTTTTCAAGGCTCTTAAAAAACGGACACACTAAAAACCAAATGACTGTTATTGGTATTGGACACCGCACTAGTACAGAAGATGCGAAACAACGCCCAGCGTCGGTAACAGATTTTTTTTGGGGCCCAGGGCGGATTTTTTGCGCGAGACACACCAAATAAAACCATGAAATTACTTTTTTTTTCGAAATTCTTCAGCCGATTTACCAACATTTGGTCAGCCATTTCCCAATAATTACTTTTCGGGAAAACAATGTACATATTATATACGACACGACACAGATAAATTAAAGATTAATGAAGATCAATCATTATTGTTAGTATATTTACCGTATTTCACGATGAAAGTTATTTTAGTTTATAAAACGTTTACGTACAAAACGTAATTGTTCGCGTTAATATCTAAAATCAATAAAGGAACAGTTTAAAACGGAACGCGAGAGTACATAAAATGCATCGACCCAATTTCAACCAATGGCTGGCAACCAATAAACCGAAGAATAGATTCAAAGCCGGTTTTTACATATTATATTAATTTAGTAATCGAAATCTTAATACTAAACGAATCTCGGCAACATTTTTCTAAACGAAACTAAATTTTAATCGTTTTTTCAAAAACAACGAACAGCACAAAAATATAACAATTACGTTCAATTTTACACGACATCGTACACGTAAAATTACTTTGAACTTAAAGAGCAAAAATCTAAAACTCCTAAATTCTCATAGGAATAATGTCCTTTTTTTTATGAATTCGGAGTGGCGTGGCCGTCCTTTCCGCCGGCGACGTTGACTTTAATATTACGTATTATAAATACTACTAGTATTAGATTGATTAAAAGAAAAAAAAATGAATTTCTACTCATACCGCGGGGACTGCCGTTAGTCTCCGTAGAAGAGAAGAATACGCGTCGTCACTTTTCGCCGAGCCCGCGGTTAGCACCGTATTCAGGCACGTGTTGTACGCGGAAAAAATCATAAAGTTTCGCATTCGGAATATTATATTAAGCGGAATCGTTAAGGAATCGGTGTTTTTATATTTTGTTATTTTCAATAAAGATTCGGGTAAAATTTAATGTTAGATTCCATCCGAGCGAAACGCCTCGGAAAGAAAACTGCCGCCCCGCAGATGTTGCCTTACGGCGACCGCGGCGGCTTCGTCGTCTGCTGAGCGAGTCGGAGAGCGCGAGAGGGGTGTTAGCCTATTCCGTTCGCCACTTTTTCTCCTTATTTTTATTATTATTATTATTATTATTTTTTTTTTTTTATCGTCTTCTTCTTTTTCTAATTGAATTTCCACCAGTAAGTTTCATTAAAAAAAAAAAAAAAAAAAAACGGAAAAGAGGAAAAAAGAAAGAAACTAATTTGTCTCCTCGAGTTTCCGGCATAAACAGTACAAGAACGAAACCCAAGATTTTATTTGGATACTCAACTTTTGATATTGTCTCGGATTTATTAATTAATACCCGTTGGTATATTAAAAATAAATTTCGCTCTCGGTTTTCCTCTTTATTTCCGTGTAGTCCGTTTAATTGGGTTGTCTCGTAATTGGATCGGATTTTGTCGCACTAATTTCGTTCTCATCGCTCATTAGCATAATACCCCTAAACGTATCGTCGCGCCACTGAGACACTGATACGTCATCGTTTCGGTGACATTTTAATCTCATAACGACAATATACAGTGATATTTAATATTCGTCGGCATTCAATTGGCGCGTCACGCCATGGTGTTGTGTTTTCGGTGACTTCGCGTTGACTTTTTGCAACATTCAATATTACGATTCAATTATCGCCGTACGAGGATCGAAAAACGGCTATGAAACGTACGAAATCGATTTCATATTTAAGTGTATTGGAGTTGAATAAATCGCTAAAGTGTTTAAACACAGATTTTCGCGTATTTATAGTTTACATCGACTGGTGAAAAACGGTATTCAGTGGCGTGGCCGAGATTCGTTTTCGAAAAGGGTTATGAGTTCGGAGCACGTGTGTTGGCTATAATAGTTATTTTTCCACGGTAATTCATTTATAATAACTCTTCGATTTTAAACTCTTAAAAAATAATAATTTATTATAACGACTGATGAAAACGAACGTGTATTGTCATATTCCAAGTATACGCGTTTGAATTGATTTCAATTAAACTTTTGACATTTATTATTTTGAACGTGTACGTTAGAAAGAGAAAAAAATCGTTTTGTGGACAGGCATCGACAACGGGGGATCGTGCCCCCCCCACTTTCTTTGATCTGAACTCGACGACGGCGTTCCGTTTTCATACGGAAATGCCATAACCTTCGATAGTAATATACTTATTGAACGAACGCGTGATTGTCTTTTAAGTTCTCCGTTCATGCATTCCTTCCAGATAACAGTAAGGTACTCTACGAACGGAGGTTCTCGATAGTATCTCGAGCTGGGGCAACTTTTCCCAGATATTAACATCCAGTTTACTGTAATGATAGTTGTGTTTCTTCTTCGGGTCGATAACGTGGAGCATAAAAGCGCCGTGGTGAAATATTTCTTACGCGTTCTTTCCGTATCGGACGCGGAACAATATTGTCGAGACGTAGAGGGCGTGTCTTTCTCTTGCACGGTAGGACGTTTCACAGTAAAATTGTACGTTTGAGCTTCGTCGATTCCGTGTCGAATTTTTTGCGGGCGTAGGTATTGTTGTGTCATTATCAAAACAGTTATACACTATAAAAATACGCCAAAGTTCGAGTAAAATTAAAAAAAAAAAAATCAATACAAAAATTATAAAAATAACTTAAAAAAAGAACGATAACTGGAGTCTAAAATGGGTGGTGAAATGTTAAAATGAATATTACGTAAGCGATATATAAATGCACGTGCTCATATCAATCTCTTAGTTTCACTTATTTAAAAAAATGTCGTTCTCTCAAAATACTCGAGTTGATAACCTCCAGAAAATGAATACACCACATCACGTTCATGTATCGATTGAAACACGTATTTATAATAACAGTGTGCGAATATAAAAAAATAAACGTCATTAAAAAAAAAAAAAAAAATCCCTCTGGCTCCGCTTAGAATATGATAAAATGAAACCGTTCGTTTTTCTGTGTCGATATTAAAATATCCGTGTACGTCGTATGTTTCTACTGGAGGGGAAGGGGGTAAACAATATTGGAATATTTTTCGTCGTCGACACGCAGGATTTGTTTTACTCGGAAAACACTATATTATGTAGATTTACGGCGAGCTGGAAATAAATAGATGCCGGCGGTAGTAGAGGTGTGCTTAGTTGCAATCGAATTCACTGCAGGGCACCGGAGAGAAATGTACACGCATTTTTTCATCATCATCTTCTTCTTCTGAAGACTCGTAGATGCTCTGAGCTTCTAGAGACGATATAACTAAATCCGTGTAGACGTCCTGTGGTCGACAAAGATACATAAAAGGGCCTCGGCTATAAGCTACTTTAGTTGTTCAATCATCTCGGGCCCGTACGATTTATCTGGCATCTAGCACTCGGATAATTCTCTATTATTTATGATTTGTCTCTCTTTTCCTCCTTCGTGACGAACGCTTTTGCGTCGTCCTTTATTTTACCCCTCCGGCTGTATTTTATATTCCTGTTGCCAAATTCGTTACGTCTTATTGTACTTTCAATCTCTCGCTCGCGCGCACCCCTCATCATTCCGTATAAGTCGTACACTATCTCCCGCGCCGCAGAGGAAATAATGAATTATATTTTTGGCGGAGACAGGCAGTGGGCCTGGTTCGGGTGAAAAATGCGAATTTGTTCGATAATATTTTATACGAAACTGTTTGTGTTTATATTTCCAGCGCCGGCCGAACACAAACGTCGTTCCGTGTGCGTTGTAAAACAAACGTGTGCGTTGTTGTAGTAGCTCATAACATATTCGACTCGCATTTTACGCGGGACGAGTTAGAAAACAATGCATATCGTTAATGTTTGTGGAACCGATAATTGAATTATATCGAAGACTGAATAATGAAATCGGAAAAGTTGGTAACTTTTTTTCCCCGCACAATGTACGAATATATCGATTTCATTTATAATAATAATTGTAATATTACTTATTATATTATTGACGGTCTATTATTTTAGCGTTTATAATAAATCGTATAAAGTTTTCACGTTTCCATCGATGGTTGTCTGTACAAATTGAAATCGCATACAGTTTTAGAATACAGCCCAGATATATGTACATATGTAGTAAGTACTCAAACTTACAAAATACACATTATAAAGTACAGTTAAAAAATTGCAGAGTAACGAATATAAATTTAAATATATACGCGCAACGCATTAATAATTTATAAGACGAAGAAAATGAATAGAGAAGCGAAACGTATGTAATTATTATTAGTACGAGTTGAAAATACTAGCTTTCTTTAGAGCTATGAAGAGCGTTTTACCCGATATTATATAAAGACAAACAGCGATGTGAGTATTTGATCAAGTCTTTAAGAAATTTGTATCGTTTGATATGATGTAAAAATTGAAACGCACTGTCGGACCGTGAGAAATAAATAGTTATTTTACTTGCACGCACGATTGTTTCAATAAGGGCGAATTTCGTTCTATCATACTTATTCTGTTGGGTGTGTTGTAAAAGTGTTTTCTCTCAAAAAGAAAAAAAAAAACGTCTCGGTTATTTCAATAAATCATATACGAACAACGTCTCAAAAATAAGTAATAGGCGTTATTTTTTTTCATCGTAAAAACTTGAACATTGCTGTACGTTCGTTTCCGAATGATGTTAAAGAAAACTAATATCACTTGGCATTTTTGATAAATTAATAAAAATATTTAATAAAGTTGTCTAGTAATATTTCGAATTTGCTCAAGTATAATTTTGTTATATACAACAGAGTTATGGAATTTCGTTCGAGTGTCGTTTAAGTTTACACAAAAAAAAAGAAAAAAAGAAAAGAGCCAATAGTTCATTTTTTAAATAACTTTTTTTTTTTTCAATTTGTCTCTATTAAAATATAAGAAGATTATTCTTACTTATATTTTTACTACAACGCTTGACTCTTATAATAATGATTAATTGTGAAAAAAAAAAAAAAAACTTTGTACAGAACGTATATATATATCCAGCTTATTTTTTTCTTTGAAATTCTTCCCCTTCTACGTTCCGATATTAAACATCGCGCGTAAGTGCCTAGTATCGTGTCATATAATATTACATTTTTTTTTTTTATAAATAAAATAGAAAGAGCCCCATTATATTTCTCTACGCGCAAATTGCTAAGCGTCTCATACCAGATACGTTGGGCGATTTCAGAATATTTCGTAATTGTATTTCTCATCATTTTCAAACTACATCGGAAAAATTGCGTCTTTTTTATCATAATAGTTACTTATAGAAATATAACACCGACGTATCATCACACGCCGTTTCAAATATCGCATTATTAAATGTGATAGTTGGTAAATAAAATTCTATACAATTTACAATTCAAGAGCTTTGTAAAAAAAAAAAAACACGCGTACTTACAGTTATTGAGTTACGTAGTATTAACTATAAGTTACATAATATGATACTTAGAAGGACGCGCAATATAAATTAACATCGCACGAGATAAATATCGATAAACTGCGTTACGTTTTGTTTTCGTTCTGGAAATGTTGAGAGTTATTGATCTATATTGTCGTGGGCGTAATGTAAGTCGAACCCGTATGAACATTTTCGAAATCAAACGAGAAAGAAAACTGCAATTATGTCGACGCACACTTGAATGGTGATAAAAAAAAAATCAATTAATTAAAAACGATTCGAAGAAGGGCTTTCTAATAATAATAATTATTATTAATGTCCATTAGTCGTTAATAGTGTTCCACCCCGAAACGGTTCGAGCGTCGAGATTTTTCGAGTTTTGACCCCGGAAATTATAAAACGCATTTATAAAACTCATAAATCATAATAATTATGTAATGGCAATGGGCGTGGCGTTACAAATGATTTCCCTACTATCATCGCGTGTAAATAACGTATAAATATATATTTGTATGTATATACTTTGAATCATAACCCGAGATTATTAAAAGATATAAAAAAAAAAAAAACAATTAATTTTCATATAGAATTCAAACGGTTTCCATTTAAACGGCAATACGATTAAATAATACCCGGCTCACGTTCGAAATGTCGCGGAAAATAATACACAGGTACCACCTACTTACGTTAATAGTATAAATCAACACTCTAGAGTTAAAAATTAAAATTTATTGTTAACTATTTATCGGATATTTTATTGTTAATCGGTCTTTATAATAGAGCTTATAAAACTGGAGGATGATGTATAAATAGGTGCTAACAAATCGAGTCCCAATAAAACCTTTTAGTACGGATTTGGTCCGGGTTGTTTTAGGGTAAATACTAATCGAGTCCCGTGATATTTAAAACATAATACAAATTGAATCGATGTTTCGATGTCCTGTAAAACATACGAAAAAAAGTACACATTTTCTTTTCCATTTTTCAACTGTTCTTGAACGGTTTGTAAAACAGAATATGTATAATGCATGTGTAAATAAGTCGTTTTAAATAATAAATAAACAATATTACATACTATAATAATTGAAACATTATATATTTTTATTCTTCCCGAGTGGTGGACTCGTTTTGGAATATCTTTCGTTTTTACCGGAATTCAATTATTACAATATCGGTTTTTTCTCGTTCAGTTATGGGGCTCGATTCGTGTTCGCCGATACGAACGCTATACTCGGAGCAGGTAAAATATTTGTACACATTTTCCCGATAATTTGATTTGTATTTGATTTGTTGTGCACATTGTTATAAAGTCATTTTCAAAGCTCATAATAAAATAAAGTCTATGCGAGCGTAGGAATTTTAAAATAATTCTACAGCAGTTCAGTTGATAGATAAATAAAAATACCATCTAGATTTAAGGTTCTAAGGAGGCGCTACTTGTTATACAATTTTAGGGATCGTATTATGATCAAATAGATTTAGAATCACGTGATAAAGGATATCGCGATTATTTCAACACGTTTTATATAAAGATAAGGATTTCATATCCGACAAGGTAATTGAATAACAGCTGATAATTTTATCATAACGTTAGAAATTATTTGACATTTCGGTGGTCAGGGAGGTGACTTTAGCACCCATGGCCACCAATCATGGTATGGTTTTCGGGCAGACTTTCAAAAATGATCTCACGGGTTTTAAATAATAAATATCTATTGTCTTTTCGTCCGCGAAGAGCAACGCGTCTCATATTATACAAAAACCGAGCAAAATAAACTCGTGCGCCTTTCGTCGTCATTTATACAACGCCCAAAGGGGTATCTATACTTTAATAATGTCGTTATTGACATAATGAGACACGTTCGATATTACACTGTAAAAATAAAACTTGGCGAATATAATAATATGACCCGATAATGTTTTCGACGCTGCATATTATAGTATGTGTTACCTATTAAAAATAAACGTTTCGTTTCGTAGTGTTCGCAGTAAATAAAATGTGATTGATAAATGATTGGCAATAAACAGTTTTTTTTTTTTTTTCGACACTTCAGCTCTAGTGCAGTTTATTTTTAGACTTTAATATTCTACGCAAATCAAAAAACACATAACGACCTCGCTCGGATACGGAAAAAAAAAAAAAAAAAAACGTGCCGAAACCGAAGACAGCGCTTTTTATACGCCCAAGGCGCTGTTATAATAATGGTTAGATAATATTATTTATTTAAAGATTTCGCCGTATTAAAATTGGATAAACGATTGATGAAACCAATTTATAACTCGTTGCACCAGAGTCACGGTCGTATAATATTTATTTCAAGATCGAACTGGACTTATTGGGGACGTACTACGTTGCACATTGTTTTCAATAAAACACCTTCTTTATATCAAACATAATTTTTACGAAATAAAGTTAAGAGAATCGTATCCGATTTGATCGTATTTACAAGGAAATTACGATTTCACACTGAAAACGAGAACGTACGATACGGTTTTGTAAACCAGCGGTTCTCACTATTTATCGCCTATAAATTTTATAATCATCGCGTATAACTGGAAAGAAAATTCGTTTAAAACGTAGCAACGAGAAAAGCTTTTATAGGTACTACAGTGACTAAATAATTACGGAAACGTGATGATTACGACGTTGACTTATTTAATCTCATTGAAACAATAACCACAATAAGCGTGTTGATAAATTTAATAGTTAATACTCGTACTTTATGGTCCCGTCGATTTAAATTTTTTTTCTCAACGCGATTTCCCCTCCCGTTCAACCCATATAATATAAACGTTTTATGTATCGCGAATGGTCGGTACGCGTCGAGAACTGCCGTAATATTCAAAAGTATGACAAAAGTTACGCGTTCGAACCTAATATTGTTCAAAGAAGTTATCGAATTAATGTATCGTCGATATCACGAGCATGAAGTCGGATTGATAATTCAATTTGATTTTGCATCGAAACAATACGATAATATACCTAATAAAGTACTATGAAACAATAATAATTAAGTGCCGTAAGTAAGAGTATTATTTTTACTGCCTACCGTTTTTGTAACGGTTAGATACTGCATATTATATACGGGGTTTTCTTTGCGCAGTATTTGCAGAGCGAAACAAACACAACATTGTTGTAAGGAAGTAATTTGGAAAATTTAAATATCCACGAACTTAACGTTTTAACGAAAGCGCTGTTTTATACTTTTATAATAAGTCGTATTATTATCTTTTGTTCAAACAGCAGATCTAAATAAACTGCGCTCTGAATTAATGCAATGCAAAAACATACCAAGTGTTTCGTTGCGTAAGGACTACTACTACGGCCTCATTAAATTATTAACTAAATAGTTATAAATTACAACGTATTCAAACAGAAATTATTTATTCTGCGGAAACCCCGAGATAATACGTTTTCATTTAATCAAAACAAAAAAATTCCTCCGTTTGAACGCGAAGCATCGCATTCAAATATGTTTTTGAAGTGTACAGTGTACACGTTATTTGGTGCGTCGCGATTTTATTTTGCTTGTCGTTATTATGGCGGCGCAAATGGTTATGCGCGCCCGTTCGTTGCTTTTTTCCTTAATGATTTTCGTCTCGACACGACGTTTCGGGGAACGTGTTGTCGTATCGTGACGACACGCGCGGTAGCCCGCAGGATTCGTTCGGCGCACAAAACACGCCGCCGCCGAGTCGAGTCGTACACGAACGAATCCGAAAGAAAAAGCAAAATCTTACACGTACACGTAGACACGGCGAAAACGCAAACGTATCGCCCGTCGCGAAAACAATACCAAGGCGACCAGATCGATCGACGATCTGAAATTGTCTTGCGACGACGTTCTGTTCAAAATATTACCACGTCTTTGCCGCCGCAGCGGTCTTAATAATACTCCGATACTCGGTATTACGTCGTCGCGCTTTCGTGTACGATTCGCCCGATTTCTCCGTATCGCGAAGCGAAACAAACGGAATTTCGTTTTAAAAGTAACAAACAGTGCAGCACAACATATTTTCAATCGCGTGCCGGTCCACGAGACTGCGATGTTTCCAGACTGCTGTCGGTGAGCAACGTTTCAGGGCGTACAAGATCTAGGTGGGTTTATTAGAAACGTTTCGTCGAGAAGACGATCTACGCACGCAAGGGCCCACCGGATAGTTTCGACGGAAGGGCTCACTTGATCGAAAAAACACAAGTCAAAAGATACCCATGAAAATACAACGAAAAACACTGACGAAAGGCGTTATGGAAAACATTTACTTTTCATCGAATTTGGTTGGTAAAAAGTGTCGAAAAATAATGCACTCGTCAATAATTTCAAACGTAATATATATCTTATATATAAAAATGAATCGCAAAATGTGTTGTAAGCGCATAACTCAACAACCCCTGAACCGATTTCGCTAATTCTTTTTTTATAATATTCCTTGAAGTACGAGGATGGTTTTTACGGAGAGAATTATTAAGAAAATTAACCCTAAGGGGTTTAAAGGGGTAAAAATGGAAAAAATCCTGAGTCACTGGAGCTTTGTGGTATTAAATTTTGTCAATAGTTTCATTTAATATAGCAGAGGCCCCTAAAGAAAGGATTTTCCAAAATTCGACCCCTAAGGGGGTTAAAAGGGGTAAAAAGGTGAAACTAGAAAAATTCGCCTGGCTGGAACTGCTGGAGCTTTGAGTATGAAATTTGGTCAGCAGTTTCGTTTTATATAGTGGAGACCCCATGGGAAAGGATTTTCCTAAATTCGACACCTACCGGAGTTAAAAGGGGTAAAAGGGGTAAAAATGAAAAAACTGATAAAATAAAAAGTTATACTGCACACGGGCGAAGCCGGGTTATTCAGCTAGTATATATATATATATATATATTTATATCATATCCGTACAAATACAAAATCGCATGCAAATGAATTAGGGGCTGCCGCGCACAGGTGCATCGATGCAATTATTATTGACGTTTTTAAGTTGGCGGTGCCGTCGCCCGAACCGCCCATTCCCCAAATAACGCCCCCGGGAGTGGAGAAATAAGAGAGCGGCAGAGAGAAAGCGGCTTCAGCGTAAACGACGACGATAATATTATTGTCGTCTAAACTTTCAGAATAAAACTTTAGGAATAGATTACCGCAACGCTGTTTGCGTATGGATATCATATGCGGGCCTGTCTTAATGTACAATATTGTTTAGGTAAACGCAGCGGGAAACTGGGTCGGACGACTGTTTGTTCGTAAAATATAACGTGTCTCGTTTTTCGCCCCGTTTGTCCCCAGCGACGCGCGCGCATAAGTGTGATGCGAGGGTCAGTTGCACTTTAATATCATTTTGTCACATTTTAGATGTACGAAACGCTGAACGTTTGATTACGAATCTCGACCTCGGCAACAGACATGACTTGTTGTAATATTTTATAGCATAACAAGTCATAACTTGTGAAAAAAAACGCATTATTCAAATCTTAAACATTTTTCATATAATTGAATCGTGATAAGATTTAATTTTCGACTACCCATGATGAAAATACGAGTAATACAAAGTGGTTTTGAAATTGAACGTCATCTATACTCGTTTCATCATACTCATAACCTGAAACGAGGCTATACGTATCGTACAGAAAATTAAAAAATTGAAACGAGAGTTTTTTTTTTCTTTTTTGTGAATTAAAAGAAATGCTCATCCTGAAATTACATCTCGTTCTTCTAGAGATTTTAACCATGTAATGGAATCCACTTCGAAGAGGTTCCAGGTTATAATTAACATGAAAAAGTTACACGCGAAGTATCAAAACAGTGTTTTCTTCATTATTTCTATATTACTGTTTAAATAACGTGGAGCGTATGCGTGTTCTCTTTTGTTTACGAATATACCAAAGTTAATTTTTTTTTTCAAACGACTATAGTTATTTTTTGTTAATTAAAAGAACGCACACAACATTCGTAACTAATTTTTGAAGCATTTAATTATAATTGAACATTTTTCCATGCTGGCTGGAGAGCAAAACAAGATAAAGTCATAAGAAAACGTACGAATACTTTTCGCGCGCCAAGTTCTGCACTTGGAGAGTTGAATAATAATTACAATGTTTCGTCAAAGCGTTTATTTTTTTTAGACAGAATTTTCACTAGATTTCCGCTCGAATACTTTTGAGATACGACAGCTATTTAATTTATCACCACTCGTGTTTTAAATTGTTTTCTCGCGCGAGCTATCTTTAAATTATTATTATTACTTTTCCTTTATTCACTTCGCACGATATTTTGGATTGTCCGCGACGCCTTCATTATTGTTTTTCTATCGTTTCGAATCAGGTCTTAGCTTTTTTACTACCTACTTAAATTTCACGAGTACATATTTCGGCGCGGCGTGTGGTTTCGCGTATTTCTATCATCGTAAAATACGAAAAACCAATTTATAACTTACCACCATAGTACGCGACACAGTTTCTAAAAATACAATTTTGTTTTTCAGCGCGTCCCAGTCATAACGCGTAAATCATTTATATGAAATACGATTTTTAATTGAATGTGTTATGTGTATAATATCGCAATTTACAGCGTTTATCGTAGTAAATTATTAATTGTTTACCGACTGTATGAATGGGTACCGGAAAATATATCCATTGTACAGATATATATCGCGTCCCCATTGTATTTCGTTATTAGCTAGACGCTAGACGCAAATATTATACAAATTATTATTCAACGCGAAAAATTCTACAATGTCCACGAACAATGTGCCGATTTAAAAATAATCGGAGTTGTACGGCTGCATTGTGTCGACCGTATTGAAAATTAGGTTTTAAATAGACAACAAACGCTGCACAGTGACGTATAATTGGCCGTAATAGCCAGTGTAATATATAAATTTAATGGTCACAATTGCAGTTTGTAAAACGGTTGAATGGCACAAGTCGAGCGCACTACAAAACATGTACAGTTGTACATATTCAATAGTGGTACAAAGGGCGTCCAACGGTGTTTGTATTCGCCATTGACTATTTTTCTATAAATAATATTTTGAAAGCTGGGGTTTTTTTTTTAAAATTTAAATTATTGTTACATTTCTACAGAATTATTTGAAAATTGTTTTCAACATATTCTGGATTACAAAGTATCAAGTTTTAGATATTAAGTGAAACGAGGAAATATTATTAGTTATGACGTGTTTAAAAAGAGATTTTCTTTGCGTCTTTCGTCACGGTTTCGACCAAAAATCTTGGTCCAATCGTCGATTTCAGGGTTGGTTTTCAGTAGCAAATCTTGTCTACATGGAGCATTGGGGATGTCATTTTTCCAACAATTTTCTTAATAATTGCAGAAAACTGACGAGTATTACAAGAAAAAAAAATGTGGAACACAAAAAGTATTATCCTCGGAAACTTTTCCATCTTCTCGAATACTTATGAATTACTATTTTTTTAGGGTCGATATAATTTTCAAAAGATGTTGACATTTTTCGTGCTGTTAATAGACGTTTGAAATTTTAGTAATAACTTTTCTCGTAAAATGTTGATAAATGATTATTCTGCTCGCCACCAAATAATTTGAAAATTTAGTACAAAGTACTTCGTGTATTTTCCTCATCGACGAAAGAAAAAAAAAAAAAAACCACGAGCGTAGTTTTACCGAAAAATTGTTATAAGCGCTGGAAATTTAAACTTCGATGACAAAATTCGAAAAATCACAAAAGTCTGCGAAACTTTTTATAATCAAATACGTACACAGTTTTCAATTTCAGAGTCGCGTTCCTGCAGATTTCGAAACGAGGGTCGAAAATAGCATCCGAGATCGGAAACGGTCGGCATTCGGTCGACGTTATTTTTCACGGCTAATCGATCTTTCAGGGCGTTTCTTTAAACGATCTGTCCGGCGGCGTGTCTATGGGTCACCCCGTACAATATGTTATGTATACATTAAACGAACGCTTTTTTTTATTCCGTCCCTCCAGACGACAACCTTTTCGAGGCCGTCGGAATGTGAAAAACAATTTCCATCCGTCGGGCGGGGGTTACGCGCGCATGGCGCACGTGTACTCACGGTAGGATTAACAAAAATTTGATTTCCACACGCAGTCTACATATTATGCGTTTTCCGCATGACGTACACTGTACAACTGCAACGCGGAGAATAATAATACGAGTTATACCCAAAACGTCGACACAAATCGTGACATTTAAAAAAGTGTATACTCTTGTGCTATGAATCAGAGTGTAAAGAGACATTAAAATTCGGTTCAAATCGATTGGTTTCCATAGTCGAGCAGTACCTCCGAACGTGTAGATCGTAAGAATAAAATAATCGTACGCACCGAAAATGTGGTCCGATCGACGATCGATTTAATAAACCATTTGTCTGCAAGATATTATAATGGGCCACATTCGCCTGTTTGCAGGATATCTCGTATCAAGTGTGTTCAGTCGTATCTTTTAGTTTATATCGAGATGACGCGTCTTTTATCGAAATTCAAAATACATTTTATTCGAGTACCACGTCTAGACTGTACAAACTTTGGAAATAAATTGTAAAAGTGGAAAAAAATAACTAGTGATATGAGTATTCAGTGAAACGTTTAAATCCCTACGACGAATTACGACTTTTACGAATAGAGTTACGACGAAAAACAAATTCTACTTGGTCGAAAACCGATATCGCGTACATTTTCGTCGGCTATTCTTTGCGAATCGGAAAAACGTTCGGAAGTATTGTATAAAAAACGGCCCGTCCTCTGCCCCGTCTAGGCAGAATTAACTATACTTTATAGAAACGACCCGCAAAGTTGACGATTGTGGACCAAGTGTTCGAGTCGAAGTCGCGTGCACACGACGAACAGGAAAAAAACACATCGCGGTAAAATCAATACGTTTCTCGCCTGACTCTGCGAATCTAAAATAAAACGCGGAAAATCGTCGAATAAATCTACGGGAAAAAAATTGTAACCGAACGCACGCCATAATGTAACGACGACGACGTAATGGCACACCTCGAACGAAATGTAATGACAAATCGACGGCAAACGTTTTCTATCGCCGTCAATCGTAACCGATGTCAATGAATTTTTATTAGTATTCGTCGGGCTGGCTGTTTTCCTCTCCAGTCCTGTTGTTACGGTAACTTTTACTTATTTCGACGTAAAATCACCCCGGCCCGACGACGTTCTCGAGACCGGAGTAAAAAACGCGCGAACGCGATAAACCGAAAACTCGTATTTAAACGTACGTGATCGACTTTATTTTTATTATACGTAACACTTCAAATTTGTTATTGTACGCGAAAATTATTTGCGACTAAATTTATTCAAGGCAAAGCACCGTCGGTGAATACTAATTCGTTACTGAAAAACTCGATCCATAAACGACTCGCGCGTGTACAGCGAATCGCGTGGCTAAAGTGATGTAATCATATTATGTACCGCGCGAGTGGTAGGCGCGTCGTCGTACGGCTATACCGCAGGTGTCTAACCGCGCGGGGAGGAGAGACGGTTTTATCGCGAAATATGAAAACCGTTCGAAATCACGTAATATATAATACGTTCGAAGTACGACGAGTAAAAATATATATAATATTTACTTCCCAAATTTTTTTTGTGAGAGGGATAGGATGGTCGTCACTCCCTTTTTCGTAATAATTTTATGATAAAATCGATACGGTTTGGTCGATTCGATCAATAGATTTGCGATAAAAACTCAAGAGCTGGTGATTTGCATAAAATACTTTGTATATAATATTATAATGACATAAATTATATTATGTAGAAAAATTGATTTCATTTATTCGGTTCCGTTTGATTTTATGAGCGTTTTATATCTTTTCGACAGTACGGATTTAATTTTTTTGTTTTTTTTTTTTATATTATAATCATACGTATAGTGCGCGTTTTTTTTCGAATTTCAATATTAGCCCCCTCCTCTGCCGTCAGTAGTCTTCCGGGGGACACACCGATGCAAAACGATCGATTGGCATGTCGGAAAGTCCGACCGGTAGTCTCAGGACGGACGCGTACTGGACATCGTGCGATCGACTGTTTTTCAGCGCGTTATGGTTCGTAACTTGTTCGGAAATTTTTTGTGAAAATCGATCGGGTTCGTATCGTCCGAATCGTTTATTGCAGTTGGACGCATTTCCTCGAGTCGTCTTGAATTCGATTTGTTGTCGAGATATTATGGATAGTGGATTATGAAGAACGTGTCGAAAACTGTAGTCGAATGTAAATTAACGGTCCTCGACTGGAATTTCAATGGGCAGGAAAACATTTCGAAAAAAAAGAGACCAACGTCAATTAAAATTCACCGAGAACTCTGACGGACGGATAAATTTACATTTAATATTAGAAAATTCGTATAGATCATTTGTGATGTTGGGTTAATTTCAATTTGCGGCAATTTAGTTTTGAACGCGACCATTTTTATTACCATTTCAACGTTCGATTTCGAAAAAAATAAAAAAACGTGTGAAGATAAAATTATTAATGAACGCCTACCTGATTCGACGTGTTCTGTTTACACACGCGTTCGAATAAAATATCAAAACCGAACTGCTTGTCAGATCCGGCGTCCATAATAATAATAATAATAATAATGAAAATATGTTTTATAGTCGGTGTAAAATTAACCATTACGCGTCGAGAGATTATGCATCGGTAGTTTTAAATCACGAAATTACATTTTATGCCATAAATTAATTTATACAAATATATTCATAAATTTATTTACAACTATAAAACGAATTTTTCATCGTAAAAATTAAAACTTTATTTTAATGAAAAGGACCAATACTATAAGAGTTACCTATTTAAAGCGTAAAAAAAAAAAAAAAAATCCGTATAAATTAAATCTTCTCATATCGAATTGAAATATTCATATTTTAACTATAACATAATAACATAATTTGTACGTTAAAATTTGATTTATCTTAAAAATACCTTTTTTTTAGTCAGCTGACTAATACACACTTTCTAGTCAGCAATATTTAAAAATATTATAAATACGAATATACCATTCTCCAGATCAAATGTCAATTTTTTTTTTTCGAAATGAGGTTAATAAGTAGAAATAGCCTAAAGGCGACGACGTTTTAACGTTATTTCGTGAAAAAATACACTCGGAATATGATTTAACGAGATCTCGTATTTCCCGAGTCTTGGGGCGGTTTATTCAGATTTATACGTTTTTGCCTATGTGGCGTATTCGTATTGGGTTTTTTTTCTCTAAAGGTATTGGGCGGCCGGACAATGTTATAAACCAAGGCACTGCGAAATCGAAACGTAAATACTTATACAAATAACAAATGTAATAATACAAACACTACAAGTTTTTCGGTTTTTACTTTACAAATATTATTAGGTAGGTGTTTGGTTTGGCATTTTTTAGATCTCTCGTCTCGCCCTGCCGAGTAGTAACTAGAAACGCGCGACGTAGTCAAATTTGAATAATATTATATAATCGATCGTTTTCACAGTGTACAAGCGTTACACATAAAAAGGAAGAATACTACACATTTTGGAACCGAAACAATTGGTATTGTTTTTTTTTATAATTTTATGGAGTGTTTTACAAAGGTCGTTAATACACGTTAATTTTCGCGTTACGGTGAATACGACGTAAACGCGTGTATCATTCTCTCAGAGGACATTTTTGCTTCCAAATTTACACGGCATTGTCATTTTTCCGTCGTCATTATACAAGCGCATTTTTCGTTTGGGCAATTTTGTTTTTTTTCTCGATAAAAGTTCGTCCGACGAATCACGGCTAATTATGAAAACACACCGTGTCCGTTCGGTTCGCCGGAATTTTCTCGCAAACAACCGTCGCGTTTTCGCGTTAAAACTCGAATGTCACTCGGACGATTGACGAACTGCAGTTTTTGAAAACCTACGCCGGACGTCTCGAGTGCGTCAATGTAAACACACAATCGTGCACGGACGTGGTCAACGTTGTACGGTCGAATATATTCGTCCTCGAAAACGTGTTGTCACGCGAACACACGTCGGCGGCCGCCGTTTTCATCCTGCTTTGCCGTTTCCTGTACGCGTTTCGTGCGGCGCGATGGCGTAGCCGCGGAAAACGAGAAAAGTTTCAGCGTGTTCGTTATGGGTGTTGAGAAAACGAGCATGTCAAAGGAGTGTGAGAACCTTGTTAAATAAAAGACGCGCGTTGCGCGCCCGGAGGAGACGACGGCCGGCGTTAAATAATGACCGGCACGGTAAATACATATTATGTTTTTTTTTTTTTGTCCACCTTCTCCCGAACCGAGGTGTGACAAATCTGTATTTAATATAGGCGTATTATTATGACGGTGGGTTTTTTTATTATTTTTTTCTATGGTCCGGATACGTCCAGCGTCAAACATTATACGCACTACGCTATATTACGTTTACTGCGATAAAGTCCGGCCGAACGGTTAGAGGCGTAATAAATAAACCCATACCTACTCGCGTCCCACCGAAACAATACCGCGGTCCACGGCACTGACCGTTTTCATCGAGAATTTATTCGACCCCGCGACGATATTTAAATTCACTATTAAATTTCGTTAATTTATCGTTCCGTTTTTTTTGCTTTTGTTTTCCTCGAGAGAACGCGCCGCCGTACGTTTTCCAATAAACATTTGTATAAAACGCGGTACGTCTTTGTTCGACATCTCATAAATTTCCATTTTCTATTTTTCGCATTGATTTTAATCGGTAAATTAATCTTACGACATGCGTGTACACACATGTATATACAAATAGAAAAGAAACAGTGATATTTTACATTTTATTCTCAGTGAAATATAGCTCAATTTATAATTTGTTTTCGTTTACCGTTTATTTTTATCAGATCTTCTAGTTTAACGAAACCGGAAACAATTTATTACGACTTTTAACGTTTAATTTTGATAAGTAAGTTAATTTTTTTTAGCCTTTGGAGATATAAAATATTCGTAAATCTCTTTATCGTTTGATCTTAGATTAATAATTGCAGATAAACACCTCAGTCAGTCAGTCACTAGAAAAATTCACCGGTCAAAGAAAGTCATTGACAGTTCACTGAAATTTTAAATCTATTACTCGTCCAGTTCTTATTCATAAAATATCAATCGAACAAAAACTATGATTTTTTTTCAGTTATAGATTTATAATTTTTTTTTTTTGTTTTGTGTGTTGAACTTCTATAATATTAATAACTTTGATAAATCTTTATAAGTTGTAGTAAATTTGTTTGGTTAATAATATGATGCTCAGATTTTAATTATTTTGGAAGTCTTTCCAGTTTATCCACTGGAAAATTCGGTTAAGCTTATATTGTATTTTGATACCATTTAATTTTATTAATCTCCACTTTGGTTAAATAATTAATTTTAATAAGCTTAAGAATATACAATTGGTATTTAAATGGCTAATTTAATTACACATTTCCGTGGATGATAAAAATCTCATTAAATCCCGAGAACAAAACTCAATAATAATATCCGTCAAATCTACTTTTGAGATTTTAAATAAAAGTCAAACGACGTTAACCACGCTATTCCCAACATTTTAATACTAATATACGACCATAATAATACTCTTATAAACTGTTATTAATTAATTAAAATTTTACTGTAAAATAGGTGATACTCCAGTGAGCATTCTCTATCGCTATTCGCGTAACATTGTAATAATTTATAAACACCGTGAAAAGTTGTAATAAAATAAAACCAAAAAAAACAAAACAAAACAAAACAATCGCTTATCGATTGCGTTTTAATATATTATTATTTATTTCGAGATAAATTGATGAAAAAAAAATAACTAATTTTATTCACTCGTACTTAGCTACGAGATGTTTTTGAAAGAGATATCAGAAATTTTAATTATACATACACGATCATATTTATGTCCACGTACAACCGACGTTTGAGTTATGGTAAGTGAACCGCAGGATTAAAATTGCATTCCGACAACTCGCCTAGTGAACACGCAGATTTATTTTATTTGTAGGTATCGATTATAATAACAAAAATCGCCGGAATTAATTTACTTGAAAAAGACACTGAAGATTTGAGACTTAATTTCTCTTTGCTTAGTCAATTCAGTGTATAGTGATCGATCGAGTTTTTTTATAATATTCGCATATAACGATTCGAAAAATTGAATGTAAACAAAATTATACTCAGTCTCGAAAATATCAAAATAAACTGAAATCATAATTAGAAAAAACGGTTTACGAATCGGGGACATTATTTTCCGAATTAAATTAAACGTTTATTTTTTTTCAGTCGGTTTCTTACAAATATTTTTGGAAATCACCGTGATGTTATCTGAACATGAACTTCTTATAGTCGCATTAAATATTTACTAAAAATAAGTGTGACATATTATTATAGAAGTAATTTTCGAGCATGCAATTTTTCAATCCGACAAATTATCTTACGATTTAAATGAATAACGACATAAAATCAATATTGGAAAAATAAGAGTTGAATTTTTACGAATTAAAATATCTATATTCAAAAATATTTCAAACGAGTATGGATACTTACTGTAAAAGCTGAAAATATTTTTAATTCGTTCTTATGAGACTTTAGTTTTTGATATTATAATTAGATTATTAAAAGTTTTAATAAAGCTGATATTTTAATTTAAGAAAAACGAACGAAATTAACATTTAATTTATATGTAAATCAGATCGAAAAATACACAAATTATAATCGAAAACATTATAACGTAATTATAATATTTGTTTAAAGTGCCCATTAAATGTTATATTTTGAAAACAAATAACAATAATTGTTGTCTACCAACACTATATGAGTGTTTCTATATTGTCTAATATATTTGTATATAACTACAACGAGCATTTAATACGTTCAAACAATGTTCCATTACTTTGAAAACAGATTTTCAAACTGTTTCGTCTGAGCTAAATACCTATCAAATTTTTATTCGTTCAAAACGAAATCACACGAAAAAATAAAATCGTATCTATACTGATAAAATGTTTCTCAATCATGTTTCTGACACATTATAATGGTTTGCACGCGGGTCGCTTTGATAAAATAGATTTTACTAATGCTTTGACAACTCATAAATTCGAACTAAATTTAATTTGTTTTCAACATATTTTAATACACGTCCGGGCGCCTTTATTGCCGAACGGTATGCGTGTTCGAATGAAACGCGTGTGCGCAAGATTATAGTATTATAATAATAGTATTAAATTTTTTTTGAAAACACATTGGAATAATAGCGATTAGCTGTACAAAACAGTAAATGCAAATGCGAAATGGAAAAAAACAAAAATCACCGGTGAATTTTTATTTTCAACCAACGTATAACACATCGATCGATTCGGCGGTGGCGCCGATCTATGTGTTCAGGTGTTGTGGTCGCAATACTTACTTTTCGTTTTTTTTTTTTTTTCATGCAATAAGGACCAGAATCCAACTTCCAAACACGTGAATTCTTCATAAGGACAGCAAGTATTTATCTCTGTTTCAAAATGTGTTATCATAAATCGGCGTATCGTTATGGATCAGTTGGATGTGCGTTTTACTACAACGAAATGGGTTGGGATAAACGTGCTTGCGATATGTTTTAGAATTGACTTCGGCGTCACTGGATCGATTATTGTGAAATTCAATCGAAAACCGCATTCCAATATATGCTTCGCATATATTTTTGAAAAGTAATTTAATTTTTCGACTCTAAATATAATGGCCATTATAATATTATGATATTAACAAATATCAACGGGCGAAAGAAATTCAAATAGGCGCGTTTGTGTAGAAAAAAAAAAAAGGAAAAAAGACGAGGATTTTATAAGTTATGAATAATACGTATTATTTTGAAAACATTTTTAAATTAAATTCTTAAGCATTCGCTTATTACGTGCTGTTAAGCGTATTTAGGCTTTAGGGAAAAAGTTTTATTAAAAAACGTAACGCGCACAACGTACCATGCCGTTACTTTGATATTATTCTTAAACGATTATTATTATGCTTACATTCACGACATCGCCGACATTAATCGCGTGGTTAGTACAATTCTTTATGTTTTCGTCGCGAGAACGGCATATCCGTTTCGTGTAAGCAATTAACTCGATCTGAATTCAATGTTTATACGGTTCGCCGGCATAGTTTTCGGCACATCCGATACCTAGACACTCGGGCAATATAAATTTAAATAAACACCATTTGCACGGATATTTTGACGAAAACGTTTTTGTAAACATTAAAACGTTGACAAAAGCCAACTGTTTTATTACCGTGAGACACAACGATATTACACAGTACTTATTCGGGCTGCACGCAATGTAAGCGGTCACAAATAAGCTCTATACTTCCTACCTGTACCTTCGTCTATTTTCACCGCCACTAGAAAGTCGCGAGCAATTATTTATTTTACCGTTTTGACCTTATGAAAATTAAATTATTATTGAATTCGGGATTTTCACCCCTCCCTAAATTAACCAACGGCTTTAATTTGTAGATTACAAATAGCAATACGGTAAATATGCGAGATAAATATTTAAAATAATACCATCGGCAAAATGTAAAATATAATATTTTAAATCATTAGGACTCGATCATACGTAGCTCGAACGTTAAAATATACTCGTAACGTTTTACAACTGAAAGCAACGCCAAACTGCTCACAATATGCACGCCAGAGACATTTTTTTTTTTTTTAATAACGCACTAAAACTGAAATAGGGCAAACTATTGCGGGATGAGTAAGAAAAACAAAAAAAAAAAAATGTAAATTTTTATCACGTCTTCGCGGTCGTCTTAGGCACCAGCCATATTTTTGTTCAAGCATAAAGCCCCGTACTTATGTATAAATATTTTTTTCTCGATTATTACTTTTTGCCAAACTTGAGTATTATTACTTTCACGTTATCGATTGACATCATTATCACGCGTACACGCGCGCCTTCGAGCGAGTAAGATCCGACGAGTGAACTCACAGCTACGTGTTTGCAATGGTTGTTCGTATTTTTTTCCGTAGACAGCTTTACTCTTCCCGAGGCCCAGAAAAAAGGTCGACACATTCTAATTAGAACCTTTTAACAGACTGTGAATTCGTCCGGTACCGACGATACTGTCTCGACGACATTTTACTTTTACCGACGATTACATTCAGACAGTGGCGGCGGCGGCAGTAAACATACGGATTTTCGGCGAGAATCCATCACTATTACGATCGGGTGACTAAAGAAAAGCATTCTCGTCATAAAATCAAGAGCGTTATTATTTAAACCGACCGGTTGCCGAAAAAGTGCCGGGCCTCTATTCTCCTCTTTATATGCAAATCGGTATACGCCGGTATTGAACAGAATACCGTGATATTGTTCCGCGTCTTAATTTTATTTTAACCCCTTTTATGGGCGTTTTTTTTTTCTTTCTGTTTTGTTTATTATTGGTAATGCCATTATGCATATTATTACGGTGCTTTGGGTCACTTCCAGCCGTCTAATCGCGGTTTCCCCTCGGCTCCTCTATCGATTTTATAAAGTATAATCGCCGAGATTATAGTTGGTTTCGTCGGAATTCGAAATTCGACGAGAATTACAATTACGTTTTCGGATATACGTAGGCAACCGCCGCTGATAAATGTTTTTTTTTTTCTCTCGCAACGAATTTCAATTGTTCGGTATGTCAAAAGTTCGTCGCATCGAAATTCGTAAATGTACCTATAAACAGACACAATTCGTTATAGCGAGAGAAAAATCAACATTTTCATCAACCCACTACAAACACAATTGAATAAAATATCTTTGACAACGCTGGACGACGAAAGCTATACCTATAGACTGTAATAATATACATAAATATAATGTCGTACGTATCTCCTAAATATTACCAACAATGAATTCAATACTATATAGGTATACGAGAATACGGAAATCTATAAATTTAATAACATTCGGTACTTGACGGCTTTACCCCCGTCCCGCATACCGGGAAAAACTTTTCACGGCCGAATCCGGGTTATTCGGCAAGTATTAAAGAAAATTACGACGAAGAAAGGACAACAATTCGCAACAGATCTCTCCGAAGGTATTTTATCCTTATTTTCGATTCCGCGTAGACTCATCTCAAACGTTCATGCGTCAATAGCGTCAACATCAATAGCGCATATAAAATTACATTGTGACGCGTAATTTTAGATTTAAATTTGAAAATAAATAACCTATACTATACTATAGTCACCACTGTTCATAATGACTACGCGTTATTTCCGGCGGGTAAGGATTAATTAAAAAACATACGTGTTGGATGATTTAAAAGAAACAATAAAGTTACACGTCTACTAATTTTTGATTAATTTTCTGCACTTTTGGGGCAACCATAAACCCTCTTGATTCTGAACCAAAATATAGAAAAGATTGTGAAAAACTTACGTATTAATTTATACAGTAATAATTTTATCAGAGATTATAATTAATTGTCAATATCACAATCAATAAATTGATCATCGCGTTACGCCATCGTCGTAGAAATGGTAAAACAAAATAGTAGACAAAAATGTATGGAAAAAATTTCTTTTTTATCTAAAACGTTATACTTAGTATGCAAAAATTGTTTTAGTTTTATATTATACAGTCTGTTTTCGTGTTGATATTATTAATACGTTTTAATTACAACGTTAAGTTGCATGTCATCGCGTGTCACGCGGTAATTGTAAAATCAGAAAAAACCGTAACAAAAATAAATTCTTCTTGAAATCGTAAAAATTTACGATTTTCAAAAAAAAAACAACACAAAAATTATTTTACATTGTTTTCGCGTTATATAGTCAGTTTTTGTCGTTTCATTATTATAATACTCTAGGCAAGTCTTATTTTTTATTTTTCATTTATCATATTTTATCAAACATATTTTATAATTTACATATAAATAATTTTATACATTTTGTTATTATCTTATGAGTATTAAACCACTAAACACTATTTATTTCGTTTTATATTTTTTATTATTAATATTACATTATGCGGTACGGCGTGTTTTGTTTCTTTCGCGTTATTTGTTGTTGCCGTATCCTTTTATTTTCCCACTTGACTGCGCGAAACGCATACCTACGCTCCGTTCGGTGTAAACAATATACGCAGCACACTGTATCAGATCCTCCGTCTCGTCACCGTCGCGTGACAGTCTAAAACTTTGTAGGAGAACTATAATAATTTCTTTTGCACGTGTCCACGTTGGACGTACTCGGCTCTCTTCTCACGTCTCCGCGAATATCCTCGAATGATTCCCTTCTCATTGTAATCTACGCGGCACTGAGTCGTTCTGACGTTCCCCGCGTTTTTTCTTGGTCCGTTGCCCTCCTTTATCATCACAAACGTAAGTCTCCCTCCATTCTTTTCAATTCCCACGAAATCCCCTTCGAATCAAACTCAATATTCATTCTCGCTCTTCCCGGTCGCATCCCATTAAGTTTTCGACCGTCTTGTTTTTCCAATGTGCCGGTTGTTTTTCACCCGAGTATGAAATTTGGTCGGTAGTTTCGTTTTATATAATGGAGACCTTACGGGAAATAAAACGAATTCTTCTAGTTTCACCCTTTTTACCCCTTTAAACCCCCTTAGGGGTGGAATTTTCAAAAATCCCTGCGCGCCTACGTCATATCATAAGCTATCTTCATGCCAAATTTCAACCCGATCCGTCCAATGGTTTAGGATCAGAATTTATTGCGACATTGTGTATAAAGTTAGGTCGGTGGTAGAGGGGTTCAACGTTTCGAGCATTGTTTTAGTAACAATTATTATTATTTGGAAAAAATTAAGTATTTGACGATTTGTTTGTCGTTCACTCGAATGGCCAGTTGGGCCACGGTAAGTGCATTATTCTATACTTTTACGGGAAGCCGATTCGATTGTTCGTTATTACTGTTAAAACAATTACCGACCCGAAAGGAGTCAAAGGTTTCCCGTTGAACCGAAAACGGTCGGTCGTGCGATTATACATCATAGAATCCAGAGTTTTAAGCGAGCACACAAAACAAAATGACGCGCGATACCGGTGTACCGGGAAGAAAACGTCTCGGTTGGATTTTTGCGCGAAGACAGAGGACCAGCAGATAAAACCACATAAACAAAGCCGACGGTATTGGACGCGAAATGTCGTCATCGACGCGCATTGAGGACGTTCGACTATGATTACGATTACCGAAAGTGTTCACATTTGAACGCGTGGACACATAAAGAGATAAATCGGAACTTTATCCATCGTTTTATTACAATACTGAACACTATATACGTATATATACAACACTACTATAATATACCTTTTTATAATATTGCCATTAATATTGGTTGGAAAATTGTTATTTATTATTTTTTTCAACCGAAACCAAGCAACTGTCCGACCAAACATGAGCAAATTTTTTCATATTACTGGCAATTCAAATTTTGAAATTCATTAATTGTGAATCAGCGCTCGCGTTATTCTAATCGTGCCACAGTGAAATAAATAAAGTAATCTTTTTAATAATCTACAATAAACATTCAATTCTTTTAACCAAATGTTAATAATACGGTTTTGTGTGCGAAATATTTTCATGGTCTTATCGAAGATGGATACATCAGTGATATTTGCGATGGCGACGCTGTGCCCGGCGTTCCGGGCGATGAGTCTGCAGGACCGCGCGGTTCCGACGCCGTCGGTCAAACGTCGCGCGACCGAAGAACCCGACGGCGTCGTCCTGTGTTCGGCCGGTCGCCAAAGCCGACGTCGCGAAAGGGCGTCGCGCGAGGAGTAAGTCGAACGTGTAGCGATCATCAAACGACGGTGGCGTAATTCGTTTCGAAATTTCACGCTAACATGGTTTTTTATTTTTTATTTTTGCAGACGTTTTGGCGAAAGACAAACGATCAAGGGTATTGTTTTCCTCTCGACAAAGTCTCCTCCCGCGTGTTCAAACTAAACGTGCGGTTTTT
This sequence comes from Drepanosiphum platanoidis, assembly GCA_948098885.1. Lineage (NCBI taxonomy): Eukaryota > Metazoa > Arthropoda > Insecta > Hemiptera > Aphididae > Drepanosiphum > Drepanosiphum platanoidis. The sequence goes on from OX402528.1 coordinate 26,942,536, forward strand.
TTTATTTTTTTTTTACAGCTCCGACTCGGCCGAACAGTCGGCAAAAAAGAAAGAGGTCGCCGTGTAGGAAAAATCCAGGTACACCTACAACTCGCTATATTACGTTCGCGACGTAACACGTGTCGTTTTGTTCGAGGGTCGTCCTCTAATTATTATTCGGAAACTTTTACGTTTTTTTTTTTTTTCCAGCGCAATCGGAAGCGCACGCGACCGCCGTGTTTTTGTAAGTTTTCGTTCGACATAATTTCATCGCGCCGACGAGTGATCGACGAATAGTGGACGAAATCTTTATCGCGCGGATTTAAATCGTTTTTCTCGTTTGTACATTTTCAGGGGAACTGACATGCGCCAAACATACGGGCCCGGAGCCAAATTAGAGCAGCAAGATTTGCGAACAAATAAAAGAAACAGACGTAATGTCAAAATCTGATAAAATTGTCGACGAAACGTTAATAATAATTATATATTCGATTACAGTGAATTAACTCGTTGTACCATGAAGGACGCCGAAGAGAAAACATATTCCGAAGGTTTTTTTTTTTTTTTTTTTTTCACCTTTTTGATTGTAATTGTTGGTGCATTATTCCTTACCCTTTTTTTTTCTAAATGAATTATTTCGGCAATCTACGACGATTATATTATATTTTTTCGAAAAATTTCGAAAATAAATTCTCTTTTTGTTAAATTCCGTCTTTTTCATTTATAAATTTCGAACAGAAATACAATATAGATTTTGATATCACGTCGAAACGAGCTCGCCTGACCGAACCGGAGCCGAGATAAACGTTGGGGCCGCGAGCCGAGGACCGAGGCGTTCGCGCTCGACGTCTTCGTATCGCGGAAAAAGAAAAACTAAAAAAAAAAAAAAAAACACCGCTGACCGGACCCGAAACACGACGACGCGCGACGGTCGTATAGAATTTACTTCCCGTATGATAGCGTTCGGATGATATCGATACTCGCCTGCCTATCACTTTTGTTTCGCCGCGATTAAAATTAAGGATCTCATGCAAATTATACGTGTACCGTTATTATATATACTCGTACATGTGACGAGGAAAGAAATATTCACTTTTGCTATCGATATAAACCGTGTTTTATGCACGATCCTGTCTATATACGACTTAATTGACGTATAATTTATAAATTTTTTTTTTTTTTGCAATACGTTGTATCCGATACGTTTCGCGAAAGTTCAAAGGACATATAAGATCCTATTTACTGGAGTGGAGAAGTGCACATAAAATCCCAATGGTGTCTCCTGTCCATCGACCCGCGTTTGATTTGATATTGGCCAATATCGTTTTCGACGTATACATACGCTGCGTATATAAACTCTTTTTGATAGAAAAATCACTGCTTGCACGTCCAACGATTGCGGCCGGAAATCGTACGACATAAAATTAATATACCCACGCGTAGACAGAACAAACACCCTCGGTCGGTCGCTATCCCCGGCGGCAGGACAAATAAGAACCTATAAAAAAAACACGGCTATAGTTATCGACTGGCAGAGGAATCGTATCGTAATCGGGTATTTTTTTTCTTTTTCCCGCCGCGCTATACTTCTATTCCACTGAAAAACGGACAGCGTAGGCGTTTAAATTAAATAACGATTCGTTTAATTACAACTACCCAATATAAACTCGTGTGTCCGATTCGGTCATCGCCGTCAGCGAGATTTTTTTTTAAACGCAGTGAAAACTCTCTCTAATGAAACTCTCTTCAACGTAAACGTTACTTAATATTGGTTGGTCGTTTTATACTATATACGTATATATATATATAAATCAGTTCACTCTTTGAAACGAACAAACCGCTCTCAATAACGAAACCAGTACATTTTATAATTTCACGTTTTATGTTCAACGATATGCACTACCGAGTGTTGAACACATGCACTTGATGCGGCTCAATTGTTGAAAACATGCTATGAAAAATACTACAGTGGTTTATCACTGCGGCTCGAATTTCGTAACATTAAATAAATCGTCGAAAAAAAGTTTTGAAAATAGCACAAAAAGCATTTTTTTTTTTTTTTAAATTTAAGGCGAGTAAAATATCTATAGTTATACATTGCAGCGAGCGTGACACGCAGTTGCAGCACCCCAAAGAATTAAGCTCTAGTTGCATCACTGTCTGCGACGTGGCCGGCAGAATCGTCAAGTCACCGTGCACACGTGGAGATATAGGTAGGGCGCGCGGGACATATCCACCTCCGTCCGTCCCCGCCCGACGGCGTTTTTACGTCCTTTGGCCGCGTCGGAGTTTTATTTCCACCGCAACACCGTATAGTTTCTACAATGCACCCCTGCCCGTTATGCGCGCTCACCAACAACCGGCTATACAAGGTGTTCCTTTTAACGAATTAGAACGAAAATTTTTTTCGGAAAGTTTGAGATTCATTATACGAGACGAATATCAAAAATATATTCTCACGCAATTTTCAAAAAAAATATAATTTTTTTTCGTTTCACGTTAAGCCGACGACTGTCATCTATTTAGATTCTTTCAAAGCAACGCCGATTTTCAATAGCATCGATTTTCCATGTTACTTACTGTTTTCCCAAACGTTTTAGTTTTTACACTCGTCGTTTCCGTTCGACCGTTGGAGAAATATAACACCTTTTCTCCACCCGATCGATAATATTATATCGAGACTTGCAGACTTTAACGAGTTAGGCGCTGTCATGCACTAACTATCACTAACGAATTAATAAAAAATTACAATATTTAAATTCATCGATATGAGAAAACAACAATGTTTCTGAATTTCCGAAATGGTAAAAATAAATTCATTTGAATATCAAAACTTGGCGGGGATATACGTAATCCATCGTAACGGCGGTGCATCGATGCAATGTTTGAATTTCTCTCGAGCCGTGCAATGCGTTTGTACGTACCTATCGAAACGTTTTGGAAAAAGTTTACGCTTTTCGAAACAATGAACGTGTTTATCGACAAAAGAGTCACCCTGTACTCACATATATATACACCGTAAACAGAACGGTTACAGAGCAGCCGTACTACGTTTCCCTTCGGTCCGGTAATTTCGTAATGTTCCAAAGGCGTATATAACGCGCGGTAGACGGACGGAAAGTGAGGGGGAGAAGAGAGAGAGAGAGAGAGAGAGAGAGAAAATAAGGAGAAAAAAGCCGCCCTCGGGGGAGGATTTCGTTCCCGCCGTACCGTCGCGCCGGACCGAAGGACCGGGTGTGCGCGCGCGACTGAAGGGAAAGGACGTGCGCTGATTTCTTAAACGGGCGACGGACTGCCGGCGATCCTTCATTTTCTTCATTTCGCCTAGCACGCACACGGTGAGCCGGTCCCGCCGGGAACGAATTATCATCATCATCATCGTCATCGTCGTCGTCGTCGTCGTCGTCGTTATTATCTTTATTATTACTATACGCGAAGGACCGCCGCAGGAAAAATCCATAACTGATCCAATAACGGTTATCTATCGTCTTTGCTAATAGATAATATTATACATATCGCGGCGGCGACGGTCGTAGACACACGTCTACGATTATTTTCAAAAACGCTTAGGATAATCGTTCGACGCGCCCGGCTGTTACCACGTGTATTAGTGTAATGATCGACGTTTAAGCGCGGTCCGTTATCGAATGTTTTGAATTTCAATAAACGAATTTCGTATCTGTCGTACGGCTTTGAACGTAATAATTACTGTGCCCACTCATTAATGTGTGTGATGACGTGTTATGGATATGGTAACACATAAGGTACAAAAAACCACGACACTAGTCGAACCTACGTGTTATTTTATTACGGTTTTGACATCGTAAACTAATCTCATTGTACAAGTTCTGATATAATCAATATAATATTAATACCTATTTTCAGGTATGACCGTCAGTATTATTATAACCGCGTAAGTTAAAGAAAAATCTAAAACATTTAAGTCGACAACGAACCAAGATTAAAAAATGCCCTTTCATCGCCAAATCCGAACAAATTTAAAACATTTATTGCATTTATATATTATTTATGAGACATATTGTAGAGTGTTATTATTAAATAAATTTATAGTTTTTATTGAAATTAGTCCGGCCGTTGTCCCCGACGAAAGAACCTTAAAGTTAGTTATTTTACTATATTTAATTTGTTTATCGATGACTTATTGTTTCTATGACTTTATCGTCCGCGGTAATTTGTCCATCAATGTTGTTAAAATTATGCAATCGACAATTTTAAACAATTCAAATTAACTACACTTCGTAGTTCGGTTATGAAAACTCGTGAACCTCTACGCTATCACAATAGTTTCTATGACTAATATGTATGGACATTTTCCGGGCTTTGACATTATTGCAAAATTAGTCTTATCCTCAATGTTTTTTTCTCAACAAACCTATCGAAAACGTACCGAGAGATGGAAAGTCGACTATTTTTTAACTCGAATTTTTAAGTTTTAAAAAGCATTTAAAAATAAAAACAAAACCGTAAGTCGCGGTTAAATACTAGAACTTGCAAACTATTATACTGGACTGGTATAACTCATCGGTTCGAAAATTGCATCGTTAATAACGTTGAAAAGTGCGCGCAACATATTATAGTCATAAATTTGTTTTGTTCCCCGCAAATGAACCCCGACAATACCATAACGGACTAGTAGAGAGTACTCGCAAACTTATTATTTCTTCTGGTGGACGTTTTTTTGTACGGTTTCCAATTTATAAGCGAATCTATAATAATATCGTTTTTTTCTCCACGGATTATTCGTCCCTTTAAAATATACAATTTTCATGCAAGATATTCTCGAAATGAAAATGTTGATAAATAAAACCATCATTGAATCAAATGCTTGTCAAACCGTTTAAAAAAGGTGTGATCTATCGATCTCAGCTTGAAAATAATTTTTGATTTATCGTAGCGATTTGTTTGGTTTTTTTTTTTCATTTGTATTGGCAATTTACCAACCTGTTACAACTTTAATTGGACGCGGTAGGCCCCACGAGGTATAAATCGATTTGCGAATCGAGACAAACATCATTTGTCTCACGTTGAACTTTTTTGCAAATGCAGTTTCGTACAAATACATCGAATGTACTGAATATTAAATATACTAACACTAATGTAGCATTTACTTTTTAATTATTATTTGGCAGCCGTTTCGATGGGCAATTTCAAATATCAAATCATACAGTCGTTAATAAATTCATCGTCGAAAGGATTTCGAACTTTTTACCACTGACCCGTGTCATCATATGTATATAGCATTACTAGAGTTTAGACGTTCGTATTCCAAGTCGCATATCTGTCTATGCCTATTTATACATTTGTTCATATTATTTCAAAGGAATTAATTTTATATTTTAATATGTTTAAGTAAAAAGTATTTTAAGCATATTTACGGCCGCTTATTTCATTCAATCGTAACATTTTGAAAACACCAAAGCATAATATTATAGAATATAATTTATTTTATTTGTCGTCGGAGTTTAATAGCATTATATAATTATGTTATTTTATAAAATTAGAGAATAATTTTATTTGTTTTCCATCGGAACACGCCGCAATAAGCTTTTAAAATGTTATATTCTGTTAAATTTCCGTATGCTCCAATAAATTTATAGGTAATATTATGTTATGTTGCACATTTCATAAATTCAAATTAAACTAATCGAATTACTTCTGTATAAATTGGATTTCCGCAGAAATAATAATTTCGAAGGTTGGCTTTAATTAATAATTCGTAAACTCGTGGTCTATTTTATCGTGAGATTTTGAGTGTTACGTGTGGAATTACAAATAAACTCGCGTAAAACAGTAAGCAATACGTCGTCGTGGTGTCGTGTTGTAGATAGTAATATTAGTTGCCTATTGAATACACGCCGCGGAGGGGCGAATAATAATTTCGTAAGAAATAAAAACTGAATAGAGCAATTAAAATAAACTTGGCAAACGATAAAAACACATCATTGAGTCCGGCGCAAATGATTAAAACGTATTCAAAATTGTGTTTCGTTTCAAAATACAAAATGTGAACTCACTATAGGTAACCGACTCGCATCGAAATATTTTATTGACCGCGTCCGATTTCGCGCAACGTAAAACATAATACCATAAACGTTTGTTTATAATATAGTAGATAATATAGTTTCACATGAATAACAAAGCGCAAAAACACAAAAGTGGGTTCTTTTTTCTTTTATTTTTTTTTTTTCGTTTTTATAAAATAACGAAATAATTATAAGATTACAAGGCGATGTTAAGTGTACCTACCGTGAATATATTTTACTAATTAAAAACGGCAGGGTAATGGAATTTAAATTACCAATTTTAAATTAGTCAATCCCCGAGGGACATTCTGCTTGCTAAAATTAATGAGCAAAACGTATAAATATTCCATTATGTATACGACGACTATACGTATTAGTATATACTGGCATACTGCACACGGTCAATCGTACTCGCTGGCGTGTGAAATGATTACCCCAAAAACACCAAGTATACTATTATCAAAAGAATAATAAATTATTTTTCGTTTTCGAGATTATATTGACGAGTTCTTTATAGTATATATTTTTCGGTGTGTATTATTAGACAATTATATTCGGGACGTGGTGTCTGCGTACGACTAAAACGATAAAAAAAAAAAAAATGTACGTGTTATAACTATTATTCAATTTTGAAATATTAAACAACATTTTAATATCACACACCTGTGAACTTTTCAATAGCTTTATGATTTTATGCACCAAACAAATTATAAAAAAATCAAAGTAAAACGATAAAATATTATAAATGAAAAAAAAAAAAAAAATGGAATTAAATTGTGAAGGTATAGAATAAAATAATAATGCGTGTGTACCTATAGATATGAGTGGGTTTTTATTTTTTCATTACGGCGAGGTTTTTTTTTTTCCCCCCGTGATCAACAACGTAGAGTGAAATATTCCATTATGACGTTTGAATGTTTGTAAATAAATATAATTCAATATTAAATGCTAAAATGCTATAAAAACGGTATTTTGTATAATCAATTGTTTCGGATGTACGAATAATATGTATATAGGTGCGCACGTAGTTTTAATTTACGCAGTTACTCTTCGATCGAAAACTTTGAATGTTTACCTGATATTATTTATTAATTTCAACTCAAATGTACACAGGTCTCCGAACGAAAACTAAATGTTGGTACGTCCGAATTCGTCTGAATAATATGATAATAGTTATTATTAGTTTCGAATATGCAACATGCGAGTAAATGACCGATACGAAATGTATTTTTTTTCGATATGAAAAAAACGTACGTTACATCAAAATGTAATTAAAAAAAATAATAAAAATAATCATAAAACGAACGTGACAGTATAACGTCATAGGTCTTTAATAACATATCAGTTAGATCTAATCGTATTAATCAGTACACCATTACGATACTTATATGTGTGAAACTTTTGTAAAAAAAAACGTGTATTCGATCAAATTAAATTAACTGTACAAATATTATTGTATGCAGATTTTTTTTGATGAGACTACTTATTATAGTAAACGATTGAGGTTTAAAAAAGTTATTGTCAATGTAAATAACATCTGTTTCCACTTTCCCAATGACTCTAAGCAGAAATCATTGTGCAATTTAACATTGTCAAACGATGAAATAGGAATTAAGAACGGGTTCACTTGATTTGTAAAGTAAGTCGTTTCTATCGCTAGGCTTTCGACGTCAAAACATCGTTTGCAATAGTAATACGTACATTCGTGGCGTCCATCACAAATTAATTCAGAATGACGAATTGATGACAGGACGACGAACTCTTACCTCATCCTCAAAGCCGCCCCTGATTATACATTGTTCTATGTTGACGGGATGGGTTCGCGGGATGAAACAGAGTTTGTCTCCCCCCGGAAAAAAAAAAACAAAAATAGTTTTAGCTACACGAGATATTATTACGTAAACGAACAATACTTGTGAAGTTCTACCGATTGTTTTCCGGACAACGCGTTGTCATTGTTATCAATAATGAAAAGCCGTAAATCGTAATAACGTCGAAAGTCGTAAAACACTATATAAAGACTCTGCGCGGGTACAACACACGTCTATTGTTATCGCGTTCGCGCAATTCTACGTCATTTTCTACGCCGCGCGCCGTTCGTATTGTTTCAATAAACGAACCGCGTCCTAAAAGACGACGACCGTCTAGCGATTTGTTTTTCCACACACACGGAGCGCGCGGAACGTTCGTCGTAAAAGTCACTTTTCTAAAACTCGCGGGCCGACGAGAGATGAATTTCCCATCCGCCGTTGCTCGCGCGACGGCGTGAAAAACACACACGCCGGCGGCCGCGGGTCGGCGATTTCCGTCCAGTCACCGCGGCGGTCATTAAACGATCGCGCGGCGCGTTAAAAAGGCGTTAAAGAATCCCCGCCGCCGCCGTCCTTCGCACGATCGGCTAATTTATAATATTATTACACCTGGGTCGGCGGGGGTGTACGCGCGCGCGCGCGCGCGCCGCACAGACTCCGCCGTCGCCGTCGTCGTCGCGCGTATGATAATATCGCGCCGGGGATAATGTGCGCAGAGTTATTAGTCAAAAAGCCTGTCAAACGAACGTGCGGCGAGCGGAGATAGACGGAGAGAGAGAGAGAGATTCCGATCGACCGGCTGGTTTTTAGCCGGGCACATCAAAATCATAATATCATATATAACCCATCAATCTTCGCCTCGCCGCCGCAACATCTGCACAGCCGTTCCATTAATTAACATATTATCATATAATATTTCGTATACGCTCACACACGCGTATATTATTATGTGTGCGCGATATTTATGTATAAATTTACACTCTCTATGTATTATATAATATATATACGTATATATTTTACTATATGCGCCGAAAATCATCGCCGCCAACATCGACACCTACCGCCGCGTAATATACGATGTTATTGTAAACCGTTTCCCCTTTTATGCTTTTCGACTGTGCCGCGCACGTATATACGTATATTCGCTTCTTTTTTTTTTCTCCCGCCACATCGATTTATCCACGTCAAAGGCTTCGTCGTCGGACGGATTTGTAGCGAACCGCACCATCGCAACGGCCTCGGCGCGGTTGACGCGACGACTAGGTCGATTCGCCCACGCCGTCCGTCGGTCGACAATATGATTTATAGATTTCGATATCGTAATAACAATACGCGTGATTTATAATATATATGTTATATGCGTTATAAATACGTACGTAATTTGTTAATTCGTATAATATGTGCGCACGCGCAGGCCCTGCAGATTAACAACGTAAATGGCAAAACGGTCGAAAATTATTATTTACTTTTCGTTCGATATTATAATATAATATTATTCTCATAGTTAGGTTTCGTTGTTTTTTGTTTGACTTATCGATTTCACAGCTTCGGAATCGGCTGCTATAAGCTATACTATATTAGTTCGAATTCGTCATTTTATTTTGTCAAACGAATGATGGCGCGCCGTTGAGAGAAAAAATCAAGTAAGTATACAATGATAAACGAACGCACTGTAAGAAAAAAAAAAAAGGATCGTTATAGATTAAATACGCTAGAGTTTTCAATTGATTTAATAATATTATAATAAAGACGAGATATTATAATTACACTAAATATTACGATAATAAATACGAAACAGACTTATTAGAATAATAAGTCGACTTATTTTGGTCGCATTCATCTGCATAGAGTAGAAAATTAGTATTTTAACAATAGATAGAAGAAAACTGGATAATTTTACTATTGATTCTAGATCATATAGAAATATTCATTAAAAATAGGTATTACAAGAGATAAATTTTACCTGCGATTTGGGTAGGAACAACTCAGAGGAAGGTGCGGGTGCTCTGAAAAATACAGCAGAGTCGCGATATTCCGACGTTCTCAGAATTCCGGCCTCTTTTTCCACTTTCAAAATGTCGTGATGAATGAACAAATGAAAAAAAAAAACATCCCGTTCTAAAAAATAATAAAAAAAAAAAACCATTTAATTTGTATAAAACGAAGAAAAAATACAAGACTGACCGATCACACAGGTAAGACATAGACCAAACCGTCACCAGGATGCGTAAGTTTTTCAATATTCCATCGAATACGATTATTATTTTTTATTCGGTTTAAAAACATCTCGCGCCACCGCGCGTATAATCACGTATAATATGTTTTAATGTTTGAATATTATCGTTGCGTTGATCACTATTTTATAGCACCGGCATGGTGTGCACGGTGTGCTGGAGGTAAATGAGCGGGTGCACAATACGCCCGTCGACCTTAACCTATAACTCGTGTTTCGGCGTATACAGATACAGTTATGAGTAGGTACAATATTGTTGTTAGACAGACAACGTTGTTGTTTTAGGACAATATTCTTGCGGTTAATACCATGACGCGTATCAGCAATATGGTGATTCGGCATTAACGATCCGTCCTAAAATAACAAATGCCCGTCTAATAATTGCATTCATAATAGCCCGTCTCTCTTTACCCGGCACAAATTATCCACGTGTATACATAATAACGGCATGTATATGATGTAATCGAGTATTCAACGCGAATTCTTACGGCGAAACGTATTAATTATAAACGCTTATTAATTAAATAAAAACTAGTTGAACAAGCAGCAGTTCAAAAACGAACTCCTATATTATCGACTTATCATCATCATTGTGAAAACGCTAATGTAATACGGAATCCAACACATGCCCGAGTAGTAACGTCGAAACGTGAAATAAGTGATTGATACGCTGCCGTGCGATTTTAGAATAAATAATCGACATCAATACGAACAACGTATATTTGTGTCGGAATTTCAGAGATCGATGTGGAAAAAAAAAATCAATCATAGCGCCGTAGAAAATCGTCAATATATACCGCTCCTGTGATGTCTGTGCGTTTTGTGGATAAATAAATAATTCGATCGTAAACTGAAACGTCTATAATAGAGAATTTAACTTCAAGCATATGGACTTGGCGCAAATGCGGGGGCGTGCTCAGAATTTTCAAATGGGAGACGGCGTTAAAAACGCCAAGTCGTTTTAAACTAGATAATAAACTAGATGGAAAATAACAATATTTTATTGAAAACCGTACGATTTAATGAAAATAAAAACCGTCGAACTGTTACCGGATTCTTGCAGGCATACAGTGTTTTACCTTTTTAACGTGGGAAATATCTTTCCCGGTGGCGTATTTATAGTAGCTCTTTATTTCGGATAAAATCGCCTTGTTTGAAGAAGAAAAAAAAATCTTGAAAACATTATTTACGTATACATTTACACGCCTATAATAATACTACTATATCATCTATTTTTTCATACCGTAAATTAACACGTTTATCGATTAAACTTAACATTTTTTTTTTTCGAACATTTAATTCAAATCGCGAAGCAAATGTTAATATTTTGTATCTTTTACGTACAATATAGTATCTTGTATCTCTTTTGGCCATCAACGAATCACCGAGTATTTGATGTTAGGAAATTTCTTTTCGATATTTGTCCCATCCGTGGATATTATAACTTATATAATGTATCGGTATGATTTATTTAGTCAACAGTAATATTTGTTCGGAAGTATATATTTACTTCGAAACAAATTTTCCACACGAGTATTTACACACGTGATTTCTAGTGAAGTTTTCTCGACGATCGATTTTCAGAATTATTACAAAAAGCAATTCGAGTTTTCGTATTACGAACGTTCAGAAAAAGAAAAAAAATAATAATAATAGTAGTAACAAACGAAAAAATTTGAAAATTACTCGCCGACGACGATGACGTAACAAAACCGAAAAACATTACGTTATTTCTTCTCTCTGTCTGTCTCCGAGTTAATGATTCATACGAATCTATACGAATAATATTACGAGTATTTTTTATTCTTTCGTGTTTTTTTTTCTGTCTAATATTATTTTATATTTCCTTTGAATATTTCCCAAAGCCATTATATCTGGCCGCGCGAAGAAAACGAAACGAGCGGGGGAAAAAAAATAAAAATAACGGACACTAAATTGATGGCGATGCACTGCTCTGCCGCTGCAGTGAATATCATCTTCTCGTAAGTACGACCTGTATAGTACCTATAAATAACTATACACGGTCGGGCCGGTAGGCGTGAGTGTTGGGTTTCGGGAAGAGGGGCAGATAAATAGCATAAATATTGTTGCGGTCGCGGACAAAAGGAGGTATGGTTTTCACATAAATAACGAGATGATTATTAACCGAACACCGGCGGCGGCGGCGGCAACGTCGGCCCACATTATGCGGCGTGTAAAAATTACGTGCGCGCGTCGGACGGGAACATCTGCCCGGACAGTGTGAACGCGCGCGTTTAGACGGTAATGCGGCGGCGCAGGAGGAGCCCGGAGAGAAAGGATCGTTAAGATGAAAAAATATTATAGTCTGCGCGCGCGATATCGCGCGTCTATTAAATTATACACAATGTAGGCGCGCGAGTGTGCGCGGCGTGTGTTGTCGGCTACACTAAATAAAGGGATGGGTTGCCGATGATTTTTGCAGCTGCCCGGATTCAGGCCGGGACCCGTATACCGGAGTGCCCATTACAAACGTATGAAAATAATAGTGATTTCAATGCGCGAGAAGCCGAGTAATAAAACGTCAGCGACTCGCGGTCCGCGTGGCCTCGTTAGTTTACCGGACGATTTGATCTTACGCGCGCGTTCGTGTGTGTTCGAATTTGTAAATAATATCGCGCTGAAAAATTTCACACAATCAAATTACTGTAATCAATGCATAGAATATAACGTAGCGATGATAATTAATAATAATATAATCATATTCGCGTTGTTGTAGGTATCGTTGATGATATGACATATTATAGTGACGGTTCGAAAGTTTTTTCAATTTTTTCATCAATACCATATTATAGACATACAGTTTCACTGATATTTGGAAAAACATCGTATCAAGTATAACATATAGTTTGTATGATATGTCCAAGCATATTAAATTTAAAAGTATTTGATTTTGCTAGGATAATAAATCAACAATCACCAAGACTTGGCCGAAAAAATATCATCATTAATATCGGTATATCTTTTGTTCCGATTTCGTTTGGACGGTAGGACATTGAAAATCTCATTCGTGTGGATGTTTTTCAACGGGTAATTTTGTCCAAAAGCACGCGTCGATCTGTTTTGTGGATAAAAATGGATACTGTCATTATATAAACACAGTGAAAATGTTCGAAAATCGTACGGATCGATTTAAAAACGTAGCTAGGGCCAAATAAAAAAAGGCACGTCCGGATGTGCCGGACGTCCCGTCTCCGGCGTAAATTTCGCCTCGCAACGCTCGTATTACGTATATTACACGATCGCATGACGTACCCACTCGTCGTCGGCTGCTGCGGAATACCGCCGCCGCGAGTTCGGTTAACCGAGACGGGCGCCGTAGGTGGCCGCGCGCGGAGACGGGAAGGCGGCGCGGCGGTCCTCGAGTTTTCGCGCCGCCGCGCCGTGCCCCGCACGTCCCGACGACGACGCCTCGCCAACGCGGCCGGTGTTTATACGCGTATATGTTAAACACGCCGATTGTTTGCACGGAAATCATTGTTGTCGTCCGAGTCGAAGCCTCGAGCGTACGACATTATTACTATAATATTATACGCGCGATTCGCTTCGGGCAAAGTGTTTGCCGACGGCGGCGGGCGGTGCGGCGTCTTTTTTGCCGGCGGCGACGACGACGACGACGACGACGCGGTCTCCCCGCGCCGCGAAAATCCCGATTAACGGTTTTCGGGGTTGTGTGTCGGCGTTATTATTATTATTATTATTTGTTCGCGATATAATGGCATCCGAAAATCGACAATAGTCCGGAAAGTTTTACCGCCGGCGCCCGTTTCCAGCGCCGCGGGTGTGCGCGCGCGAGCAATAATAACGTTAAGTCGTACGCGCGCCGAAGAATAAAATCCCGCTCGCGACACAAAGCTTTTGTCGGCGAAAGGGAGGACGTATTGTCGCGGCCGGTCGCCCGAAACCCGCAGTATAGAGTTCCGCCCGGGCTCGAATAATGTGTATGGCGTGCGCGCGCGCGCGAGCACAATGACAGATTTCTCTCTCACCCCGCGGGGCGCGTTTAAGACCCGAATCCGAGACTTTTCGAGTAGACGGCGAAGAAGAAACTCGCCGCGCCCCGAGGGCCGTGTCGAATGTGAACCGTTAGAAAACCCGGACGAACAGGTACGTTCCCGTGAGGCGATTCGACAAAGTCTCGGTCTGATTTCAAAAAATTCGTCGTCGAAACGCAGGCGCGGACGCGGTGTCGAAATCGAGTTTTCATACGGTGGCGTGTTACGAACGCTCGATAAGACTTCCGCTGTCACACATCAATACACGCGGTGTTCGATATCTCTAATCCCGTAAACGTTGCCGAAATCGCGTCTCTGTGCAGCGTTACGCTGTCTGCGATCCGGATTTCGAGCTCGTTCAGACTTTCATGAACGTGAAATCCATCTCCGACGCAGCCCAGCAAAACGAAAATGTCACACATCGTGAGTTCTGATGAAGAACTCCACGGCCAAGGTCGAATGGCCAAATCGTCGGCTCCCCGATACGTCGTCGTCTCGACATCTTGTTGAAAACCACAACCGTCGTTTTCTCCGCGGAACGACCGACTCTCCTAACGGCGAACAGATTGATAGACGTGTTAAGTATTCGTATCGGGTGGTCAGATCATTTTGAACACACTGTAATAAAATTCGATTGTTTCAAGACTATGAATTTACTTCCCCTCACTTCCGTGTCTCTATTATTCAAATTTTTGTTATTTTTGAAATCGGACGAAAACTTTTGAAATGTCTAGTACACAGTTCTCGAGCACACACAATTATTTAGCAATATAATATGTACATTGTACACTGTTGTAATAAAAATAAACATATTATAAACTGTACAGGTCCATATTTTCAGTATTTACACAATTACCGTTCGCAGATTAGCTATATGTCGGTATGCTTATGATTTTTTATTGATTTTCTGCCGAAGCGATTAATTTCAACTATTCATTATAATTTTTCCTTTTTTTTTTTTTTTAGTAATCATTAAAACCGCATTCATTATGGACGGTTTTCAAACTCTTTAAACGCTCATTAAATTCGTGTAATAGTGAAAACAAGAATCGTTTTAGTAATTTCAAGGCATTGCAGCTGTGCCGTGTTTTCGCCGAAAAATTATATAATTTTTTTTTTTTTGAAAGTACCTAATAGTTTTTATGATTTTTTCTCCTGTGGCCGGATGGTAATTGACCAATGAACCTAAAAAAAAATTATTATACGTTTAACGACAGTGACCATTTGACAATTTTTCATTTATAAATAATTTGTTAGATTTATCGAAAACTGCAAACAAAGCGGATTGAAACGTAGTCTGATGGTTTTTTATACACTTTCCAAGAATTATACGCTTTAAAAACGTATAAAAACGCACGCATTTATGCACTTATTACCGATAAAATATGAAAAATTAAATTAAAACAAGTTTAAAAATGTATTTAACAATTCAGATTTAACTTTTACAGTAAATACCTAATACAGAAACCAATACCGGAGTTGACTGAAAATCGGACCGTTTTTCGGGTACTTGTCGTGTACACAAAAAATCAAAAATAATAAAAAAACACACATCGTGGTAAAATCAAAAGATTTCACTCGTTTCACTCAGAATCTAAAATATAACAGTATGTGTTAACGTATTTTTGATAAAATATCTTAAAACACACAATATGACAATTAAACATTTTCTAGGTGCACAAAACGTGTAATTTCAAATTAGGCTCGAATTTTATATAATATCTACTCGAGCTACTTTCCAAACAAATCGGCAACAATATAAAAATAATAATCAATCCGTTTTTAATCATAATAACCGTATCGATTTCCACTCGCAAACGCGTCGCCGCGTCAGTTTTATAATAATATTACAACGCCAAATGTTATGGTGTCTAATGACTTCCATGTTCGTCCGTTGTACTTACGATTAAAATAATTAATCCATTGTTGTGCGACACAGTTATTAGTATACCCGTCCCGTGGCGTTCAATGTACCCCGCGCATCATTAAAACAATGACGGTAACCATATTTCACGTAACAAAACCAGATCGGACGACGATGTCGATCACAAGAAAAAACAGCTATTGTATGAAAACATTCGAACAAAAAATTAATTAAAAAAAAAAAAAAAAACTTTGTCCGTGTATTTTTATAATAATATTATTTCGATTGATTTACGATTTATTGTCGGACATATTTCTGTGGTTTTAATAACATTCTAAAAACGGTGGAAATTAATGATACCTTTTATTATATATATTTTTTTTCTCGTCTCTTGGCGCAAAATTTATGGACCATACTCGCCATTGTACCCAAGGCCGAATAGTGCCTTTAATTTTCTGTGTACATACTATATATTTTATATAAATATGTATAAATAATATAAATATACGTATATATATATAATATATATATATATATATTGCAGATTTTCCGGGACCTAATGAAGAACCCTTTCATGGATTTTTGCTCGAGCTGCGCGCAAGATTCATTGGGACCCGCGGTTTTTATGCGCACATAATTTGTAATATTTTTTTATTTTTTTTTTTCAGATTATAATACCCCAGTGGTACTAATTAATCGTTTGATGATGCGCCGCAGTGTATTAATGTGATAAATGACCGACCCGTGTTTATTATGTATAAACTACGATATCCATAGCGCGTACACAGCATAATGGACACTGACAATATTTAGTTAATTTATCGCCCGGGCACAATAACGCTGATATTATATACGTATATAATATGCGTGTGTATAATATAATATATATATATATATATATAATAATCGAGAGAGAGAGAGAGAGAAAGGGGCAAATTTTGCTCCATCCATTTTCGGTTGATTAATGTTGATGCGAACGTGACGATGTCAAACTCTGCGAGCGGAACAATGAAAATTCACGAAACGACGGCGGCGCGATACGCGAGTGTAGCGATTAAATATTTACACGCGGGCAAGTCACTCATATGAACGGCCGACGTCGCGTGGACATACCTATTTATGATAATGCAATGCACTCGCGGCTTCGGCGCCACCGACTGATATAAGAGATAGAAAAATAGTAATCATAATATTACGATCGGCGGTCATTCGAGAACGGAAGCCGAACGCGTCGAGATAATTAACGTCAGACGGGTTACACTGTGTCAAAACAATCCCCACAAGTGAGTGGGTACGAAATAATAACACCGTGTACGCCAGGTGACTCATTAAATTCTTGTGTTACGCGAAGACGTAATGTGTACAAACAGAGTGCGGGCCAGATGGATTAAATTATATTTGATGTATGTAATTTTATGAGTGTGTGTACATAAGTATATTGGCTCGGGAAAAAAATTTTTTTAAACGGATTCTACAGACGTTATTGATAAGAAAATACCGTCCAAAAAGGTTTAACGGGAAACGAGGAGATATGATCGTAAGACTAAGCTGTCGACAGGCCGCATTAGTTAATCGTTACGATTAAATTTATTCGAATAAATTGTGTTTTCAATGATTATTGATAATTTGATGTTTAAAAAAAAAAAAAAAACACTAAACCATTTAGCTATTTCGTATTTTGAATTTGATGAGACTACGGTTTAATTTAACTCGAAACCGAGTCTGTTCTACTCGATTTTTTTAAATATTCTATGAAATGGTCGACGGTACGCCGTAAACAGAATAAAAAAAAATAAAAAAAATACTACAAACAGTATCGATTAGGATTCCAAATAACCGTTATTATTCGGCCCTTTTGTTAGTGGTTTTTTATTTTCCGGTTTATGAAAATATTTTTATTTTTATTTTTCAGTAGTAAAAGTTATTTTCGTTCATTTTATATATTATATTTGGCATTATTCATTCCCAAATCGAAATGCGAAAAACGAGAAGTTTAACGTTCATTTAAAAGAAACTAACTTATCATACGAGTCGACTGATCATTAACCAGTCGACGTAGTGCGTGGCTCACACAAGTCAAATGTTGTCCTAAAATATGGAGTTATCGTTCTACGTTCAACTGTTAATTTTTATTCACGTCAAGTTTTTCACTGTGCGATTGAAATTTATAATAATTTTTACTTAATAAAATGATTTTTTAAGAAAAAACTAAAAGAAAAAATACTCGAACATACTGTTTATTACATAAACTAATATTTTTCCAATGTTAATTGTACGATCAAAGTCACTCGACTTGCCCGGCCTATAATCTCACGTCGAACGTGTAAATAAATTCATATCAAATGCGCGTCGTCAAACGCGTTCCAAGGCGTCTTGGATTCGTTATTGATACAGTCGCGCTATATTTCACGAAGTCGGATGTATCACGATGAAATATATTATTGCCGAAGGACGAGAAGCCGAAAAATATTCATAAACCGACCAACAGAGATAACGGGAACTACGAGGGCGAGTACAATGTGTATCCACATCGAATCGTCCTGTTCCCGTACCGCTCAAAGTGGTCAACATAAATATCGCGCGGATTAATTATTAATCTCGTTAAGCGAAACGGGAGCGAAACCCTCAGGTCTAATTAAAAATTAATGTAATTCCGCCTCGCCGTGCGTTACCGCCTTTCGCGGCGCGTCGTGAAGTGTTTGACTTGGCACGGTAAATTAGTCCGGTCTCATTGTAAAGCGTAGGTATAATAATCATATTATGTTTCGTCAGTTGTAAATATGTTTGGATTGACTATGGCTGTTTACGATCGTACGTTAAATAACGTCAAGTGAACAGCGGCGGTGAACGTTGACGGCAATACATTTGAATTAGTCGGAGTCGGCAGCTTCCGAATGACATGCTCTCGGTACGACCGTGTGAAATACTGTTCATTTTGATTTATACGATATTTGGCGCTTATCATTACATCGGCGTGCGATCGTGGTTATTGTGATCGGGCGAGACACGATTTCGACGACGGACCAATGTTCAAAACGGAGCGTTCAAATAAATATTATAATCGTACAGACGGTCGTTTCATCCGCGCGCGTTGGGATTTGAAATTCGTATACTTATTGAAATTACGTTGCAAAAACCGTTACGTGAACACGTCGTTCTCGCTTCGTTTGTATACTTCGTTTGTTGAAAAGTCGTATTTGACGCCAATACAATGGTTACGTATCTACTTAACGATGTGCCTGCATCAAAGGTACTTTGTACGGTATGTATATGTCTGTCGCACAATTTGATTTTGTAGTATTTTATAATTGCAATTGCAATTGGATATTAATTTGGAAACATTTTCTGAAGTCGCAGGAATATATTTTTGGAAAAACGTCATTGAAATTATTCTTAGATCATGCGAAAATATGTCTTATACTCGTAGTTTTTGTTTTACAATTATGATATTATATTCACGAGGGAACAAACGTCTTATAAAAAAAAAAAAAAAATTATAAAAAAAAACCATTTTAGCACGTAAAGGATAGTAAAATTACTTTAGAGATTAATTTTCTAAACTAGAAATGTTCTCGATTCATTTGTTTAGTATATAAATGGTAAATTATTTATGCACGATTGACATCACACATTTTATTTTCGTTTCGTATTTTATTAAAGACGACTTATTTTTTCCAATTTAATTTTTAAGCGATTAATGTTTTTGATTTTAGCACCCATTGTCTTGGTTTTTTTCTTTTTTAAGAAATGGCGTAAATCGTTATTTAGTCATTGACGACTAAATCAGGCATTGTCGTTATTGGCGGCTAGTCGGTGTGGAGATTGACTAATTTTCATTTTTTCGTTTTTTTTTTCCAGTAACATCTTCACGCGGTAAAATGTAACGGGATATAATGGCGAGTGTATGTAATTATGAGTTCTTGCAAAACGTACTAGTCGAGTGACACGACGGGAACGCCTTTTACAACGTGTTATTACGACGACGTACCTACCAATAAACAGTTGAGAACTGAAAATGCGTACGAAAAATACCATCGCCGAAGACGAAACCCGTTCGAAAAGGCGAGAGACGAATCGAGGCACATCGTTCGAGTTTTAGACGATATTATGTCATAGAGGGCTCGTTAAACCGCCGCCGGATCGGACCGCACCACCTGTCCTGTCAATTATCCTCTACCGTGTGTAGTAAGTTGTAACCCACTATTATTACACGGGTTAACTAGCTATGACTGACGAGCCTCAATATCCTAAACAATAATCGTACACCCGGCTTGGATCGTTACTACAATTTATCTCATATTTATTTAAAACCCAAAGTAATAATAATAATAATTTCAACATAGTCTGCAAAGCATTGAAACGGATCGAATGTAATATAACAGTTGAGTTTTAGCGCGTGCGGTTTTTAATTTCTAATTTACGTAATGTGTTTCATAACGAGTGTTTATTGTTTTCAAGAGTTCATCGATACACACAAAATATTATAAGTGAAAATGTTTGTGAAAACTTTCTTTTAATTTTCTTAAAGCACTTGTGACAAATACAAGTGCATCAATAAGCTCGAATATAATATTATAATGAACACCCAGTGATTTATTTAGCTCGTCTTTGTGCTTGTTCCGGTTTCATTTGATGGTAGTTTTTTCTTTTTTTAAATATAACCGTTGAATTTGACATTGTCGTTAGAGATATTTCACGAACTTTTTTGAAACAGTATTATAATAACAGTAATATAATTTTCTAAACAAACACACGCATATGTATATTTTATCACAACGATTTTTGAATTTTCCTTTTCCAAACGTAATATTTATTTTTTAATTTTATTTCGCAACTTTTACTTGATTACCAGTTGGGTGTTTTGAAAATGTAATATTGCCAAATTTAAATGTAGCTTTTGGAGAATCAAAACGCTTTTATTGTTTTGAAAAATATCGAAAATCGTCCGCGATAGGCTATATAGGAAATGGCGTTAGGCATGAGTTCAACACTGTGATACTTTTTTTGTCATCATCAAATATATCAACTGACTTGCCAGTTACAAACATGATATGATAATAACAATTGATTTACGTTTGGAAAGTCGAAATCGTTAGAATTTCAAAAACGAGTCGTTTCGACGAATTCTGCAGACCGTTCCGACGATTTTATAATCCGTTAAAATGTGAAGATTGAAAAAGTTCGATAAGGTTCGGATAAGGAAGAAAATATAAATCAACACGCGTAATCTCGAAAAGACAATAAAAAGCATTCGGGAAATTCGTGGAAGTACTATAATAACTTACACGTTATAACGTATTATAAGCCTAAGGGTAGATCGAATTCAAAAATACAACCCGCTGAAAAAATACAACTAAACGCACAATGTCGACAGTGTATAAGTTAAACAAAAATGTAAAATCTGTACAGTAATAATTATCTCGAGCAGTTTTTATTACGACCAGAGACGTACCCGAGTACGAGAGAGCATTAAAACATTAGTATTTATTTCTATGATAAAATCAACTATGGTTATTATTATCTTATAGTCATTGGTTATCAGTTATCACATCAGTATGAAAAAAATCATAACTTCATTTTTGGGCCTTTTCCTTTTACCGGCCCAAACTTAGAGCTGGAGAGATTTTCTTGAATGTTCTACGGGCCAGAGTACGACGCGATTAAACTATTTATTTTAATCAATTAAAATTCATATTATGATGTTCATTTCGTAACGTTATTTAATATTGATGGAATTTTCAATTGCTCACTACGTTTTATCGAAATAACAAAATTAATAATAAACACGCGTTTTAACGAAATAGACATTTGGTTAAAAAAAAAGAATATTTTTTTCTATTGAAAAACTCGTTTTCACTGTCGGTACCGAATGTGTGCAAACAATAATAAATAATATGTTTAATGCTAATAAATCAAATTGAAAAAATACATTGAAATTATATCAAGTATAATATGTAAATCGTGAACCGATCAAGATCGATAGCGAAAATCTAATGTAAAGTGTGATTGACGCGAGTGCGCAGTACTTAATAAATAACTATGGTTTTTTTTTTCAATTCGTCGTAGAAAAACAATTCAAAATCAATTCGTTGATTAGAAACGTTTTTGACCGAAAATGATAGGGTTCTACTTCCAAATAATATTTCGTTACATAGAGAGTTTTGTTAAGTAAAGGTCCCGCTGTAAAGTGTATATATACATTATTATGTAATAAAACAGTATTGCTCGGTGTTATGACGACGTTTCGGCCGTTTCACGGTGCGTTCGAAACTTACGAGTGTGACGCGAGACCGCGACGATTTGAAGTGTTTGTAAATTAGTTCGGTTTGTCAAACCTATGGGGGTGCCCGCCGCTCGTATTTTATGCACAATGGGATTTATAAATAATAGATCACCGCCGCCACCGCGTCCGAACGAACCGCCGCCGCCGCCGCCGCGCCGGTTCGAATCCTGCGCGTATGGGGAAGAGAGTTGAACGGCGGTTAACTGCTGCAGTGATAATTAATTTCAATACGACGTGTATTGCGCCGCTGTAGCGATCGGATCGTCATGCAAATAATAATAAAGTTGTCTCGGGCAAATCCAATTTAAACCGATTGTATATTTAACAAATTAATCGCAATTAATTTAAACCGTTTAAACGAAAATATTCGAATCGAATCCAAAACGCGTGTAACGACGACGATGATAATAATAATAATAATAATAATAATAATAATAGTATAATAATATAATGCGCGGGGAGGAACACGTTTTAGCACTATATCAACACGCACAACACGTCGTCCGACGTCGAAAATATTCAATCGAAACGAACGTGTACGTAATTAAAACGGACTCGTGCGCAAAACTCTCCACAACGTCCGTTCGTCCTTATTTGTTTTCGACGGAAACGCGAAAATGTTATACGTTACTATATGAAGCGCGGCCGCAGCGTCCGCCGGCGGCGTCATAGTGATATTATATTGTACAATCTGTGTTTTTTTCGTAGTGGAAAAAATATTTTAGATTGTTAAATGTACACATAATCCTACGCGCTGTATATATTTTTTTATATTGACATTCCGTATTATGATAATATTTAATTTTTTTTTTTTTCAACGAGATCTCTCTCGGCTTCTCGGTAAGACGGTAAACATATTTGTGACGACGAAAAAATAATATTTTCCGAACACAAAGGAAATTTAACGAATCAGTTATTGGAAAGAAAACTATACGTATATACTCGTACACACACACACACACACACACATATTACGATCGGCGGCGCGAGTATCACAATAAATATTTAGATTGAAATTCTCGTGTTTGTAATCGTTATTTATTTCAATTAGATGAAAAAAAAAATACATAATATAATATGTATATACCGAGAACAATAAAGTCGTTTTAAAATTACTATTGACCTCGCGCGCGTTTTCATTGTAATTTTCATTAAACGTCTATATTTGTTTACTACGCAGTATTCAATATAAACATTGAATGTAATTTTTGCTTTTCGCCGACTAAATCGGAGAAACCGTGCTCGCGGTTTAAAGTCAGGAAAGAAACGGCAAAATATTCTTTACAATTAGTTTGAAAATACTATTAAAAAATGGACGAGATACAACAAGACTCGGATGAGATACAGGCGACACGACGGGTGATTGATATTTTGAATTTGAAACCAATGTAACCGTTGCTCTCGAAAAAAAAAAAAACGATTCTGAGTAAAAGAAGATGGTCGATGTTGGTAGTTATTTTTTACTAAGGTAAGTCGAATTGACTTTTGCCGAAAAAAAAAATCGCATGTAGATAATTATGTATACATTATAACAATGTATACGTTGTTTTTTTCGTCAATTATCAGTTTTACCATCACAGAATGTTGATCAAATCGATTTTGTCGAAAACGGTATGCCGCGGCCGTGAATGTTGCCAATTTTTGGTAATTTTCGTCATTTTTCGGCCTATATATTTTCGGGCACGTCATATTGTGCACACAGACACTCACAAAAAACACATCATGGCAAAACCAAAAGATTCCTCGCTTCACTCGAAATCTAAAAGATAACAGGCGCACGACTTGTAATACTTTCTCAAAATAGTATATTCGAATGAGTTGTTCCGGTTTTTTACGCACGCGGTGAATGTATATGAATATTTTTAAAGGTTTTAAACGCGCGGGGAAGTCGTCCACTTTGAACCCGTCTAAAGTTCACGTTTTACTATCAAGTAGTCGTTTTAAAAGTAATAGTATTCGATTATTATTAATATAGCAAGTCGAGAACACGTTTAACTGGGTCAAAAACGAGATTCCGAAAAGTAACGGCTGCTTTCGCGCGTCTAAAGTACGTCGCGCAATTTTTCGCGAACGATTTTTAGAACAAAAAAAAAGAAAAGAAGACTTGCGCGTTTCGAGAGCTATCGGACGATCGGAAATGTCGACCGTAATTACGTTTTCCTCGAGAGAACTACCTCGATGATAAGAAAGGTTTGAATACGCGTCGCAACTTCAAAACGTTATTATCTGAATACGTGGGAACCTCGTTTTTTTTTTTTTTTCTATTTCCACACAACATAATCCGAACAAATAAAACTCGTTCCTAATGTATTAATGTAAAACGTACAACATGTATGTCATTCGGTGTGCATCAATTTTTTCAACTACGTGGAAAAAAAAAAAAACCATATACTTACGTGAAATATTCAACCTTAATGGTAAAAACGGACTTTATTTGCCTGGTCAAGTGTACGCCCGTCGTCCGTCAATTGAAATATTCATTCAGACCGAAGTAATTCACTGTCTGGTCTTCAAGGATTATGAAAAGAGGCGAACACGAGGTAATACGATGAAAACAATTTTTTTTTATTTTTTGCCTTACAATAAAGTCACTTAAAACTCGTTCAAGAGTCTTTTCAGCCAACGACGCTCAGATCAATTATTATACAGTGGTCGGTAGGCAACTGCATAAATTATAATCTTTTCACACGCAATTCAATTAGTACTGTTAAAAATGCTGCTTGTTTTTTTATTTTTTTTTTATTTAAAAGTCATAAGGGTGGTTTCATAACGGTTCGTCTTCTTTCAACTGTCTTTATAATAATTATTGTCAGCGTATCGACTAAACAGTATAAAACCGATACAATAGGTATATTATTAAAAACATAATTGATCCGTATAATAATAACAAATCATAACACTTAGAATAACTTGGAAAATTTGCGTGACATATTATACAACTGTTCTCGGCATTAAAATAAGTAGTTCAAATGAAATGAAATTATTTGTCGAGACGAGAAAATTAATGGTTTTTCTAAAATGTGAGATTGATTGGTGAAAAGTAGAGTTTATAATTTTCTTAGGCATCTATTATATTATAATACTAGCTGACCCGGAAAACGTTGATTTGCCATATATTTCTAGTGAATTTTGTGGTATAAAAAATAACTAACTTATTGTAAGTATGTGGCGACGGCGTCTATATGATTGAAAGAGGAATGGAGCGCGCACGCACGCAATTTCGGTAAAAGTTATGAAATAATATATAACGTTGCAAAATCCATACTTTTTGGTAAACATCGTCGGGTTTTCGCTTTAATCGTATACAATGTTATCGAGCTTATCGACCAATGGCAATAGATTTGCCTGCGATCGTATGCGACCGTCCAATGAAAAAAGTTCTATTGTATTCGTTCTATTGTTCATCGCACGCACGCGATTTCGATAAAAGTTGTGTAATAATAATATGATATTGCAAAATCAATACTTTTTGGTAAAGATCGTCGGGATTTTCGATGACATAACAATCTATTTTAATATAAAATGCAAATTACCACGCACTCGCTGATCGTTGCATCTCAAAATCTAGCCCGTGAAGAGTTTTTTCCGGGTAGGTTAGGGAGGGAGAAATAACGTTCTTCATTTTCAACCCCTTTAACCCCCTTAGGGGTTGAATTTTGAAAAATAAGTTAATAGATTTTTCATTACTATTTATGCTAAATATCAAAAAAATCCGATCGAGAAATAACGTTTTCCATTTTTAACACATTTTACCCCTTCTAACCCTCTTAGGGGTTGAATTTTTGAAAATCCTACCGTTCACGCGTGATGAGGATACCTGGTAATTAGGGATTCATTTTTATATAATATTATTTTTACCGATTTCAACCCTTTAAAAGCAAAATTTTGAAAATCGGGCGACGTGGTGACACTCAGGTAGGTATCTGGAACAACTCTGTGAAAAAAAATTGGAAAAAAGTTAAATAGCGTCGTCACAAAATGGGAACATAAAAAAGGCCTGTTCTTTTATATATATAAAGGATTTAATTTATACGACGTCTTTTACGAAAAAGAGTCAAAAATTTATACTATAAACTGTCTACCTATTTTAATGTTCTTAATTAAAACACTAAATAACAATAATCATATTACGACGGTGCTTCATAAGTAATTAATATACGAAGCAAAAACAATATAC
Organism: Drepanosiphum platanoidis; assembly: GCA_948098885.1. Lineage (NCBI taxonomy): Eukaryota > Metazoa > Arthropoda > Insecta > Hemiptera > Aphididae > Drepanosiphum > Drepanosiphum platanoidis. The sequence continues at coordinate 26,968,940 of OX402528.1, forward strand.
AATTACAGAGATATTTTCCCGATCGTCATTATTTGTAAACAGGTAGGTTCTTCGTGAATAATTTATTAGATAATATATTATATTAATTTCAAAATAATTACGTACGTACATGATAAAGATACTCGTAGTTTTAAAGTTTAAAATCGTCTGAAAAGGTTCTTTATCATTTGCACGATCGTCGTCGGTAATAGTCGATTGATAAAACGCATAATAGACATTGGGTAATAATAATAAAAATAAGAGAAACTAGACGTTTAATCAAAGTTCTAGCTAGTATCGTAAATTCGTATAACATCTTAAGCTTTCGATTATTTTTACCATCAGTTTAACTCTGGTTTAATGCGACGAAATGTTTTACACGACGTAATAATATTATGAATAACGTCGCGTTAACATGTCATACCGGAATGATATTTCTCCAGCGCGGCGTTTCGAAATATCCGACAACGGTCGTATTATTCAGTTTCCAGGGATCATTTTTATCGTTATAATAATATAGTATAAGCAGTAGGTATATTATAATATGCATTACGTTTTTTCTTCCTCATTCTTTTCTTATTGCAATTATTATAAAGCGGCTTTGAAAACTCGTTATACTCCGCTCGTATTCGTTTGTGAAAAACGCGTCTCTCGGCGTCGGCGTAGGCGCGCACCACACTCGCCCGTATTTAAATATATTATTGTACGCGCGCATATACCCGTCCTCCGTGGCGATTTAAAGAATAACCCGGTTTCCCGTATCGTTTTATCGTTTACCGGAAAAGAGAAAAATAATACCTCGCCTACCACCTATCTACACTAGTCGACTTACGTTATTATTACGACGGCGGCGGCGGTATGACTGCTATATTATGGACTAGCGACTCGCGAAAAACAAAAACAAAAAAAAAAAAATCATTTTCTCGTAGAAAACCCGTATTTCCGTTGTATAGGTACTTTGAGCGTCGAAATCGAATCACGCAGGATAGAGGCGAAACGTTGTTTGCGAACGATGTAAGAAAGCGCCTTCTTTTTAGAAAAAAAAAAAAAAAAAAACAATAATAACACTACCCATAGGTATATATTTTTTCGTTCTTTCCATCTTTTAATGTTTGATATTATTTACGTTCAATCAGCGCGCATTGCTTCTGCACCGTCTGTCTCGTGTGTATCAAACTGTGAAATGTATCAAACGCGCTCGCCCCTCGTCCCACGCCGCCTACGCCCGTTTAACCAGCGGCGGCGGCGCCCTAACGACCTCTAGGCGCGTCGGAAAACACGGGCAAAGGAGACGACGTAAAAAAAAAAAAAAATAGAGAGACGGACGGAGGGAATATTTTCCTCCGTTCAATTAAAGGATCGTATACATATAATTATTATTATTTTTTAGACGCGAAGCTTTTTCGAGTAGACTTTATGACGTCATCGCCGGCAAGGTCATAGACTACGACGTACAGTTGGAATATAATAATTTCGTCGAAGGGTTTTGCGAAAAACGAGTGGGCGCGGCGGCGTTTCTGACCCGTAGTTATGGAGACCGGGCGAAAGTATGTTTTTCTTTTCAAACAACTCAAAAACAATACCGGGGCATCCAAATTCCATAACGTCGATTTCGCCGCCATCGCTCCCGAATTTCACGATAACATGAAATTCGTCACCGCGTCAGTTGACACAAAGTATAGTTATACCTACGTGGGTCGCGAACCTACTACAGAAATATGGATACAGTTGGATTCGAACACCGGAATTCATGATAACCGACGGTTTAAGCTAAAATATGCGAGGAGATTATTAATAGTAGTGTAGTATTAAGTAATGTATATAAATAAACTTATAAAGAACACCTCGTAATATTAGACAACAGAATAGTTAGTAATACTAGACACTAACTAAATGTTCTATGGGAACCTAAATGTGCTGATATTAATAATATGACACTATTGGTTTTCGTTTTAATTGTAATAGGACCACCCTGTTGCCTAATACAATGTAAAATTTTATGTTTATAACACGCAGCAATTTTGTCTAGTCGTATAAACATTTTTAAGAACATACAAAATCTTACCATATAAGGAATGAGAATACAAAAATAAAGGGACTTCTCCAGTGGTCGTGAGACGCGACTTCTGTAGGAAGGTTACGATAATTCTAAGAATTAATTAATTTTTGTGTGTTTGTGTCTATTTGATCGGCGTATACGACAGTAGGCATAAAAGTACATTATTATTGTATTAAATACTCAAAGGCTAAGTAATGGCCGTGAAAAGGTATGATATTACAGGTATGGGTATAGTATGCAGCATACGTTTTTATGCTCAAAAAACAGGCATCATTATTTTGAACTAAAACAAAAAAGTGAATGAAATACGACCTAAACGGTAGTGTGACGTCTGAACACAAAAATATATAGTACATACGATTGGTTTATGATTCGAAAATGTACACGAAACGATGGGGGGAATGATGGAGTAGGTATACGCGTAATATGTTTAGCGAGGATCCGTTGGAGCAAACTGCGGTCGAAATACGCTCGACGATTTTTACCACAACCGTTTTACGCGATTAAAACGAAAAATCGCGCGCGCGTCTGTAGGTCGTTTTCAACGACATGTTCGCTGTCATCGAATCCTGCACAGTTAAAAAATTACAAAAGCCATTTGCCCTCTCGTTTTCATGCACTGACGGCAAAGCCGAGTGGTTTGGGGAGAGCTCAGTGTTCAACTCCGAGAACAACTCGGCAGCCCCCCGAGTTGCGGCTGTGGGAGGCCTCTTCGCGCCCGCGGTGCTTTTCGAGTGCGAAGCGCGCACAAACTTCCCGGCGGTGTATAGCTACAAATACCTGTAGCGCAGAGAGCTTAGACAATATAATAATACGTAATGGCGGCGGCACCGGTAATAACGGGGATTTCGGTTCGTTCGACGTTCAGTCCACGACGACGGCGACGACGACGACGACGACGAAGACGACGCCCACACGCCGGAACGGGACTGACATTAATATTCATATCGAGTTAATAAACCGGAGAGAGAGAGAGCAGAACAGAAAGCCTCGCGCAAGGCACTAAGTCTCGAAATTATTATGAATTATAAACAAACGACTCGGCTAATTATGCGTGTATATATACTTTGCCGGCGCGCAGTTTTAGCGCTCGTTAAGATCGGCCACGGTTAAGCGTTGAATATTTTACGACCGAAAAGCCGCAGTCGCCGCCGCCGCCGCCGCCAAAGTCGGCTCGCAGAATAATATATTTTACGCGCCGCGATGTTAATCGAACGGTTTGTCATTTCGCGTGCGTATAGTTTATACGCCGCCGACCGGCTCGCTTGTAATATACGCCTCTTTTCGCATAACGTTAGTGTAGCGTTCGCCGCCGCGCGCGTATTTTATAAGAAGTCGCATAATAATAATAACGGTAATGATGTCTCCGCGCGGTTCAATAAATCGCGCGCCGATAACAGTTTGAGCCGTATTTATTATTTAATCGTCCGCTTGTTGTAAACGAGCCCGAGACCAAAGCGATGACGTGGCCCAGACGAGCTTTGGTATAAATGCATCTATATATTTATCTAATTTATCTATCTGTTCGTATGTGTGACTCGGACCAGCCGGCCCGGCGGGACAGTGGAAAATTCCACGCCGCGGTCCACCCTAAAATCTACTCGGACTCCGCCGCGGCGGTCCGGTCGAACCCCGTATACGATTTCATAGTGTTTTTGTTCTGCATTTGACCACACGGTGATCGATAACGGTTTATTTTGCTCGCGGATTCATTGGAGTTTTCTATTTCAAACGATCAACGACGATTCGATAGATTATTTATTAAAAAAAAATAAAAATAAATAGAATTGGCTTTCTTTTGTGATATTTATAGACTTGTGAGATTTTCGAGTTTTCTTAGTTTTTTTTTTTTTTTTCGTAAAATATCAATTGAATAATTTTGGTTCAATATCATATCCATAAGAACATAATATCCAAAACAAAAGTTCTCCTAAGTAAATTTGTTTCGATAAAAAATAAAAACAAATCGGTACTAAATTATTATGACAACAAAGTCGTATTTCATAAAAATACAAATAAAACAACAGTATAAATATTTTCATAGAATATTTTGTCTGGTCGAACCGATTCGATATCCCCAAATGCAAACGAACTCTTCGTAGCGAGTAAAAAAAAAAAAAACAATGTAAAACATATAAATATATATTTAATATTATGTACAGTGCAGTAAGCATGTATATCAAAAAAATAAAAAAATAGCTCGTGAAAATAGTACGTCAAACGTTGACTGTAAAATATATGGAAAAAAAGGGAAAAAAGTGATCAAGATCAGAAAAAAATGCCTAAAAATCGGAGCGAATCGAAAATTTTTTTAATTAGGTACATTTTTACGAAAGAGTTTTTTTTTTAAGTTTAAATTTTACTTTTTTGACATTTATTATTGATGTATTATTCGCAAACTAAAAAAAAAAACCCGAGTTCACGCCTGCCGTCCTTAATCGATATCTATTTATTGGCGGTTTATTTTTTTTAATACCGTCATCGCCGCGGTAGAGATCAACAGACGACTTCGGGTGTTCGCACCGGTTCAAAACGTTATTTTCTCTATATCGAAACGCGCGTTCGGCGTGTTCGCTTTTAGCAAGCACACAATACGACCGCGACGTACCATCGACGGTAAAAATGTAAACGACCAGAAAGCGTGCGTACGATTTAACACCTGTGACAAGTGTAATTTTCGTGCAAAATATAAATCGTGAAAATCCCCGGAATTCTACGACACATGTGCGCGCCAGCGAGCGATTGTTAACGCTGATTTTTCCCAAAATACAAACCATAATAATAATATACGCTGTGTCGGATGTCGGCCATTCGTTAGATAATAAAAAAACGGGGAAAAAAAAAACGAAAAACGCATCGTCCCGTAGCGCCGAGTGTCCCCGATAGCCGATAAAATTGACTATTAATTTTAAAATCCCATTGCCCAAATCGGGCGATTCGAATGCAATTTATTAGGCTGCCGCGTACGTGTTTGTCAGCTGATAAAATTGCACACAATAATATACTGTGCACCGCGCGCACACGACTACGGCAGCGTAATGGCTAATTGGACGGCCATTATTCCGCGGGGACGACTTGTAAAACGCATATTTTATTAGGGTAATGCACTGATACGACGAAACAACGCATGTTCCGTAAAACCTGTGCCGTTCGACGATAGCGCGGTGATTTATTTTTATTTATTTTCCGTTCCGCCGGGCGGTGTGTGCCGCGCTTGACGAAAATAATTTCGCGTTTTTCTCGTCGACGACACCGCGTCATCGACAGATTTTTTCCGTCGCGGACGTTAAGAAAAAAAAGAAAAAAAAGTTAAATCTGCAGCTTACGGTAAACGCGCGCCTCTGCAAACGACGACCGTCCGTAATGCGGACACCTTCGGACGACGACGGCCGGTCAACGTGTACACATCGCTGCGCGCGCTATCGGTTATAGTAGTACAACAGGCATGTCAAACATGAAACCCGCAGTCACATTAGATAAAATCAAGTGAAAGTAATTGAAAAAAATCGACAACATTTTCAAACGACTGTTACTGCAGTTGGAGAGAACTCGGTTTTGATGTTGATAGGAGATCTGTCTCGAAATAAAACAATATTAGTAGTAGAAACAAAATTAGACATCTCTGACATTGAAATGAAATTAACAGTTTGAATTTTTTTCTCTCTCGTCATATTATATTTCCCAATGAATTATTCATTAAACTTTGTTTTGTTAATATCCAATAAATTATCAAAAATAATTTAATAACAACTAGTGTGGCTTGATAATCAGTCGACTTGATGATTATAAATAATTTGTATTTTTTGAGCATCTATTAAATGTTTTTCGCTCAATAGAAATTATATAAAAATAAAGATAAGTGTGTTCACTGTTCGGCGCCTTTTAGATATCCTTATAACATCTTCATAAAAAAATCACCTAGCTAATTATTTAGAAAAAATGTTTTTATCCGATGAATCCGTAATGAAAATTGTTTCAAACAAGTTTTAATTTAATGTAATAAACTCCCGAAGAACTAATTATGATTAAAACTTGCATATTTATATCATTATCTTCACATCGAAATGTCTATGCGAGTCGCATACACATAACTGAACGTTATGAAAAACAGAAAAAAACTAAAAAAAAACAATAGAAACAATATTAAGGAAAGATGTGATGATCAAATCAATTCGATAACATAATACGGATACATTCGGCGTGTTCATACAGTTGTAGAGAAACTATTCCGATAACATTATTCGAACTCGTTTGTTTTTTTACTATTTACGCGAAACGCCGCCGTTCGCCGAAAAGAGTTTGGAATAATTTTATCGCCGAGCGTTTGAAATTAGAAGGTTAGTTTGTTCTTTCTTTTAAATCAAATTGTGCAGATACGGTATAATATGTATACATATACGTAAATACGTATATAAACGACGTCCTCTTCCTGCGCGTGTTTTATCAATAAAATTCGGCGCCGAAATTCTTCTACCGGACGTGCGGGCAATACACATTCTCGAGGACGTTGGGAACACGACTGACATATATGCTTCCGTTTATACTGTATTTGCTGCAATATTATCATAGACTACAGCGAGATGAGTTTCACACAATTTATGGGCGATATTTTCAAGAGTAACATTCCGTAACGTCGTAATCATTTTTGGACGAGACCGGAGAGAAAAAAATAACGGGCAAAAAAGTAGATTCGAATAAAGATAAAAGATCAAGAAGAGGAGAGAAAAAATAAAACAACAACGATATAAATAAATAAGCGAAACAAGTACAACCGTGTCATTCCATTTGATATTTATTCCGCACATTATAATAACGTTCTACGAGACTGTATAAAAAACGAATCGCGTACTAATGGTTTGATTAAATAAATATTTGATTGCGCCGCGCCGCGGAGATAAGAGAGAATAACTCATTTCGGCTTTAAATTGTTATAATGTTATAAACTCGTGAAAATATTGCCGGGAATATTATCACGGTCGTATCGCGCGAAATAAATGTCCGTAGACCGTTATCGCCGATATTATTAATAATAATAATAATTATTACCGTACGTTAAACCAAATAAAAACAGTTATTTAAAATATTTTTCGTCGAACTCTTGCGAATTCTCGGCGAATACCGGCTAGATACGAGTACCTAATATAGTCTCGTCGAATTCATATAATAATTATATCATACATATTTTAATACCTATTATATATAATTTGCATTTTGTTTTGAATATTATCGGAGTATCTACTGAGAAATGAGTAAACCGTTTTCCGCCGTGTGGGTAGTTCGACAGTTTAATGTTGTATTATTTGTCACGACGACGACGACGATAATTTATGGTGATTTAGAGATTTTATTCAAACACATACTATGTCGTATAGACTCTACATAACAAATCGTTTCGTATTTTCTTTCGATCTGATAATTATTTATTAATTTTTTTAACACTGTTATCGTTTGTCAATTCATTAGGTGGTAGTACGAGAAGGAAAATAGAAAGAAATGGTCTTGCGAATAAAACTGCGAGTGGTCCAGGTAGGTGGGTAGGTATAATTAATCGCGATTTCCGCGATGTTATCGAAAAATCTCCAGTATACGTAATTGAATACACATCTCATACAATATCTCATTCATTCCGAACAAATTACACTCTCTAAGGTACCTACCACCTACCCCCGCGCGCAATCTATTTGAACATAATAAATTTTCAATAGATCGTCGTCAATACGTCGTTGTCCGTACACGGCAATCAATTATTTTATTTCTCAACGTATCGCGCTGTTCCTCGACGATATAACAATATACGTATATAGGTCGAGTGACGTTTTTATCAAAATTGCCACATGTACGTTATTTCGTATTTTACTTTGTGCTAAGAACAAATCGAAATCGTTAAAAACTTTGAAACTTCTTAGAACTTATGAGATTTATATCTCACCCACTACATCCTGTGGGAAGGTATTTCTTTTCTTTCTTTCTTTCTTTCTTTTTTTTTTGTCTCTTTATTTCGATCACCGATTCGTATTTATTTAACCGTAATCGTAAGTCTTCTGTCGGATATTCTCGATTTTCGATTTGACTGTTTTCACTTCTATCTAGAGAGTCTCTTTCTCTCTCTCTCTCTCTCTTTCTCGGCGGTTCTCTTTCGGGTTGGAAATAATCGAAATTAACAAAAGCTACCACCACGGCACCACACACTGCGCTTCGTCCGACCTTGGGTTAAAACAAATAACTGCGCCAGACTATCTGGTAAACAATCGTTATCTGGCGAACCGGCCGCCGTAGTTCGCGAACGACGTCGACCGGTTAACCGCCGCCGCCTCCACCGCGACCGACGGCGCAATAATAATAGTTAAGTTTTATTTGCTTTTCCGGGAAAATGCACGGGAAAACTTAAACGAAAAATATAAAACTAAAAAAACTAAGTTGTACGGAGAAATATGAGGCGTGACAAGGTAGGTAAGTAGGTAATATCATATCACGCGTCATTGTGGCGTCGACGACGCGAAAGCGCGAGGGAAGAAGAATAACAGGCCCGGCTGATTCGGCAGCTTCGCGTTATACATCATGACAGTGACTCGCGACGTTTACTGAATCTATGTGAGCATTACGTTGAGTTTAGTTGCACGTAAAGTTTATTTAAATTCGTGTGACGTTATAATGTAATTGCGCGAGACATTTAAATCCGCGAGTTGGTCGACAATTTAATTCCTTCTAAATAATGTAAGCACTCCTCCATTTATATTATACCTAGTGTTCGATAGGTCGAGGAAAAAATTCCGCGCCAGTCGATCGAATATAATAACGTCGAAAAACAAAAGTATCTAATCGAATGATTTTATTTATTTACTCGTCGTTAAACAAAAAATCTGCCCCGAGACTTTTCCTATCGGTGGCGCGCATATCGATGATGTAGAATAGCTTATAAAAAACGTAAAAAAAAAAAAATTAAAGACGTCTTGGTAGACCGTGCGTAGTATGTATGAATGAATAAATATAGAGACGATTCGATCAAAGTCTGTACTAGACGTTTCGGTTTGAAATAACGAGTTAAGACGTAAGTACAGGCGTCCTGCCATTGATTCCGTAATAGACTTTTGAGGAAAATCGTCTAAAACCAACCGCACTACCCCGTAATCAGTGCCGTGCGCCGATATTTCGAATCTCGTAGACACATATAGGACGGCACACAGATGACACGCGATTTCACGAATTTCAGCGTTAAATACATAATTGTATATTTCGACGTCAACAAACCACGCGTGTGTATAGACGTGTTGTCCGTGTCTACTCGTATAAGTTGTTTTTAAAGAGCTCACGGTCCGCGGGCACGAGTATTCCGAGATAACTGCCCCCGAAAGTTTCTCTCGCGTTCTCCATACACGGCACGCCGACCGACCAGCAGGTTGGCTCGAAATCAACATGCACACAATGCGGAAAAGAGTTCATTGTTTACTTTATGAATGCTTTCTAGAACGATAAACCCAAGAGAAACTAATTGAACGACTCGCTTGGGCGGCTAAACAAGCTGGAAATCTACATAGAAAAAATAAACAAGACCGTTCGCGAACTGTGTGCACAGTGCACGGCGCGGCGCGGCGGAGAAACAATAAAGTTTTCCGCGGATATTTTATTGTTATCATAATATCGCATAAATCGAGAGCACGGCGATGAGTAATAGGTAGAGGTAGTAGGTGGTAGTGTAACTACTCCATGACGTCCGTACATCCGCGAGTGCAAGCACGCATACAAAAACAACAATTAAAACGGTCGGGTAAACATAAGCTGCCGTGTATACGTAACGCTATGAAATTTCAATAACGAGACCAGCAGTCGGTCCACCCGATTGATTAAAATTTCGGACCGAACGGTTGTAAATAAATAATATATATACATAACAATGTGTTTGTTGTGCCGCGCAACAATGACGAGAGCAGCGAACACACAGACGATCATGACGTTTAAATCCGAAACACTACATACGAAATTATACGTTTAAACTCCTAGTCGACGTAATTGTTTCGATACAATTCGCATCTGAATACAAAATATATGCATGCGAATAATTTTCGTCTTAACAGATTGATTAAAAATAACAATGTTTTGATTACATACGTACGATTTCCGAAGTCCCGCGATAATATAACAACGGTTATATATTATATCATTTTCCATCATAAGAGCCACAGACAAAAACTGAGCGGGGCGCGTAAAAACGCCCGTCTTCCGTGTACAAATTCAAAAAAACCCCGGATTTGTTTGTATAACGTGGGAGTAGTTCGAACTATGTAAAAAAATATTAAAATGTTATAACAAGAGTGCAAATTTCAAAGAATTAGAAAACTACTTAATATAGTAAGTATTTAAAATATTTACTATAAGTAATGGAGTTAATAAAACAAATTATAATCTATGCGAATAACGTCTGTTCCTAGTAACTTCGAACGGGAATAACAGCGCAATTTCAACATGACGATACGACGAAATAGAAATAAGATTCCTTGTTTTGATAATTAATCAATTTCTATTACTAGATTTCCAATGTCGAAATGGAATTATTGCAACAATACAACTGTGGTGCTCTAACAAATAAAGCTCAAACGCAGAATGAAATCAATCAGTTAAGTTTGAAAAATGTGCTCCCAATATCCTCTTTTTCTTTTAACACTTTGGAATCTAAAAGTACCCATGTACTTGTTTGTGATCTTGTAAAAAAGTGCCATGGAGTGGTTCTAACCAACTGTTTCGTCTCGTTTTTCCATATTTATTCTATAGAATTCAAAATACGCTTACACCTAGTCGGTACGAACTCAAATAATTCACATAATTTCGCCTACTTCAGTCGCGTGTCGTATACAGACATACGGCGGCCCGAATATATATAATTAATTACAACGTTATTACGCGATCGCTTCGTCGTCGCAATCGTTAATAATTTTACTGATTGCTAAAATGTAATAATTATAACAATATCAAAAACAATAACAATCAATTAAAATCCAAACCGATATCTAACAATAAAAATAATAAAACGATCACCCCGATTAAAATCTTTAGCTCAAACAACGCGTCTGCTTCGTCAAAAAAAGATGACGCAAACAATACGCCAGATCAGATGTAGGATAGACCTACGGTTTATCAGCAATACTAAGCAAATTTATTATTTTCGAACCTTATTATTCAGTAATACCGCTTATAAGTCGAATGAAAAATAACAATTTTAATCAAATAATTCGTCGGCAAGTACTGAACACAAATTATTCGTACTCTGCTGGATTTCGAAATAAGGCAAAGAAGATATAAGTTATTCGACGAGTTCACAACACGACCGCCGGGTCTATATACGTATATATAGTGTTATCGACATCTCGAAAACGACCGTTTCATTATTTCGGCGTTTCGAATGAGAAACGGAAACGCAAGAAAAAAACCTTGTCCGAAATTTGATCGAACCATTCGGAACGCATAACCGCGTTATTCGAAACCTCCGGTACACGCGGCGAAATGTGTTTTTTACTGCGAGCCCTTAAAAAAAACGAATACGCGCTATTTTTTTTCTGAAGTAAACTCCGCAATAAAACCGTACAGTGACTTTTTGCATCTGTTCGGTCTCTCTCGTACGTTCCGTCCGAGATAACTATACCGTTTCGTCGCGGTGGTAAAAACTCGAACGCCGCGTTCAATTTCCCGCCGAAAAATATTCCTGCGGGAGAATAACGCGCACGGTCGATGCGCGGCCCCTCTTATTGCCGCGCGATGGAAACTCCGCGTAGAGGAATTGTCTCCTGTTTTACGAGCCCTGGGAGACCGATTTCTCGACACTCCGGGGTTTTTTTTTCTTCTTCTAAAAGAAAGGGATTGCGCTCGATCCTCCGGCTCTCTTTCGCCCTCTCCCCCTCCCCCGCACCGCATAACGATTATCAGCGTTCTTTTATTATACGCACTCGCGTGACGATAGCTTTTAAATATTGTACGTATCCGCGATAACATCTTACGATAGGGAAAAAAGAAAGAAAAAAAAAATAAATACGTTTATATAATGATATCGCGGCAGACATCTAGGCTTTTGAGAATTTTACTCAAACACTCGTGTGTCTCTCGTGCGAAATGTATGACGTCGTTTAGAGAAAGTTTTTAATGCAATTGTATAAATCGTAGCGTCGTCGTCGTTAGTCTGTGCATGCTATTATTCTCTTATACCATGTGATCAAATAAAAAGCCCAAGTACGCTTCGGCCGTCGTCGTCGTCGCGTCCGCACCGCATCGGCGGATAGATTAAAACGTATTGAACTCGAACGCGCGACCGTTATCGTATCGTATTCTGAAAACGATCCCGATCGTATTTTTGATATCGCCGAGGCTCGCGAAAAGCGAACAATAAGCAATCCCTAGTCAGTCCCTAGTCAATTATTATAATTATACGTTTGTTTTGGTCGACTTTGCCGAACGTGCGGTAATAATTAACGAGTAATGAATTAACACGGTACACATTACGACCAGATGATCGGGCTGGCCCAATGGCGTATCTTATTTTCCATCACGAGAGACTATGAACGGATTATCCGGAGAATTCGTATTGTTACGAATACATTAAAAAAAACTTGATTTTATCGTATTAGTATTAGTTTTCGACGAACAAGCATGTGATATTGTTTCATGGCGTTTTTGAATTTGATAAAAAATGTCACTCGTTCAGTTTCATATATCTAACCGGAATGGAGGAAGGGTCTCAACGAAAAAGGCGTGAAAACAAATAACCCTCTATCGGTTATAAAACCATATAACTATATGAGGTATACCTAAATTAAAGCTAACGTTCGTGTTTAAAATCATTTTTTTACGATAAACAAAAACGAGGAAAACGTCGCGCGTCGGTTAAAAATATCAAACTATAAATTGTAGTTGTAGTTGTACTCGATTTTGAAGTAATTTTGATCTCATTCAAAAGACAAACGCGTAATGTCAAACGCTTTCTCATACTTATTATAGATAATGTTCTGATTGAAATATATATAAAAGTATAAATATATATATATATCTGAAAGAAAAATACTATTCTTGAGGGAACGAAGTTATTGCAAGTAAATAACATATATATTCATTATACCACTGACGGATTTAAGACTAGTTTAAGATTGTAATGCACTGGGCGCAGATGAAAATTAGAGAGCGGTGGCCTTGGATCGCAAAAAGCATTTTCACGTTTCCCCGCCCGATATCATGTAAGCTAAAACGAACACGCGGAAAATCTAATACGAATTTACAGTGAACATTATTTTTCATAAGCGCGTCGTTCGCATTTACGTTGTTGTCACGTTTGAATCCGTTTTACAGTGATTTTTGTTCGTTTGAATACACGCGGAAGTTCGTACGGGAGAGAAGCCATTTTCTTGTAAGGGATGTCTGTAAACGCTATTGTAAGTATACAGAACGGTTGTTTATGGTGAGGGCTTACGAGGATTCCGCGGGAGAGACATTTTACTCAACCACATCTAAATGAATCATTACGCACGTAGTTCTTACGACGCGAATCGGACTAAAATATATCCAGAGAAATACGAAAAAGTAATTCGTGTATTATTTCTATGAAACACTTGCGCATTCCGACGCATCTCGTATATTATTTATATCTACATTTATTTCAAATCTTATTCGAAAGACGGAACACATAAGCTTTGAATTTTTAAACGGTAACCTATATAATATGTATTATATTATTTTGAAAATTCTTTCAGTGTTCAGGTACGTTTAATATGCAGACAAACGGTTTAATAGTAATAATTATTCAAAATCTATACTGGAAGTATAGAGTACATTTAGGGTTTTATCCGTTTTCAGTAGGTACTCTCGAGTTTATTAGTATATCGCGTTAAAAAAATAATATTAAATTTATTATATTGATTGCGTAATAATTAAGTAAAATTAAATAGTAGAATAATAATTCATAATATTAAAAGGTTTTACGGTATGAATATATTAAAATTGTTTGTTGAAAATTATTTTTTTGAAAGTTCAACATGATTTTTCTAATGTTAAAACTTTGGGGCCTCGTATGAAATCATAACAATACTCAAATTATTTGAGAGGAATGCACGTATTATACCCAATCTAGTGTTACGGTCTACCTAGATCGGCGTCAAACCACGGCGTGATAATGTTATTATTCGATTGTTTCATTAACTTTCTTTTCTATAGTTGAAATGATCTAATCAATATATTAACATTTTAAAAGACGAAATGAGTGTGATTATGTCATATTTATATTTGCCACTAATCCACCGTGTGAACGTGGCTGAATCGGCGTTAGAAATCTCAAGTCGAATAATAATACAAGTGCAGACGAATTTTCATAGAACTTTAGAAACTGTTATAATCTTAACTATGGCCATTGAAATTCGTATGGAAATGAAAACGACTAGATTTACAACTACACAAGCACATACGTATGGCATTTCGCGTGGAAAGAAAAAATAATGATTTACGTTCACGATCTCTTCGTCGTCGATTCAGCGTTTCGATCTCGGTCTGATTCGCCAATGATGTTTTGAATGTTAACCGTTTGTTCAATATTGTTCTGAAATAAACGACAAACGTTAATTCTAATGTATACGTAAATATCTCGTAACGAGAGGTTATGATAATATGGTAAATCTTCAACTCCTCGCCACTTCAATAACTTTTGGAGGATTTACGAGCGTTATAATTTAAGTGTGTGGTTTTTAGGGCGTTGAAGACGTTTGTACTCATAACGTCCGGAACGGAGGCCTTTTAAGAGTCGTTTTACGTAATTTATTCACGTAGGAATCGAGCCAGAAACATGTATATAAACTCGAGAAGAGAATAAAAAAAAAAAAAAAAAGGGAAAAAAGAAAAGCGAAACTACAAAATATTTATGTCATTCTAAGTGCGTATATCACTCGGTAGTCTTTTTGAGGTATATTTATATGCGAATAAACCGGAAAGATAAGAAAACGAGATGTATTTTTCTACCCTTCGTTATTTTGTTGTTTTTTTTTTTTTTTTATTCTTTGGCAACTCGTACACGGGCGCGTCGTGTGCGGAACGGCGTTCTTGTTTCCAGATAGGATTGTTTTATTATCTTTATCACAGAAATGTAAAAACGCCGCGGTTGAACGGCACATAAATTAAAATAAATAATTTACGCACAACAAGAGTATAGGTATAGGACATACGTAGGTGGGTATACGTGGTTCGGTTAACGATAATAATGAATTACAGATGTTATTGCGTATACGTAGGCTCGAATTTAAATTGCATGTCGACGGCGCTCACTATATTATACACGGTGCACGCGATTTCGGGTAGCGATGGAATATTAAATCGGGCGCGAAAACGACTCTCGTACGCGTTGGAAAAAAAACGAGCACAATGAAAATGGACGCTTAGCTGTAAACCGATTTTATTTCGTGTGCAAATGATTGCGATGTTTACGAGTGATCGCGACGGGTTGAAAAGTCGAAAAATATCGAGTTTTGAGTTTTACAGACAACTAGCTGAATCTACCCGTCTTTGCCGGGTTTAAGTATAAAAAAATGTGTATGGCCCAAATAATAATAATAATTGACATTTTCCCGTTATCAGCTGACTGCTATTATTATTTAATAGTTTATTATAAAAGCACACAATATGAATAAAGATATACAATTTAACCGTACAAATTAATTTTTACCGACCGACCGACTGACGTCGGTGTGTGTGTGTGTTATAAACTAACTAACTAACACGTAAAAACGAGAATCTAGGTATACTGCTGTTGATACTCAAAGCTTTTTTCACCCTTTTTACCCCTTTTAACCCCCTTAAGAGTTGAATTTCACAAAAAAAAGTTTATAGACAACGTTTATTCGTGTTATAGAGTATGTATACTTAATTTCAGAAAGATCAGAACAAAAAAATTAACGAACCCGTAAGAAATTTACATATTATTATTGTAAATGATTAGGTTTTTCGAAAATCTATTACTATCGAAACAGTTGCAGGTGTTCGGATAATTTCGAGTTGCGATCCATTCTGAATAGATCAAAGTTCTCTAAAACATAATTTACCTATCCATATCCAGTATTATTAACACGCGTGAGTTTAGTTTTTCGGAAAATTTTGAAAATATACAATAGTATAGTTTTCGAATTTTACCGCAAAACGGTGGTGGACGCGTGCGCAACACAAGACACTCCACGTCTCTTTTTAGACTTGGATTGGCTTATTTTTTCAAAGAATTTTTTACCCATAAATGGTTCAAAACCTTAAATAGACTGAATCGCCGCCTCTATTTCAAAAAAAAAAAGAAAAAAATTGAATTATTTTCAAATGCCTGAAAATAAACGCAGTTGATTTTTGACATTTTTTAACGAAAAAATAAAAATAATGTGATTCGCGTCGATTTGTTTGCGAATTTTGAGGGAAAAAAACAGCTGAGCAATTTATTCGTCGTTTGGGACACTTAAATGAGAGATAAAATTGATCTTCGAACAAAATGAATTTGTTTATTTGATTATTTTAATTCGTCGATTAATCGGATTTTGTTCTCAACGAAACGAACAAATCGCACAGCTGTTTTTATTGCAAAATTATCAAACAAACCGACGCGTTACTCTGTTACTTATATTGTTATTCCAAATCGATTTCATTTCATATGAACCGTCCCACACGACAATAAGCGTTCGGAACAAATGCAGTTTAGAAACCACGTAGATATTGTTCATTTAAAAATGCACGTTTAAAAAGTATGAATTTGAAAGTATTTAAAAAAAAAAAAATTACTGCTTTTCTATATCTTTCGAAAATTTCACCGAAAAAACTGAAAAACAATTGATTGAAAATCTCGGTATCTACGATATAAATAAATAAAAAAAAAAACCAATTAATGAAGTATTTCGTATAAATACTACATATAAAATTAATATTGGACTTTTCTTTTAATTGTTTATGATTTACAAATAATTATCGCAGTCGATAACGGAATTAGATTTCACGTCATCATCGACACGATTAGAAACTCGCAAATTAGAAAAAATTAAAATCGAAAGTGTAATTTTTTTTTTTTAAATTTTTATATCAGATAAAAAGATACCGCCGTGATTTTTAACCATCGTTTTTCAATTTTTTCGGTTAGACTTTTGAAATTAAAGGAGCAATTTTTTTTCAAATACTTTGAAGTTCGGTGACTTTTTCAACATGCATTTCTATATGAACAATTGAATTTCTACGAGTTCTTAAACTGCATTCGTACAAACACTTATTGTGACGTCGAGAAAATCGAACGATTTTACGTCTCGTTGCGCGCTCGACAAATCCGTGACGTCGCGTGGCCGGTCGTTGTCGGTAAAAAATCACAAACATTTTTTACTCTTCGGTCGGCGACCACGGCGTGATGGTTTTCGACTGATGGTCGACAATCAGTGACGTTTCCTAATGACGGGTGTGTATGTATTGTGACGCGTCACACGAATACGGTACAATATGGAACACACTTACATTCCTCGCGACCTCGACATCACCGTCGACGGGACACCCGACGACTCGATAGTGCCCGTCGTGCGCGTCGTACACGATCACGAAGCGCAAACGTAGCTTTCGCCAAGGGTCCTCCTCCGTCACGTCCACCCGGATCTTTGCGCGATTGCCTTCGACCAATGAGACGACCACGAACACGTTCAGACGTGCGACGATCCCGTTCGCGTAACGTAACTCGCTCTTGGCGCCGAAGTCGCCCCAACCCTCGGCCATCGCGTCGTTGACCGTCCTCGCGACAAACTCGGCCCACGTCGCGGGCACCAAGCGCGCTATCATATCGAACGGTACTTCGCCCGCGATGTTGTTCGATCGCCTTTCTTCCATCGGAAACACGTGGCCGACGAACGTCGTCGTCGTATTATCGGCGCTCTCCGCGACCGGGTCCGCTGCGACACACGACACGAACGATATTATTATTATTATTATTAGGGCCCGGATTTTCTAAATGCACTTAAAACCGTACATAATATGCTCTAAAAAATAGCCGGAAATGCCCTTAAAAAATGCATTTTCCCACAAAAATGAAATTGACCGAATACGGGACACGGGTGACAGTCGATAATAAATTAAGATAAGATAAAAACTGAATCGAATAATTTATTTTGAATTTGCTAAATTTGTATAGTATATTGAACATATTATATGCATTGGAAACCAACAAAATTACCCAATAATGCTAAGAATGCTCTAACGAATTATGTACTTGGAAAATATGCACTTGAAATCTGGGCCTTAATTATTACATCACAATACCGGCGATTCGATCGTTTAACGAAGAAAAATTAATAAAAAAATAATACGCACCGATTTGGTCCATTTCCGACGGTTCTTGCGGAAGAAAGCCGCAGTTATTGCACGGCGTCGACGTTTTCGGTGAGATTTCTGTGAAAAATATACTTATTCGATAAAAACATCAAAAGGTTTTCGATTTTTCGTATAATTTGATACATATATTATATATTACCTCCCCCAAATTGTTAGGTTAGGTTTAATTATTAAAAAAAAAAAAAGTAACCTTTTAACTTTCTTATTGTCTGTTCCTTTTCATTGTTTTCAGCCATCAACGTATTGATATTCAGGCCCATGGTGTCTATTAAATCTATGAACATATGATTTTGTAAAAAAAAAAATTGCTAGTAGTTTAATTAACTCGTGAGTTTATTTTGATATCATTAAGAAAAGAAAATAACCTGTCAAGGTTTTCATTCTTTGTTTCTCGTTATTATTTTTTTCCACCAGACGCTTGATTTTCAGGTCCGTGGTGGCTGGTAAAACATTATGAAAACAAAATAATACGTTAACGGCGTACAGCAACATGGCTTTTCTAAAATATTGTAGCAAATACATATTTGAACTATATTTAGATCTTTTACCTTTTAAAAGTTTGAATTTCTGTTCCATTTGTATCTGTATATTATTGTTGTACGAACATTCCTCCACGAGAACGTTTTGGTGTTTGAATTGTTCTAGAACGAACGATAAAATCATTAAAAACTGAAACGCAGCGAAATACGATTCGAGTAAAACAACATTCTAGTGTTGAACGATATATCCAGCGTTATAAAAGTACATAATATATTATATGACACGATTTTCCACGAAAACCGTCCAATACGAGACGATAGGTCTTGTTGGGTTGATGAAAACGTAAAAAAATAATCGTAAAACAAACCGAGTTTTTCGCCCGTCTCGTGGTTTTCTTTGGCAACCGCGGTAGCCGCCGCCGCCGGCATAAACGGCGACAGATAATGTCCGTGATCCGCTGCCGCGTCGTCTTCGAAGCGTCGATTGTACGCGACCGCGACTGGCCGTTCGTTTCCAGCCGACGCTTCAGCTCGGCGGGCGAAATACACCTCGTTATTCGGATATTGCGCCGCGAAAGGGTTGGCGCGTTCGAATCGAGCTAAAACGAACGATAAAATCGTTAAAAATCGAAAAGTAGCGAAACACGTGTTTGAGTAGAACAACATTTTCTCGGTTTCTCGGAACATCTAGTGTTATATTTAAGAATGACACGATTTTCCATATAATATATCCGTCGAATTATAGAACGCAATACGTGTTTTAATAGGATTTTCTTGGGAATATTGTCTCGTTAGGTTTTCCGGGTGGCGGCGATGAAAACGTAGAAAAATAATCGTATTTAAGCGAAAAAAAAAAACGAACCTAGTCGGTTCATGTTCGTCTCGTGGTTTACGTCGGTAGCCGCCGGCGCAAACGGCGTCAGATATTGTCGGCGAGCTGCTGCCGCGTTGTCTTCGAAACGTCGATTGTCCGCGACAGCGACTGGCCGTTCGTTTCCAGCCGTCACTTCTACAGCCCGGCGGGGGAAATACACCTCGTTATTCTTTTCGCCCGTCGATTGCTCGATTTTCAGGCCCTCGATGTCTGTTAAATTCGTGAACACAATAATAATACGACGTTAGCGACATGGCTTTTCTAAACTATTGTAGAAACCGATTAAAAATATTATTTACCGTTTAAGATTTTCGACTTCTGTATCCGTATTGAATCAGTGTTTTTCGAATATTGCGCCGCGAAAGGGTTGGCGCGTTCGAATCGATCTAAAACGAACGATAAATCGTTAAAAATCGAAACGTAGCTAAACACACGATTTATCGTAAAACAACATTTTCTCGGTTTCTCGTAACATCTAGTGTTATATTTAAGAATGACACGGTTTTCCATATGAAACCGTCTTACAGACAGATCAGTGCAAAAAGGATTTTCTTCGGAATTATCGTCTCGTTAGGTTTTTTCGGGCGGCGATGGAAACGTAGAAAAATAATCGTATTTAAGCGGAAAAAAAAAACAAACCTAGTCGGTTCGCGTTCGTCTCGTGGTTTATGCCGGTAGCCGCCGCAGGCATAAACGGCGACAGGTATTGTCGGCGAGCTGCCGCCGCGTTGTCTTCGAAACGTCGTCGATGGTCCGCGACCGCGACTGGCCGTTCGTTCCCGGTAGTCGCTTCAGCTCGGCTGACGAAATTGTTGTTCTTTTTCTCCGACATCAGCGATACCTGGGTTTTCATACACCGTTTGTGCATGTAACCATTTAACGCTGTTCGCGTGATAAAAACGAGAAACGATTTAATTATTATATAAATTATCAATAGAAAATTTCGCAGCCATAATCCCCTCTTACATCTATCGTAGAGCATTTTCTTGGCGAACAATTGTCTTTCGCCGCAAATCAAGCATTTCCGCATAAACATTCCGGCCGCACTTCTATGGTCCGCGTGCGACGAATTGCTAGAAGAACAACGCGTATAATATTATCGATATTCTCGCGTTCCGATCGTAATAGAAATCGTTTTCGTATACTTACGGCAATCTGACATGAGGTAGTTGGCGCCGCAACAGTTTTTCGAAATTTGATTCCCGTTGGGGTGTGTATGGAAATGGAAAAAGATGCATTTTTCGTTGTGAACTGTTGAGAAAATTGCAATATGTGTTTTTAAATGAATTCCTGATGGCTTATGAAGAGGAATGAAAACTAATTAAATAACTTAGGAAAAATAATATTAGAGAATATGATTTTAAAATAATATCTATCCATCCGTTGTTAGCGTAGAATCGGATCGTTTGATTGATGTGGCAATCGATCATTTTAGCCAATCGATTATTTTATTTACAAACACGACATTTTCGTTTACGATTCTGTTTTGGTATGTTTTTTCTTTTTTTGGTTTTTTTGTATTGAAATTCATTAAACTTTCGGTCGGAACATTTAAATTTTTATATTTTATTATATTATATATATATATTATATTGAAACCGACCAACACCGAAATCAGTCGCAGTCGAGACGATTTGGAATGTTTGCTACGAATCAATTACAATCGACGTAAGACTGCTGATTTCGAAAATAATTAACGAAGTGCTTATCGACTATAAGCTAATAAATAAAGATTACACAAATGTAACAAATAAAAATAAACTCTAAGTATACACTCTGAGACGCAATTCGTTGAAAACTGGTACGGTTTATGCGAAATATGACTTAAAATGTGTCGTGTAACATTTTCGCAGAAATTAATAAAAAAAAAATTACTTTATTACTTGAAAGTAACATATTATTAAGTAACTATTTGAGAAAATCTCGAGTTTTAGCACAAACAGCACAATCTGCCGTCTCCGTCTCGGGCGTCTCTGTGAATACTATGAAGCGTAAATAATATATATTATAAAAAAATATATATAATAAGGAATTTTCTAGAAATAAAAGTCTATAACTTCTAACGTACGTTTTACCGAGAATAAGGCGAAACGCCATAAATAATAAGTCGGGTACAACACGCTGTGCTCGGCGTGTGGAAATTCGAGTATTTTGATAAAATTAAAATATATCGTCATCGAAACGATTTAAACCAATAAAAGTATGTTAATAAGTTCTTTTCGAATATTTAATAATTTTATTAGCGACGGGAAAATTCGAATTTTATCATAGCTTCGTTATTAAATCAGTATAAAATACTATAAAGATGTTACTTATATATTATAATAATAATTGAAATACAACAGGTACTTTGTAAGAAGACGTATTAAATTATTATTGGTTATTTAGAAATAAATTTAGCGTGTTGTTGTCAATACAATGAAAAGCATCGCGATTGGAAAATGTACTCTGGCTGTCAAGATAGATAGAAAATCCCTAAAATTTAATTAACGAATAATGCGATTTTTAAATTTTAAACACGCCTACGGAGAAAAAAAAAACTCATACGTTTTATACATTCCATCAGCGATCAATATGTTGGATATAATTTTAAAATCGATTTCAATAATTATTCTTATTTTTTTATTTTATTGAATCCGTTCGATAACGCACGTGTATTTTTGTAATACTTTTATATTATTTGCTCGACTAGATGATTTTAATCATCTAATGCATTGTGTTATTGTGTAACATTGTGTGCTCGTGAATAGTTATTTAATTTGTTATCTGTATTATTTATTGTTGAGATTCTACTCGAAATACCTATTTGTTGTGTTATGTGAACGAGTTACCAATATATCGACATTATAAATTATAATCATAAAGTATATAGTAGGTACATTATATTATTGGTGAGTAAAATATTGCAAGGCTAATAGCATTTAGAAAGAGAAATAAATAAAAATATTATGTAATATTTATAGAACGGTAATCGTTATGATTCATTAGCTCGTTGAAAACACACATCGCTTTCGCAAAAATAATCGTTCGGTATACGCGCAGAACGTCGGTTACGATAATTAGCGTAAAAAATCATTAAGTTTTCCTCATAAAAATGATTCTGTAATAATTATTGTCGCGACTACATTCTCGTCGATAAAGCTTTGCACGATGTGATAAAAGAACGCACAACAACATTAGGAACGATCAAACCGTATAATATGGTAAATCTTTACTTTCGTACTGAGTGGGTTGAGTTATATTGTAATCAGTCGAACCGCACCTATATACGTAGCCAACGATATAGCACAACAGGCGGCGGAGGCGTTCCTCATGGCCCCAGACGTTCGCCAGGGAGAGAGAAAAGAGACATTTATTTCCTTTTGATTTAGCCCGCTGCACAGTACACAATCTCCCGACGAAAGGCACTATTTTTACTCGATCATCGAAATTAATCCCGCGCCGACGACGCCGCCGTTGTCGTTTCACATATATCGAATTCATTTACATAAGACACCCGTATAAAAAGCCGCAGCCGCCGCCGCGAGATCGAGACCAGGTCGGCGAAGTCTCGTTGCGCACCGGCCGCCGCGGAAGAAGAAGAACGGCGGAGAAGAACATTAAATTTCATTCCGTTCGGTAATGTCTTCGGAATAGGGTTCGGTGGATGTTGGTAGTAGAAGAGGGTCGTATAATTGAACCGCGGTTAGTTGTTTCGTACCCCATAAATATTCGCGTTTTATCTAGCGCGGGAGTATAAAAAAAAAAAAAAAAAAAAAGAGAGAAAAAGAGAGAGAGAGAGAGAGGGAGAAAGAGAAAAAATGGCATTATATTCTTATTTTTTTTTTTTCACGAGAATCGTGCAGATAAATTGCGCAAACGAGAATTTAAATACTGGTATCGGCCATGACGAAGGTAACCGCTTTCAGACCCCGTAAACATAAAACACTCGTGGAATGCGCGCCAATTCAAACACACTTTTGAGCGCGTGAAAAAGCTCGTGCAGTTCGCGCGCGCGAAAGACCATAGGGTAGGTAGTCGAAATCCTCGAGCGAAATTCTCGCGCGGAGTGGCGGCAGCGGCGGTGACGCAATTATATTAAGCAGTTTGCGATGCGAAAAATATACGTATTTAATCGCAGCCAACGGTGTTTATAATAATCGTCACAATCAATTATTAACGACGCATAAGTTCAATATTGCCGATGAAGTTTTAATTATGTGTTTGTATAACACTGCGATATTGCGATGCAAAAATTATGGTCGCATCATAAAACAATCCGAAACGTTAAGTACACATGATATACAGTGCTAAAATTGGATAAATAAAATTAGTGGGACACACAAAAAAAGAGCGTATTCGGCGCATTTATTTACTCTTCTCCTCCCGAAAAATATGCATGGGCATGCCTCCTAAACATAATAATATAATAAAAATATTATACCAGTTATCTTCCGCGATTTAACATAATTAATACATTTCAACTCAAATTTACTATACATTTAGATTTTGTGTGAAAAGGAAATGAAAAACACAAGTGTTATTAATTTATCATACTAAATACGTCAGAAAAATACTAAATATTGCATTGAACAGGTAATTTTTTTTTTTTTTTTTTATGTGTAGTTTGATGATAAAAAACAGAAATTGAAAATAACTTATAATCCTATGCGTCCCACTTGTAAAAATTAATAGAGGTACAATTTCTGGCAACAATTTCTGGAAAAATAATTGGAATACTCAATCCCTCGGCATTCCTTTCCGATTCAAACACTTTAATATATAAGTATAATTTAAAACAATTTACCGTCGTTAAAATTCCCTTGTTTTATTCAATTCGGGTTCATAATATTCGCAATGGGTATACGTATGACTAAATAAAATATACAAGTACAATAAGGTGTCTCGCCATATTTGTCCTACATTAAATTTTTTTTCTAAATAATATTGTCATAGGAATATACTTTTTCGCGGTTTACATTTGTACGTTACTTTTTACTAGAGGTCTAAAAAAAAAGATGAAATATAGGCTACAGCTTATGAAATACGGGCGATCGATATAGTCGAATTGCTCTGAGAAATTTTAAATCAATGTACCAATTTGCTTGAATCTGAACGAAAGAAGGACGGTAGATGAGCCTCTATTTCCGTTTTCTATAGAAAGTTTATAAGATTTATAAATGTATTTTAAGTGATTTTTTAAGTCAGTAGGTCGAACGAACTTTTTTTTATGAAAAACAAAATAATATTAACAACTGAATCACGGTCAATGAAAACCCGTTGTTTTTTCGTTAAAAGGACAAATCTCGTCAAAATTGGATTTTTGAACTATCGCAGGATTAGATTGTGATTTTTCGGTTATTACACATTAGAGTAAATATATATGAATAATATAAGTCAAAGTATCTTATAAGTTATAAGGAATCCTATATAAAAACTTCAGATCGATTGAAAATTTAAATGTTAATATCGATATTAATTATGAATAATTAATACGATTTATATTATTAAAAACGTTATTGTCAATACAAAAATAGAATACCTATAATTTGTTTTTTTTTTTATATAGGGTAGGGACTTATAAAAAATTCCTACATGCGATATTTTTACACCACCGTCAGCTGTATTGCAGTGCTGTGTACTATAGAACTGTAATATTCTTACTATAATTCTAAGGTGTATCTTAAAATTTAAAACTACACAGGACAATAAATATTTCAAATAACCTACGTGATTTTAGCATATTAAAAGATAAATTGAGTTTAAATCGTTTTTGCAGAATTGGCTCCCCTTCCGTACAAGCACCCTGAGCAGTTTACCTAGGCCCCTTATAGCTTTCGCCGACCCTAAGTAGGTACACCGATACACAATTTGAACGAAAATAAAGTTACGTAATCTTATACGAATCTCACCTTCAACAACACCATCGATTTCGACTTCCGAATCCCGGCAAATTAAAATATAATTTGAATTGTTGATAGTAGACTTTGAAACTAATCACTCGCCGTCTTGCATTCCTAAAGACAAACTGAACAAATAACGCGATAAATAGTTGTGTCAATTTTCGAGTGTTATAAATTATATTATGTAGATACGTCATGACGTAATGAAATGTCGATCAAATTATAAGAGATATTCAGCCGATGTGCAGCACACGAACAAAATCAAAAGTCCGTAATCGATGCAATATTACAATGTTACCTATTTTGATGTGAACGTGGTAGAACGAGACGCAATGGCGATTTGATGATAGCATGTACAAAATTCTGTTTTCAATGTGGGGAATTCGTGTTAAATTTCATTAAACTGCAATTCCGGAAGTTCGGCAACTGAAAAAAAAAAACGTTTTCTTCAAATAAAGATTTCTTAGGGCCACAAATGAAATTTGTTTAGGTATTCGAGTTCGAATACCTAAAGAGAAAAAAAAAATGTAAAACGTGGTCTTGTAGTAAACTGTTGACGTCTTAAAATATTGAATTTAAGAATATTATTTCACTCTGTACACGCGATGAATGATGAATACATAGTTTATTTTAATTCACGCGAAAAATATTATCGTATTATTTGAATACGAATGAAAATTTAACCTATAAATCTCGAGAAATTTGTTTGAATAGTTTTTAATAATGTTTTTGTTTTATGACGTATAATATTATACAGAAATGCACATTTCCAAATTGAGTTTTCGGAATTTTAGATATTATCACGTCGTTTCATTCGACATCGGGTAGGTATTTATTATTCGTTTCAAATGCTATTTACAGTAATTATTAGTAACGTTAAATTGATAGATAGGTAATAAACGTTTTGCACCTGGGCGCGCTGTTAAAAATTCACCGTGTACTTTGGTAAATAAATGACAACAATGTCGAGATTGTCATAAGCTCACAAGTAATAAATAAGTAAGTACATGGGTACATCTACCTACATATAATGTACACTACGTTATTTCTCGTCGCATTGAAATGTTACTATTATTCAACAAATAACCGTTTTCTTGTTCCAATTATTTTCCGCGTAATGGTGGGATTTATTTTCACGAGAAATATGAATAGGTATTTCAATCAGAGGTCGTTCGAATTTACTTAAGTAATTTTTATGTCAACCTATAAATAACTGTCTGAGAGCATGAAAAAAAAAAGGGAAAAAATAATGAGTACTCGCGGAGTCTGATAGAGTGTAATTCGACATCACAGAGTCACAAATATAAGGAGAGAATAGTCATCGGAGAGACAAACAAAAGAAAACCATAACTTTTGTTTTATCATTGCCAATGACCAATTCAATATTGCTTCGAGTAAAAAAAAAAAAGAAAAAAAACCTCTTAATAAGAGAACTGAAAGAAAAGGTCGCGGCCGTCTCCTTTCAGCTGTTTTTCCCGGAGCCGCGTCATAAAGACATAGCACTGTACAACGAACAAATTGAAAATAGTAATCCAAAGTTTTACCATTATTAAAGTTCATTTTTTTCAAAAGCAACTCGGGTAATCTTTTCCTCTCTTTTCCTTTCGACTTTCAAAGTCGCCTATGGTATACACGCCGCCGTCAATCCGATTGCATCCAATCGCTGTAATGGTATTCTATTTTAATGTGCTCCGCGTAATACGATTGGATAGTAAAAACGCGATCGACTAAACAAGCGGATTTGAAAACCTAAGAAATGATAACAAAAAAAAATTTCAAAAATAGCCGTAAAATAACAAAAAAACTCGATAAGGTAGATCGAGACAGAACCCTGTTAACCAATAAACTTCGGAGGGGGTGTATGTCTATGTCCAGACGAATGAAATTCACCGAGAAAATCGATAAGAAATCATAAAAATCCAAAACCAGTTTTCAAAAAAAACAACACAATCAACGCATAAATATAATTTCGAAGTGCCTCAACACAACAAAACGAACTGTTTTAAGAACACTACCCTTTAAAAAAAAAAAACTTATCATTTGTTGCTTAAAATGTAAACGAGTCTTTGAAAATTCTTATTTTATTTCTTATCTGCAATTCATTCTTATCTTTTATTGTCTATGATTATTAATTTTCATGAAGGTAAATATCTACTAGTTTTTAATATTTTTTGTAAACTTTATTCATTTCCATGTAACAAATATTGTACAATTATTATGTGACTGTTATACTTATTTCCAATTATTTCCACAACGTTATGTATCAAAATTGGTTTAATAATACTATGCCATCACTCTTCATATTGAAAAAGATTTTTGAATTTAAGTTTAAAAATGATACCAATTTTTACATAATTAAAAGAAAAATTAATAATTTTCTATAATCTTGTAATAACATATGATTTTAAAATATTAAGTGACTTACATATTTTTTTTTTCGGAATTTGAAAGCAAAGTCTCCCACGAGTCATTTTTATGGTAATATCAGGTGGAGTTGTATAGTCCTCGTAATATTCAAGGCCCAGTGGTATCTGATAAATATATATATATATATTGTACCCGACAAACGTTGTTTTGCCTTATATTTTTAGTGAATTTTGTTGTGTAAAAAATAACTATGTGGCGACAGCGCGGCGTCTATATGATTGAAAGAGGAATGGAGCGCGCACGCACGCAATTTCGGTAAAAGTTATGTAATGATATATGACGTTGCAAAATCCATACTTTTTGGTAAACATCGTCGGGTTTTCGCTTTAATAATAATTGTATACTATGTTATCGAACGTATCGACCAATGGCAATAGATTTGCCTGCGATCGTATTCGACCGTCCAATAAAAAAATTTCTTTTGTATTCGTTCTATTGTTCATCGCACGCACGCGATGTCGATAAAAGTTGTGTAATAATATGATATTGCAAAATCAATACCCTTTGGTAAAGATCGTCGGGATTTTCGATGACATAACAATCTATTAATTAATAAAATGCAAATTACCACGCACTCGCTGATCGTTGCATTTCAAAATCTAGCCCGTGAAAAGTTTTCGTGGTATGAAGGAGAAATATAGTTCTTCATTTCCAACTCTTTTAACCCTCTTAGGGGTTGAATTTTGAATATTAAGTTAATAGATTTTTCATTACTATTTATGCTGAATTTCAAAAAACTCCGATCGAGAAATAACGTTTTCCATTTTTAACACATTTTACCCCTTCTAACCTCCTTAGGGGTTGAATTTCGGAAAGTGGTGACACCGGGGAGGTATCTGGAACAACTCTGTGAAAAAAAATTGGAAAAAAGTTAAATAGTGTCGTCACAAAATGGGAACATAAAAAAAACCTGTTCTTTTATATATATAAACGATAAATGTACTTAGATAATTGATTATATTGGTATTATGTAAATAGCTACAATATGTTAACCGTACTCTTTTAAATACTGGCTAATTATAGCTATAGAGGTCAGTGAAAAAAATTATAATGTAATAAATAAATACTAGTGGAAAAAGCGTATTTTTTAACGGAAACTTTGTTCGATCATTATTAAAATATATCGAAATAAAACTATTAGCGTATGATTTTTAAGCGCGCGTATGTTAATAAATCTCCAGCCGTCAGTAACAAGAGTTATTTACCCCGAAAGTATTCGCCTAAAATTGTTAGGCATCGAGTTTTAGGGCGGCGAAACTCCTTTCAAAGCTTCGCGCATCACCAACCCAATATTGTGGCAAATATTGTCGCTATCTATTTCTAGATAGCAGAGCAATTTTATTAATCAACCCAAGTATAGGGATCAGACATAAAGCTATATGAATCTTTTGTTATCGCCGTACTACACCAAAGTTTCAGACATCATTAATCTGTCCATTTCGTTAAAATAATGCGCCGGTCTGAAGTTTAAAATGTTCATAAATACATCTACTTACACATTGTTCCGTGGGGTTTTAACTCCATACCAACATTGTATTATATAACATAATTTTATATAATATCGATTTATTATTTCGTTGATTTTGTTTTCAGTTGTATTCGATTGGATTCTTGTTTTAGCTTTTTTTCAGAAATCAGATAATTACCATGATTAAAACGCCAATCTGAAATAAAATAAAATGTCAATGGTGTAGTTGTAGTTAAATCCAAACCGTGTGTAAAACAACTTATTTTAGTAAATATCACAAGTCAAAATAATGTAGTTTTAAAAACAAATTATTGACCTTGCAAATAACGCCCAGTGACTTTATAAGGTGGAATAACATTGCGCGATTTCAACATAATATTAGAACGAAAAAGGATTAGGTTTATCTACTTCAAGAGGCAATTCGTTTCTATCATTGGACTTCCAACGTCGAAACGACTCGACGTTTGCTACAATACAACCGAGACGTCTATCACTATACTGAATTCATAATGACAATTTCATTTGGACGTTTAACGTTCTTAAAACAAACGCAAATAATCGGTTTAGTTTGATAAGAAACTAATTAACAAGATATTTCGAACGATTCGAACTAAAACGAAACTATAAAGACTGACTAGAGAAATCTAACAATTTTCGACCAAATCAATTTCACTTCACCCCCGTGTACCGTTTTCTTGCCAGGCGATGTTTTAAAAACGATTCACCAGTGTCATCCACCCGTCACCTCCAATCCATCCAGTCTTGGGCTCTATATGCTTTTTCGTTATAATAATGTGGTCGGTATTTTATTTTTGTCATCCAGAAAATGAGACATCTGGGCGTTGTAAAAACATTTTCTACAACAAGAAAAAGGTGAAATAAATCTTATAGTCGCGCAATAATTTTTATCTAGGTAAACGACATTGCTTTACCGTAGAAGATTCAAAGATTTGATATAATATCTGAAGGGCAGCCGTCGCGATGGGGAAAAAAAAAAGTCGTTTGTTGTTCGCCAATGGCGCGGCGGCGGGGTAGGACGGACTAAAAGTTCGAGACGTTTCCACCGCCGTAGTCACGGATCACACGCAGCAGTCTTAATTCGTAACAGCTCGGGGGGGCTGTGCGTCTGTATAGCCGCGTTGACGAACCGTTGTTAATGGTCGGACACACAGGACGTGATTATATATAGTGTCGAATCGACTAAAATAAATTGACACAACCTCTCCTTAACCTTCGCGCATTTGTCTCCCGCTCGAACCGTCTGCGCTCGCGGATCGATCATCGTCCAGAGGGGAAGGTAGAGAAAAAATACGGACGGGACGTTTGGCCCGCGCACAGAGAGAACTGCACGAGCACTGGCGGCGGTCAAAAGCCTCGTGGCCCCGCGATGATGAATGACGACAGGTTTGGCTATTCAACCGCGGGCATATTATATAGACGAGAAATCCATTACACGCGCGCGCGCGCGACGACGACGACCTTTTGTTCGGGGACAATGTCACAACGAAATTATACTCTCGCACACCAACGTGGCCCTCGGCCGACTAAAACCCGCCGAGAGAAGTGGATCCTCGAGACTGTCAGGCATTGCCGGAGATTTAGTCGAACTTCATAGCGCGGGGTCGTCGCTCCAATTTTATTCGACCGAAACACACGTTTAAATAGACGGCAATTTGAATGATTATAAAACCCGACAATGCAAACATTTAGTCCAACTTATAATTATTATAAGTAATTTTAACACGATTACAATATGTTCTCATATCATATATGAACAGTAACTATAAATAATATTTATTGTGTGGGTATATTATAATTTTTTGTTATTGAGTTATACAATAAGCTAGACAAAGGTGGAAATGTACTTATCGTGGTGGGGGGGGGGGCTTGAAAAATATTCGAGGGAACTGAGTCCTTCTCCGTAGTCGCCAATGAAAATCGGTTTCAATCAATATAAAACGACGTCCGATCTTTGCTGTGCAGTAACATTACATGGATATATAACGCACTAAGTAAAGTTAAATTGTTTGCATTAATCATACCTACATAGTTAAAATCGATTTATAGCTGATCTACAATCATATTGAACCAATAGATAAAAGCAAGTACTTACACAATACCCAAAACTAAAATTATAACATTTTATTTCTTTCAAAAAATAATAATGAGATTCAGTCAACATAAAAAAAAAAAATTTATACTCACATTCTTGATATTATTATACTGTAATAAATCCAACATAAATATAAACATAATTAAAATTAGGTGCACAAATTTAAATAATACAATTCCTTGATACATGATATTTTTTTAATAGATAGGTTAGGATAGATATATTTAAACAAATAAAAAACAACAAATTGTCAAGTACTTGCACATTTTTTTTTTGTATTCACATAAATAATTATGTTAAAACATTTATTTTTTTTTAAATATAGAAAATGAATATTACTCAGTTGATGAGAAATCTGAAGACGAAGTATCTGTAGATGTTCAATATTACAGGATTTAATTGAAAACAAATCTTTAAACGTTTTTTTTTTTTGGCGAATTTTGCAAGAAAAAGTCACAGTTTTTAGGTGAGTATTATATTCACTGACGACGTTTGAAATCGTCCTTTGCCCGAAGTTGTTTGGAAATAATAACGCGACGTTCTCGAACAGATATCTTCGGGGATTCATCTGTAAAAAATCAGCTGAAAAAATTAACGCGGACAAAATTCCCGACAGAAGTGAAAATGAAATGAATATAACTTTTATTTTTATATTCTGACCGTATTAAATTGATTTTTATCAGACGTGTCATATAATTGTATCGAAATGTTTCTTTTGAAAAATTCACGACAAGTGATCGACCACCGGTGAAAAAAACGAAAAAAAATAAATACAAAACTCAAGAAAATATAAAAGAAAAGAAAACTGGTTTCGAACAAAATCGTTTTTATTTTTAAATAAAGCCCAAGTATACAAAAAAAACACAATACGAGGGTGGGAATTAATAACGATGAATAAGAACACCGTCGTTGTGATTTTCAACGGCGTTTTTTCGCCGCGTTCAGCCGCGGCGGATTCAGCGCGCCCGCTGTTGCTGTCTCCGCAGCCATCCGCTTCTACCCAAAGACACGCGGCGGCCCGCGATACACGACGCCGTCCGCGTTCTCCGGCAGTCTGACGCGTGTCCAACGCCGTCTATTGGCGAGCTGGGCGGTCGACGGCGTTGGCGGCGCGATCGTCGCGGTCGACACGAACGTGGCCACCGTGAGGAACGGCGCGAACGTCACGCGACGTTTCGCCGTGGCCATGCCGCCGCCGGCCCGATTTTTCTTCAGGATCGACGACGGGCGTCTGCCGGCCGACGTTCCTGTCTCGCGATCGTGCCGACGATCGACGACGCGGTGGGCCTTCTTCTGCCCCTTTCTTGGCCGGGCCGGGCCGGACGTCGCGGAGCTATCCGCTACTCCGGTAGCGTTCTCCTGCTGCTGCTGCTGCTGCTCCTTTTCGTTCGCATTTCGCAAGCATTTATTGTGTGCGAAAACACGACAGACTGCAAAACGATCAACATGATTATAATAATATTATTGCGCCATCCGTCGTCGAATCCAACGTCAATCCCTCGATTGAGCGAGCGCTGGTGGAGGAGATGATTTTATTAAGCTGCATGTTTTCTATATATCCATTGTGTTGACAAAAAAAGGAACATCTTATCGACTAAATAATACATAATACAAGTCGGTAAAATCCGGGCACAATAACTAGAGATTCGGTTGAAAACTATTAGGTTTGGGAGAGATTCGAGTATTTTGGAAGCCATTTTGATATCTCTCCGGCTTAGTCTCCCAAACCTCCGGATTCCACATAGAAATTAAAATATACAATCGTATTGCAATAATTACTTTTACATACTGCCATTTTTTTCACAAACATATGTATGTGCTTACAAAAGCAGCACTCTTGCCACCATTTGACGGCGCTTCGCTCGTTTACGAATACGTGATTGCATCTGTTGGAGACATTGAAATTGTATTATTATTATGTATATTACGCGTTATATATTTATGTAATCATTAGTCATTCATTATAGTTAAAGCACACGGTGTTCGAATTTATCGTAAGAGAATAGATAATAGGAAGACAATCATATTTACCTCAAAGCCATTTTGATTTTTTTTTTCGAATTTATGGTTTCTAAAGAAAATACAGAATCAACCGTTCGATTCGTCGTATGAACATGAAGTGAATTGTCAAAACATGTTTGTTTATTAGCTAATCGTTTTCCTATCAACGAGGTTGTTAAGCCGAGCAGTTTTAACAACGGTTAGTGTTTTGTGCCTGCAACTAAATAATTTTAAATCTCTTTCATAATCAGCTGCCAAACCCATCACTTAATTTTTGGTATACTCTTCAAGTAAATGATTATTCGTACCCAAAACGACTTAATAAACTATGTGAAGTCAATATTTAAAAATCTGTTTAAAACATTTTTACATTGGTTAGAGTAGAAAAAGATTTTTCGCTAGCAAAAAGGTAAACAATACTTCGAATAACAATATTTACTATCTGATCTCGCCCGGCCGATATACGACGACCACGTCGACGGAAAATAATACCGACAAGCTCGCGACAAATAAACGCGTACCTAATGGGACACACACTCCAATATAAAATACACGACGAAATTTAAAGTAATAATAATTATAATTAAAAATACAATAGAATGTCAGAAGGCAAAATCGAATGCGTCGACAGGCCTCGGTTTAGGCAGCCTTGCTTTATATAGTCACTAACACCTACGAGGGACTCAATTGTTACAGTTATTTTTTTTCCCGGACTCAACCATTAGAACCTATGCCTTTTAAGTTTTCGCGCCAAGTCGCACCTGGCATGCACCATTAAACTTTGGATTTTAAATTCGGCGATGTCAAAACGAATCGATTTAAAACCTCTCTGACCGCATGCATATATTGAATACTATTACAGTGCTGTGACGAATTCATTTCGATCAAATCTCAAAGCCGACACAATTGTTCACGAATTTTCGCGACATACGAATTTTAGTCCTATTCTTTCGACGAAGAGAGGTCAGCCGTTTCGGTTTTGCACTCGACGGCTTGCGAAATACCGTTTTTTTTTTAATAAGAGTATCTATATTGGTATTACGAGGGGAAAAAATCATAATACTTCGAACGCGTTTGTTACACGAATGGTTCGACGAAATCGGGGCCGGGCGAGAAAAGAAAAGAAAAAACGACGTTTCTCCCCCGAACGCGCGTTTATAAACTACCTCCGGGTTGGTTAAATTCGAAACGTTTAGGCTGTAGTGTACGGGAGGCCATAGTATAGCGTGCGGTTGTCATCCAAAGGGACGGGAGAGAAAAGCTATACCTAAGAATGTATATTATGTATACGTAGATATGTGAGCACTCGTTATACATATATTATATGTTACATTTTCCTCCACGCCACAAACGCGCGGCGTCCGAACGAACCCGTTACCGTAATGGCCAATGTAAATTCGCTTGCCTGGCAAATTCGTCTGGCTAACAGATGCGCCGCGATAAATCTGCATGTACCGCGCGGACACACAAAGGACGAGGGAGAAAAAAAACCGCACGGGGTTAAACACGAAGGATATTACGTTTTTGATGACTCAAAAGAAGAGCCTTTTTTTCCTTTCTTTTTTTTTCCTATCCGGTATGTACACCGTCTGTATATATATATATATATTGTATATATATAATAATATAGTCTGTTCGAAAAAAAAAAAAAAACCGGCTATACACAACAACGGCTCCCCATAGCATGTGAGTTTAGTGTTGTTTAGGGGTTTTTTTTTT
The DNA here is from genome assembly GCA_948098885.1 of Drepanosiphum platanoidis. Classification (NCBI taxonomy): domain Eukaryota; kingdom Metazoa; phylum Arthropoda; class Insecta; order Hemiptera; family Aphididae; genus Drepanosiphum; species Drepanosiphum platanoidis. The sequence continues at coordinate 27,004,291 of OX402528.1, forward strand.
CGCATTCGATATCTAATGCTGTTTGTATAACGTTTTATTCCTCGCGAAAAAAAAAAAATAACAAAGTATACATAAACACATTATTATAATATAAAGGTATACATTAAACGATCGTTCGTACGAGAACAGACCTTATTTGATATTAATGATTTACGGCCGTCCCCGAAAGACCACAACGTGACAATAATAGGGGCGCCGCGCCGCACATTAACCCGTTGCACCGGTTACTCTCCGCCGCAGCCAGTGCAGCATATTATTTACGTATTGCGCGCGGTGCGTTACTCAATCGCAACTGCCTCGGAAATAGAGCAAAACCATTGCGTCTAATCGTCTGCAGCGAATCGGTCGCACGACCGAAAGTGGCCTGACGAGGGGGTGCGGTACTCAACCCTTTTTTTTCCAGCCCTTATGCGCCGAGTGTAGTCCAAACAATCCATTATAATTACCACGAAAAAAAAATGAAGTAAAGTAAATTGTGCTCGACGAACACAAACGAGAACGTTTCGTGTGTCGCCGCGGAGGGGCGCGCACGCGGCTTTGACGATCGTTCGTTGCAGTCGAGTCGCCGTACCGACGAGCAAACTGGGATTTCGCCCTCGGGAAACGCGTTATCATAGCATAACATAATAATAACTACTAATTTAATTTGTATGACTTACGGGCACGCGGCGGCCGCGAGAGGTGCGGGCGAAATAAATTAATGGCCGCTTGCATGCGCCGCCGTAACTATTGTCAGGCCGATCGTTTTTCTACGAATAGAAATTGTGGCTTATATTGGTTCTAACTCGTCTGTTTCGGTAACGCACGCGCCGCGCTCTGTCTACGCGTCCGTCCGTCTCGGTTTTCAACTCGTCGAACGAACGCTATCCCGTATACATTGCGATAATATAAAAGAGAGTAAATAAATAGCAGACCGATAACGAAAACAAAATACACTTTCCCTATCACACTGAGTCACAAAGTCAAAAGCGATAAAACGTGGTAATTTGCTCGAAGAGTCGAGAAACAAAAATCGTATAATAAAATATTATTGCTCCCAGACAGAAGACATTACGCCCGGAGTCTATTAAATATATTTATTATTATAATGTCCAACGGGAACGGTGGGTTTGTTTTGACGTTGAACTCGTAACTACTCGCGAAAATGTCTCGTCGTCGTCCGTACGATATTCCGTCGTCCACCGGAATGGTCGTCGATACATGTCACCGTACGAAACGCAGGGCCTGCGCGAGGGGAGAGGGACGAGACGAGCCCGGGCAACTTGCGCTCTGCGTTATCGAAATTACACAAACAAAAACCGTTTTATGTATTTCGTACAAATGTTCACGAATAAGAATACCCTTTCATATGAACAAACTATTTCGCACCAGGCCTGCATTTAAAACTGTCGTCGATTTTGTTTTTAAGACTTTTAAACGATATTTTAGACACGACGTATTCACGTAGGTACACATATCATATCATAAAATAAATAGATACAAACAAGCCGTTCAAAAAATGAAAGTCATAAAAGCTAATAAGTTGTAAAGCAAAATTATATAAACTTGCCGAAACGGTTTGTTTTTAATTAATTTCTAATTTTAATCCCGTTTAACATTGTTTCGGTGAACTCAACTTAATATTAAGTTCATTGTACTTTTTCTTCTTAGTTTTACGCTCGGTTTTTGATTATATACCTACATAATGAATAACAAATTATACGATTCAATATCGACTCATATATTTAAAAACTATTTAAATACGGATATTCGGTTTCGAGCATTGCACATGGATACAATCGATGTCACATGATGAAATTAGAAAACCAAAACTGATAAACATAAAATATTGTTTTGCGATTCAATACAATATATTGTATGATTGCTTTTTTTTTTGTTGTTTAGGGATTATAAGATAAACAATATATATGGAAATGTATTTATTTTTTCCCCGATTTAAATATGAAATAAAAATAGGGAGAAAAGTCTCGAGGGTAGATTACCAAGTATTTTACTTTGAAAAATTGTAGTGCCTACACTTGTTGTTCAACTTGATACAGATAAGTACTCAAAACGAATGTTTATACGATATAAATATGTTAAATTAAAATCAATCCTTTCGGTAATTCACGTTATTTACATTTAGTTTGATGGCCATTACAAGTAAATATTCAAAACTTGAAAACGTTAAGAGGCTTACTGTATTTTTATGTATTTTGTTAAGTACTGCTACTGCTACTACAAAAAAAGGATAGATAAAGTCAAATACGTCGATTTTTTCGAATGTTATTTCACGGTTATTAATTTGGCATCTCGTGTATGAAATTAAATAATTGGTAAAATCACTATGCAGATATAGCGTACTTTCTGTTGCATGTAGACATCTACAACGAAAGGCAGTAAAAGTTAACGAGAATTTTTTTTAAAAACGTGTGGGTAGCACATTATTTTGTCGTTAACATTCAAACAAATTAAACGAGTTTAATAATTGTTTTCATCTGCACTTTTAAATTGACATTATTATAATTACACATCAAAAATGTTTTTTCGACGTAACTACGTTGTCGTTTACAGTCTGTTGATTATATTTCGCGTCGGTTTTCGTGTCTCGTTCACGGAGAAAAATGAAATATTTGAAAATTATGTCACGAATATTTAGAATTAAATTAGACGAATGGATCCTTTGAAAAATCCGACGAAACAAAAACACGTACACGCGTTACGACTGTTATTATTATTATAGTGTGCCATCGGTTGCATATTTTTGTATATATCCGTTTGTGCGTTAAGTAACTTCGGGCGTATAAAATGAAAATAAAAAAAACTACCCTATCCCTTTCATAAAACTAAATCAAATTTCATATTACGAACATAACGAATTGTTCTCATCCTGGGTCCCGTCCCGATGTTCTCGTTTGCTGTAATAATAATGTGAACTTTGTACTCGGAATAGCGTTATAATACGAGCCTCGGCGCAGAGCTCTCATTCACTGTACGTATATATACGTATATCTTCTGCCTCTCTTTTCACTACTTTGTAGGGACTGTAGTACTGTACAATTTAATTTAAACTAACAGTTACAAATCGGGCTGAAACAACCCTCCAAAATAATATAACCCTTGTCTCTGCCACAGGGAGGGTTTGGGTGGAATGAAAAAAAAAAAAAAAAAAAAGAGGAAAAGAAAAAAAGAACGAAGAAAAGTAACCGCTTTATTGCGTTTCGCCGCTCCCCGATTGCAACATTTTCTTATTTAAGTTCGGCACAGTCCCAATGGGAAGTCCGATAGCCTTCTTTTTTTTTCTTTCTTATTTTCCTTTTTTTTTTTTTACTACAATTTTAATGCCGATATATTGCTATTATGATTTATGTTGATCCATATTATTTATTTAAGCCGGATTTATCGATGTCGGAGTTCGGAAAACGTAGTAACTGACGCGATAAACGTGCGCACTCGTCTCCACCAGTCGGTGAAATAAAATAATAACTCGGTAACGAAAGTCTATTCAATTGAATTCCCCCGAGTTGGCCGATTACCGTAACATGTCATATTAAATACTGCAAATTGAATTCGATATTAAAAATAATAGCAATTTAATTAAAATCACTGAGAAATACTTAACCTACGTGTATTATTATATCAGTCGCGTAAAAAGAGCAGGTACATTTTTCATAAGCGACTTTTCATATTAAGTGAAATCTTTTCAATCAACTTGTGTATATAGTGTCATATTTTTTGAGTAATATAATACAATTTAAATGTTGTTAATAAAAAAAAAAAAAAACGATTCTTAAGCATGCCTATATTATATTATACTATATTATTCTGAAACAAATATTAAAAAGTTCATTATTTAAAATTCGTGTTAAATATTAAAAACAGGCTATTGACAATTGTTCTGTAATAATGGCACGAGATTGACCATTATTATATCTCCTTGTCCGATTGCTAGTTTTATCCAAGTATCAAATGTTAAACATGTGCGTAACTTGAATTTTTTTGAGGATTTATGGAATATATCAAAGATGAAATAAACAAAAAAAAAAATCCAGTTTTTGTTTTAACAACGCTTACTACTCGGTAAGACAATGGTACCTAGCGATGAGGGGAAATCGATTAAGGCGAAATCCGTCGACTTTCTCTAGTCAATCTTGGTCGTTTTAGTCTTGATCGAATCGTCGCCCGAAATTGTTTGTTTATCTGTTCGCCGTTGCATGCGCGTTCCGTAGTTCTTTTTTGAAGCTCAACCGATTGATGCATTTGTCAAAACGCTAAACATCTAAATCAAATCGTCATTATGAATCCAGTTATGATAGACGTCATAGTTGTAATGTTGCAAACGCCGTTTCGACGTTGGCAGTCCAGCGATGGAAACGAATTACTTCTCAAATCAGGTGAGATTAATCCTAATTCTTATTCGGTTGTTTTGTTATGTTGAAATTGCACTGTTATTCCGGCTTAAAGTGGCCGAGAATAGGCGTCGTTTGCAGCAACTACGATCGTTTTTTGTAAACTTTATTATTTTAATTCGTACTTTCGTCCAAAACGTACAGTTAGAATCACCATTGCATAATATAATATGCTATAATGTTTAGATATGATTAAAATGTAGATTAAATAATTAAGTTTTTTTTTAGTACAAAATAATCAACGTTACGTATGCATGTACCTAGTCGATTGAGTTGTATAATTTATTGTTTTAATACATACTTTAGTTATAACTATAAAAAACTTTTCAACTCTAAAACAATGTTTTTAAAGACAATATTAGTTTCATAAATCGTAGTGTTAAAAAAATATTTAAAAAGCATATTTTGCATTTTTTTTTAATTATTGTTTTGTTTTTAAGGCCAAATACTTTTTTTCAACAAAGTCATTTTTTTAATGCATTAAAATCCGCGCCTTAATATTGTACCATAATATTTTTCTCGATAAAATTGAATTACTCTACAAAATACAAATAATTGGTTTTTTTGTATTTTCGAAGAATTGCTCTCTTAAATTTTCATGGGGGGGGGAAGGGGTTCTTTCATCCTTTCTAGGTTATGCTCATGAACAAGTGATAAAATATTTAATCGATATTAGTACATATTAATTATTTAAAAATTTTTACGAAATCATTTTTATTTATTAAATTCTTTAGTCGACGATGGATTTATAAATAAGTAAAAAACCAAAAAAAAAAACAAATTTTAATTTTGCATCTCATAATGATATCAATATTGTGTAAATAATTATTTTATAACAACAGTATTTTTTAAACGTGTTAAATAAATAAATAAATAAGTGAATAAATAATTTTCTTTATCCACCGAAACAATACAAGTACTTAAAACCAATATAAAATAATTATAATGCGCCGGGGTCAAACGAACCGCAGACAACTGTTAAATGGGAAAATAATGGGCGGCCGCTCCTTTGATGTAGGTACCTACATATATATATATATATATACCAGTTAACGACCATAAAATATAATATTATATTCGAAAACAATGTTTTATACACAGGAACCGCTTCCTGCCGGGTATCAAAGACTTTTCGCCCGATCTAAAGACTTATCCTCTATTGTCTGTGTCGCGTAGTTACACAACGCTGATATTAAACTTTTATTGTGAAGAACACACTCGGCGCGGTACTCGTATAAATATCATAATATCCTACGCTGCGATCGGAGACCGGTCCAAGTATAATATTCGAATTAAAAAGAACGAAACCACCGGCAGGAGCCGGGCAAACGAAGAATAGTTCGCCGGTCAATGAAACATAATAATATAATAGCGACGCTAATAACGATGATATCCCGCACTCGGGCGACGCGAAACTGCAGCCATTTGATTTTACAAACATAAATCACTGTAATATTGTAAACGCTGCGCAGCCCGGAAACATCTATTCCAACAGTATAATAATGTATTTATTAGAATAATATTTGAATATGACCACTGCGACGACGACGCTGGTAATCTGCGACTATTATAATAATATACGAGTACTATAACGTTTTAAGACGCTGTGTAATGAGATTGTGTACAAGACGTGTACACATACATAGAATAATTTATGTTGTTTCGCGTTATAAAATGTCGAGATAACCGTTGAGTGTAGCTCGAGTTGGTCGAACGCGAAATGATTATGACGTTATGGGATTTTGAACGAAAAGTATATAAGTGTTTTCGACATTTTGTCTTATCCGTCGTATTACGAAACGTAGGACATATTATTATTGTCATGAGAAAATGTGGATTTTGAAATACGTACTCACTTGAGCAACCAACGTTACGAATATCATATGAAAATCTATCGAGCTCGGATTGTCCGAAAAAATTAAAAATTAATTAAACTGAAAATGTAAACGCTAATCTGAATTACGACTTTTATTGTGCGTCTCGTCTGTGGATTATGATAATAATACGATATCCTCTGTTGTTTGGATATACAAAAGTTCCGAACAAAAATATAACGAAAGTTTAAATTTCACATTGTGAATTGCTCGTGATATAATATTTAAACAGTTACGTTGCCTTCATCGACGGGATGCTACGTTTTTATATTTTGTTTAAAACGTGGAAATTAAATCCGAAGGGTTTTAAACATCCCATTTGTGTAATACTTTTTTCATCGTATCGTCGTTTCTTCATTGTTATTGCAGTTTTGCGCTCGCGTCCAAACGAGAGCTCAATTTTATTGAACCACGGGCGGCGGTTTCTTTTGATTTTTTTTTTTCAGTATCGTTTTTAAAATTTCTTTTTTTTCAACAGTCTGAACGTCGCTTTATTACCATAATTGATGTATTTCCGAGTACTAAATATTATTATACTTATTAACTCTGATCAATCCGAACCGCGGTCCGTGGGTTTTACTCGTCGGAGCGTAAGTCTTTATTTTTATCAGTCATTTTTAAGAATCCCGGTACCTATAAATGTACATAAAATTTTCTTTGTTATAAGTACTGCGAGCAAAGAGAAACGCCGCGTAAACCCGTTTCGTTTACGCGATTCTTTACAGTAATATTCTGTATAGATCACGTTTTTCGTCATTACTATAATGTTATCGTCTCGCGTACGTTTTTGCAATAGTCACTGCACTGATATGTATTGCGTGACGACGGGGGTACGATTAATATACAATTATTAGGCTCGTATTGAGATCGAAATCGCTCTGAAACTCGATCAGACCAAAACGTGTATTATATTATGCGTGCCATATTACAGGTGGGTTTTCGCAATTCGTCGCGTCATTCTTTATATAATATATATAAAAGAACAGGCCTTTTTTATGTTCTCATTTTGTGACGACGATATTTAACTTTTTTCCAATTTTTTTTCACAGAATTGTTCCAAATAGCTCCTCGAGTGTCATCACGTCGTCCGATTTTCAAAGTTGTGCTTTTTAAGGGTTGAAATCGGTAAAAATAATATTATATAAAAATGAATCCCTTTTTACAAGGTATCCTCATCACACGTGAACAGGTGTACCGATTTACTATGGGAATTTCCGAAATCAAACCCCGAAGGGGGTTAGAAGGGGTAAAATGTGTTAGAAATGGAAAACGTTATTTTTCGATCGGATTCTTTTGAAACTTAGCATAAATAGTAATGAAAAATGTATTAACTTATTATTAAAAATTCAACCCCTTAGAGGGTTAAAAGAGTTGGAAATGAAGAACTATATTTCTCCTTCATACCACGAAAACTTTTCACGGGCTAGATTTTGAGATGCAACGATCAGCGAGTGCGTGGTAATTTGCATTTTATATTAAAATAGATTGTTATGTCATCGAAAATCCCGATGATCTTTACCAAAAGGTATTGATTTTGCAATATCATATTATTACACAACTTTTATCGAAATCGCGTGCGTGCGATGAACAATAGAACGAATACAAAAGAAATTTTTTTATTGGACGGTCGAATACGATCGCAGGCAAACTATTGCCATTGGTCGATAAGCTCGATAACATTGTATACGATTAAAGCGAAAACCCGACGATGTTTACCAAACAGGTATTGATTTTGCAATATCATATTATTACACAACTTTTATCGAAATCGCGTGCGTGCGATGAACAATAGAACGAATACAAAAGAAATTTTTTTATTGGACGGTCGAATATGATCGCAGGCGAAAACCCGACGATGTTTACCAAAAAGGTATGGATTTTGCAACGTCATATATCATTACATAACTTTTACCGAAATTACGTGCGAGCGCGCTCCATTTCTCTTTCAATCATTGACGCCGTCGCCACATACTTACAATGAGTTAGTTATTTTTTATACTACAAAATTCACTAGAAATATATGTCAAAACAACGTTTGCCGGGTCAGCTAGTATAATATAAGTTATTGTGTGCGTATTGTGTGCGATGTACTAATATGTCGTACGTACGCAGCGTCGAGGATCCGCGATTCATGGTTTCACAGCAGCGCCGAGTACGGAAACGATAAAATCAGGGAAACATCCAGCGGCCACCGGGAGAAAAGTCGAACAGGTGCTCGCGGTTAAAGTAAACCTTTCTTTACTATATAGCGTTTCAAGCAATCACGCCGAGAATTTATCGACATTTAACATTGGCGTGTTCGACGCGAGTGACCACGAGGGCGCTCAGCACCCCTTGTCTCGTTACAATCAATGGCCAATATTGTTTTTCTTGAAAATTGTAATTTCGGTGTCGTCAATGGTTTAACATATTTTATTTTTGACTCGGCACGTGATAACGTCGCGTCAATCGGCGCCCGTACCGGAAACAAGCTTCATCGATTTCACATCTAAACCGATTGGAAACAACTTGAAGTTTCACTTGAAAAAGATTCGGCGGGTTTTCCAAAACAATTGTAATTTACAGTGGATATAGGATAAAAAATAAAAGTTCGACACTGCCGATAACCTAGCCCGGGCTTTCATTTTAAATTCTGACAAAACAACGCGCGTCGGTTTTGTACATTTGATAAAATATATTATATTATATTTTTTCTACAGAACAAATAATATTACTATAGTATTATTTTTAATTCGTTCAATTGATCTGTTTGGGCAAGTAGCGTTCAGATTGCGTTCGACTGTCACGTGAAAAAATCGTTCGTTTTCATTAATGCGAGTATAATATACATTTTTTTAATCTGATAACAATAGTAAAATCATTTAACGTTTTCACGTTCGTGTATTTGCATACTGCCCAGTCGCTTCTGTATACTCGATAGTTTGACACATATTTTAAAATCAGAAAAACAAAAATATCATTTCAATTCTTTGATACATTGCTCTTTAAAAATAAATATTTCAAATATTATTCTCGAGTATTTGGTAGGGTATCCGAGTAAAAGTATTAAATTATAATTTTTTTTGAGTATTCTTTACGAAAATGCACACCACACTGGACGCTGCGCTGTTGCAGTTTTCGGCACATGCGTTTTGGTCGTTATTTATGCCACAAAATGTTTATGCAAGACTAATATTGTGATTGTATCGTCAGCTCGTCTATAGTTCCAGCGTCCGATTGTTTTCTTTTTTCGTACCCGATCGTCCTCTCGACAATCCTCGTGTGATCGCGCACGATCGACGCACAACCGCGCCTCATTTCTTTCCTCATTTCAGAATCGATGCTGACGATCCGACCGTCTCGTAATAGACGGCACCCCGCACACGTGGATTACGCGGTTATTATTTTTACCCTAACCTGGCGCGTTAGGTCAGGATCAAAACGTATGCGGATATTTGCTCGACGGCTATACAACAGTGGCAGAAGCAAGTCCGTCGGCGAATCCGTACGTGACGGTACTTGAAAACCGAGATTTATCGCAGTGGAGAGAGAGAGAGAGAGGAAATGTGTGTGTGTGTGTGGAAAGGATACCGCCAGAAGGGGCGAAGGGCTTTGGAAATCGACTACCCATCACGTTTCCTTTGCAGACCTTTAGATTTCCGTGGGATCAGAGTGCAGGTGTCGTCGCAGGATTCGCCGCTGCAGACGCGTCGCCGTCGCCGAGTACCATATCATATCGTCATTATAATATTACGATAATAATATATTATATTATACGAACGCTCTCTCGTCCTGCCGTCGCGCCCCGAGACGAAAGGCGACAGGGTCACGGTTAAACCCAGCCGATGGGGGAGGGTAGGAACAATATAAAACGCGTAACAACCGTCGAACCGCGTTTATGGAATTATTATTATTATTATTATTATTACCATACGCGTTTTTTGTTCCACTCGAACGCGATTTTAATAAACGAAAAGGACAACGAATAGCGGGCGTTTTTTTACTCTTGCCGATATTATTTTTTCCACAACGGACCGTTAAGAGACCACTCGTTCATTCTCATTTTCATAAATCAAACGCGTTTACAATATTTACTGCAAGAGCAAGAGCGTTATCGCGAACTCGGATAATATCGTTTTTTTTCTTTTTCGGTATTCCTTCTTAAAATTCAAGGCGATTATTTACTATAATAACACGTATCGATACATCTACTACTTACTCTAATAATTGTAATTGATTAAAAGAAGAAAAAAGTAATAACGATCGTCCTAAGTGTAAGAGTTAAAAAAAAAATAAATAAAATACATGCTTTATATTATATTCCTTGGGCCATAAAAATAAATTTATTCGAGTTTTATTGTTCAAACGTATCCAATTTTGTTAGTCTCCATATTTCAAAATAATGGATATAACGTAGTGAATTTAGTAATGATAATAATAAAATAAAATTATTGTCTTTTTTTAAATTGAATTACATTTTATTTCTTTTAAATTATTAAAATTTTTAGGTGGCAATAAAGACCGGAATAATGGTTTGAATAAAAAAAAAAAAAACCTTAAGTGTAATTGAATTATTCCGACATTCCGTGGTATAATTCACACTGTGTTTATCAACAAAGGTTGGAGCTGCAGTATAATGCACGCGTATATATCATACCCGGGTGGCACATCGTTTTGAATAGGCTACTTTAGTATCATTTTTAAAGGTGCGATTTGTCATTTTTAATTGCTTTTAATTTAAACGCGCGACACAATGATACGGAGTTAATTTTTCACCACATTTTCGTACGCGTTCGCGCGCACCGCGACTTTTTATAGAACCGTACAGAAAATAATCATCGAAACGAGACTCGCCCGTTTCTTCATAAACTTACGAAATACATATTGACGTGTTACGTTTGTTTAACCTTTTATTTTTGCCACAGTAACGTTTGGAAATCACCGAGTTTAATGGACATTTTACCGTATACTTAAAGATTTCATTTCTTTTGTTCTCGAGCGAAACTTTTTTATTTTATCGTACCTTATAAAATATATATATAATATATATCCATTTTACGATCGATTTCATACGTTGTGCATATAAAAGAAAAATCGGAGTACGTACATTTATTGCTCTAAAAAGTGTTTACACGAATAAATAATAATAATAATAATAATAAAATAAACACTCGTTTTTATAAAATTTTTAGATGCTATAACCATTTAACGCCTCAGTTGAGAATAATGTGGAAAAAAAAACATTTTTTTTTTTTTTTTTTATTTAGCAGTGCGAGAAGTTTAAAACTTCAAACGTACGAGGTGCTTAACCTATTTTATAATTTGTTTTTAATGCTGAAATTAATAACCTATTACTAATAAATAAACCATGTGATAGTTACCTGCGATGAATTGCATCATATAGTTTTACATACATTAACTTTTAGTATAGGTAGATGCAAAAGTTTACTAATTGTTTACAAAGTGTACGGGTTTCGACCAATAGTATAACGGCGCGTGCAATTCAAGTTTTGCCAATCGCTATAAAAGTTACACGAAGAAATGCGCGCACAAAGACAATTGTCGTGTGCATCTATATAAATGGAAATTCATTCTACTCACTTTGTAATTGTCAAAGGATTACATTTAAAGTAAACCAAACTTTTAGCGCTCCTATATGCTTTGAGGTAGTCAATGTTATTTTTACAAATCTCCAATTTTCCGGGAAGAACTTCATATTGTTCCTTTGTCGTTTTCATAAACACGCGTTTCGTGCTGCAAAGTAATCGAAATTGGTTATTGATTTATATACACACCTCTACTATATTATTATTATATTATACGTATAAAACATGAATATTTAAAAACACACATTCTCTGTAACGTTTTAGAATGTTATTGAATAATAATATATTTCCGAACATTCGAAAAACGTGGTTTTCTTCCGCGAACAATATAGAAGTTTATATCACATTAGTAAAAGTATTGTTCATTAAAACACACCTGGAAAACTACGAAATTATACCAAGCCGTGATATTTATTACAATATTGGAAAATAAAAATCAATATCAGCATGTTCATTCATAATTTATACGTCAGTGAGTATACTCGTATTTTCAATTGTTTAGTTTCAATGCTATGCTTTTTTTTTTTTTAGTTTCTCAATGAAACGAGGAATGTATTGATTCTATTGTTGATATGTGTATGTTTGTGTGTTTTTAAATGTTTTTCCTGTCTGTCTGTCATCACAGGTTTGACTTAGTCCAAGCATCAACTTCACGGATGATTTCCGGTATGAAATGTTGTCTGATTTTGCATTCCGCGGGCATATTATTATTTGACGTTTACATTTTGACAAAACTCGAAAAAAATCATTAAAACCTGCAAATTATAATATTGTAAGTACTATCAATGAATAACGTTTTTATTTTAAATCAATTAGATTTGAAATCGATTTAATTGTCAAGATTTGTATATTTGTGTATAACTGTGGAGAAGTCACTACGACGATTTTCAGTTAAAACGATTTAAGTTTTTTTATTTTGTATAGAAAATTGTTTCAAATTTCTGAAATAAGAAATCATTTACAATATTAGAAACTACTAGATCTACCAGAATCCTTTTACGCAGAATTATTTTTAAAAAACTTACAAGTTTATAAGAACCATTCAATAATCTGTCATAATTAATTTCATCCGAGTTTTGTATCTAATATTTAAAAGTTTACATATTAAGCCTAGTTGCCAATTGAACTGTTTATTATTACAATTTTACTACTAGGTGATACTAAGTTCTGAAATCTTTCTGAAATTAAGTATACATACTCTATAACACAGATGAACATTGTCTATAAACTTTATTTTGTGAAATTCAACTCTTAAGGGGGTTAAAAGTGGTAAAAAGGGTGAAACTAGAAAAATTCGACTGGCCGGAACCGCTGGAGTTTTGGGTATGAAATTTGATCAACTATAAATATAATAACATTTAGCACTTGACGCTTTTACCCCCTCATTATACCGGGAAAAACTTTTCACGGGCGAAGCCGGTATTCAGTTAGCACGTTGACTGCGGCCAAATTCTTGGAAATGTATACTCCTATGCGTTATGTTTTTTTTCATTTAATAGGTTATTTTTACTCTACTTTATTCATATTTAGACTAATTTTTGAAAATTTTTCGTTTTTTTCCAAAAATTAACTATTGTCGACACATAGTCGACACCCGCATCAGATAAGTTACATTGTTTGTCAGTGCGGTTGTCGACTACGCGTCGACAATATTTTTAATGATGTATTTCAAGATAATATTTAATTTATATTTAGAATATTGTAATATTTATTAACATTTAAAATGATTGATTATTTAAAATTAAAATCTTTTTTTCGTAAATAGAATACAACATGTTTTGCCTTTGATGTTGATGGTCCAGGTGAATTGTTATATTCTGTAGATGAATCACTGTTGTCTAAATCTTTAATAGAACTGTGTCGTTTCGTCGCTTTTTTACTCATATCTAGATTTTATTTAAGTTTTATGCTTATTTAAAATCGTAAAATATGAAAGATATAATATATCTAAATTATGACACTATAAAATATAACTATTATAAATAAAAAATCCACAACTTAATGATTACGATACATTATAAGGTCATTTCATAAGTTTTAATGAAAAATAGTAGGAAACTCGAAACGGTACGTATTATAAAACACTGAACGCATACACTTGAGCGGAGGCTTGAAATAGAATGTTTATTTCAAACCTGGTGATAACTGGACAAGTTTAAAACATGCACGAGAGTTGTCGACGACGCGTCGACAGCCGCACCCAAGAAGGGGATATGCTTGTCGACGACGCGTCGACATCCGCAGTCAACATGGTCAAGGTAAATCGGTAAAAATAAATTTTTACATGTAAAATATTAACGTCTGGCAAACCATAATAACCCTCTAATCAGTAACTTTAACAACTTAACACTTCCTGATAATCCTCGCCGTCGACTGAAAAGGAGATGGTGTAGAGATCTTCTCCATTAATAGTCACTCATACTCTTCCTCTCTCAATTCCTATCTTCCTAATTCTCCTTTCACGCTAAGAGTCACTAGTGGGTGACTTCTAAATCACGCATACCATGTTTTTCTGTCTCTTCTCACTTATACTTATTGTACTAGGAAGTATAGATTGTATAATTATTATAAAGAAATAAAACAAAAAAAACATGTTAAATATCGTTACTACTACTATACTCATATCGTGTGTTTGTTTAATAAACTATTGAATAATAATATCAGTCAGCTGATAACGGGAAAATGTCAATTATTATTATTATTTGGGCCATACACATTTTTTATACTTAAACCCGGCAAAGACGGGTAGATTCAGCTAGTCATATATATATACACTCGTGTTCGCTATGAAAACATTATTATCTCCCGTTTTACGCAGAAACCGTGGGATACATGTTCATTGAAACTCGCGAAATCCGCATACGATAACTCTGGTTCCTAAAATACATTTATAATGGCGAATACACAAATGTATTATTATTATTATTTATTATTATACAATATCATTCGGAAAAACATATCCCGGTTTAAAGTAAATAGTCGTGTTTTACGAAATTCGCAGCGGCGGCGACGTGTTTACCGGGGCAAATGTTGTTTGTTCAGAGTGTCTCTATAATATAGACGAGAGAATCCCTATATTATTATTATTATTATTATTGTTGTTGTTGTTGTTGTTTTTTTCCTTTTCACAAAACCATAGAACAAAGCGCTGACGGCGAAGGCGCGCGCGCGCGTATCTCTCTTCTCGTCGAGGAAGAACAACAACCGACGACGACGACGCGCGACGGGGGCACCGCCGTGAAACCGCGGCCGTGATGTGTATCCGATGCAGCTGTAATAATAATATAATTTTACTATTTTATTTGTTTTGAGAGCGCGGTATAATATACCCGACGGAATCAATTAGTGAAGTCACCGGAAGCACGCGTTCGCGACGGATACGCGAAGATCGCAGGTAAAACGGAACAGACTTTGAGAGTTCGGCCGCAACAACGAGAATAGTTATGTGAAATAACAATATTAATGTTATGTTTGTTCGGCGGCCCCGTGCGGATAATGAATACGAGTCCAAAACGAAACCTATTTATTCGTTGTAATCATTACAATATTTACAAGGTGTATAACGTCACGTCGACGTAGTACACGAGGTTTTTTACTGATAAAAAAAACAACAGGTTTCTTTACTTTTAATAGGGATTTTTCGACTTACTCGTAATATGTTTTTACGGCTCTTTGCGGAGTTTGCTGGTAAATTGATCCATATATAAATATAAACAGGCGCGTACGCGAAAATGGTTTTTTTGAGGGTAAGGTTGTTCATTTTCAGTATAACAAGGAGTTCACATAATATAAATTTCCCATTTAAAATATTTTTATTTACATTTTCAGAGAACCAAACTCGAATAAAACTTGAAAATGAAAAAAAAAAAATGTATCAATACAAAAGCATTATTATACGAGTAAACAAATCAAAAACATGAATTTTAAATAATAGAAAATCTAATTTTCGAGGTAGTATATTGAAAATCTATTAATGAATTTGTCGATATAAATGTTGTCATTTTCATAAGTATTCGTGAATCGCCGTAGACCTAAATATAACCGTTTAATTTTGAGCGAATGTCAGCGACGATTATTCATTCACGGTGAACGTTTTCTGCGCGTGAAACCACCTTAATAATTTTCCTACAATTTCGGGGGGAGGAGGGAGGATTGAACCCCTGAAATCCCCCTCGTGTACGTATATAGGTTAGAATTATTTGGAATAAAGCTTCTTGACCCCAAGGTCGACTATTTTTTATTCTACAACCCGTCTACGAAATTCTGAACTAAACTGACGCGCGGGCAAAAAATTTAAAATCATCGGGAAAATATCGCTCTTGAAAAAAACAAAGAAACGCGGTTTTTTTTTATTTAGTCGAAATTACGTTTTATCGTTCCGTAATCGATAGGAATAAAAAAATTAAAAAAAAAAACCTCTCGTTCAGTGACATCAGATACCACTAGGTATATTTTTTTAACGCGGCGCGTTGTGTATCGTGTTCGCTCTTTTTTTCCAGAGAGCGAAAATTCATTTTCGGTTTTGCTCGGCGGGCGGGCAGGCAGGTAGAATATACCGCGCGGGTAAAAAATTAGTCACGCACTCCCACCGCCGACACCGGAGTCATGGATGTGTCCGTCGCATCGTGGTTGTCGTCGTATCCTCCGAGAGCGCGCGAGGTAATAACAATAATTATTATTATTATACTCGATACCGTCGTCGTCGCGGTGATCGTTGTGCGGCACGTCGGAAATGTCAAACCTCTCGCGACAATAGTTTATGACATTAATCCGAACGCGGACAATGTCAACAGTGTCGGTTTTGCTGTTTGTCGATAATATCGCCCAACTATTCGCGTACGACTGACTCTCCGCGTCGTCGTACGCATTGACTGTGTTAAACAGTCCGAATACGGTCGATCCCGCGAGCTTAAAACGAAAAGTTATTGGTGTTTGCGCGATGAGCTTTCGGCGCGTGAAAAAAAAAACGAAGAAAAAATATCGTCGGAATCTAAAAATATGCCGTGCATCGATCTACATCGATTATGTAATAGAAACTCCCGCGGGCGGATCTATATTTTCCTCGCGTCTCTGTGATCGTACGGGTACACGCGTACTGGTTTTATCAAATATTAATTAATAATTTCGTCTCGTCTCCTCCGGAAACGTCGGCGTCTCTCCGCGTACAGCCTTTTCGCCGCGAAAGTATATCACGTAGTTAATATCAGGCAAGCACTGGAATCGCGCGCATAAGGTTAAAAGAGACATATATATATTATTAAATCTCCGCAATATAGTAGTTACGAACAATAAAAAATTTTTTCTTTTTTTTTTTTTCCCCCGGCCGAGACGGCAGCTGGGGATGTATGTAGATCGAAAGAAAATATTATCTCATACAATAATAAATCTTGAATAATATTCGTTTTGATTAATTCCCATCGATGTTATGGAGCTACGGCGGCGGAGCGTCGGAAATCTGAATTCAACAGCTGTACTTGCAGAAACATTAATACGTTTTTTCTTCTTTTTTTTTTTATATATTCAAATCTATAGTAATCTCGGTACCGTTCAATTCAACAATACATCATGAAACATTGATCCACCTGTCTCGCCGTTCTTATTCTTCCTGCGTCGTAATTTTTTTCTCCTTCTTTATTATCGTTATTTAATTTATTTATTTATTTATTTATTTTTTTTTTTTTACTTTGCCGAGCCATAAATCCTTTTTTAAAAACTTTTTTCGAACCCGAGATGATTAAAAACAAAATTATTACGCGAGAGAACGTCTGTGAGTGTCTTTTTTTTTCTTTTTTTTTATTATTATTATTATTATCTCACCTAAATGTCGGGCATGGAAAAAAAGTAAAAAAAAAAACTTATGCTACATAAATTATCTACACGCCAGACGAAAAATTGGCGCATAGCGCGCAACGAAATTATTATTTTAAGTCGGATAAATCGAGTTAAATACTATACATTTTTGAGATTATTATAATTTGTTGAACCGAAATTATGATTGTTTCACATACTAATCCGAAACATTGTGGATTTATGCGAGGTTAAGGATACCTATGTATTATTCAACATGGTTTTTTTATTTTTTTTTATTTCTTTCTGAAGCCCGCGATAAAGTTTATAATATAATTTGCAGTGGTTTGAACCAGCTATTTATCATTGTCGTCATCAATAATAGTTAACGACAAAAGTAAAAAATATTTCATAAAAAAAAATAAAAATAAATTTTAAATTAAAAAAAAAAAGGAAACATTGTTTGTTATTATATTTATAACTTATTCATCATACTACACGTCGAGATTTTATTATTATAATATAATGTAGTATTTTTACATGATATTATTTATAGTAATTTTAGTGGCTGATTTTCGGTATTAAATCACACAATGCTCCATTCTTCCATTGAATATATACCATATTTAACATTATAATTTATTTATTTGTATATCGTTTTATATTAACGAGAGAACGAAATTATATAACGTGCTTGAAAAAATAAACAGTTTTTTCGATTTATTAAGTATTTACAATATTGATCTATATATTATATAATTAGGTATTATCTTATAAAACGGTGAAATTACGATCGCGACCGGCAATCGATATACTGATCGCATTACTCGAGTTCTCGGTGTACAACAGCGAATCAGATTTTATTTGCCAAGCGAGTTCAAAATCGTAAAAACTAATGTTTAATCGTACGAGTTTGGTTCGTTTTATTATACTAATAACAAGACACAATGGAAAATAATAACGACACACTCTTCTTTAAGCGTAGACGATAGACGAGTTTCCAACTGAACGTTATGAATCCATGAAGAACCGACCGTTTGAAAACGGCGCGTAAAAAGCAGTACCCGCTTAATTATTTTCGGTCTTACGTTCAGATTGATGGTGTGCGGTATAAGGTATTGCAGTGTATAAGCGGAAAAATATGTTAATTTGAACAAATGGAAATTCGGAAAAAATCTACGATTTATTGAAAATGTCCATACCACGCAACATACTCACGACACCGATCACTTGACGCGGTGACTTTTGAGGACACCGATCGACAAACTTACACGCACTGCGGACGTTCGAGGATTTCGCATTCACTAATGCTCACTTCGTGTTCACACGTGCGTTTAAACACGCGTACACGCGACCAATAAAAATACAAATTTTGGGAGTAACCGAATCAATATCAATAGACGTTATGAATGTATTACGATTATAATATCGTATCCAGATGGCCGCCTTTGTATCGATCGGTTTCGTCAGACGAAGCTCTTAAATCACAAACCCGTCTGTGCTGAGAGTCCGATCGTCGCCCCGCACGGTAAGTCCGTCTAAAACGGACCCGAGAGAAACAGGTCTCGAGAGAAACGTTTTTTGACTACGCTCGAACCCAGTCATTTCGCGCGACGTTTGTGATTTATCAGGTGAAGTCTATTTTATAGTCTCGTTTATTGCCGAACGAGCAACTACCCCCGCGCCAACTCTTTGTTCACACACACACACACACATACATACGTATATATATATATATATGTATACTTAATGGCACAAAGAATATTATGAAAAGTTTCTTTTCGTGTCGTGACAAACGTAACTATAATATATAGACGTCGCGTCGACGCGCTCACGTAACCCCCGCTCGTTCGCGCCGCGAATCCCCTGTAGGCTCGCTAAGAAAATACCGACGAAACTCATCTCGATCGATCTCGTTGGAAAAAAAAAAACCAACACGAAAATAAATAAATAAACAAGACTCGTCAGTTATTACTGTTTATGTTTCGCGGCACCCCACCTATTGTATTACACGAAATATATATATACACGTATCCTATACCGTATAGGTGTATATAGACGGCGGCGGGTCGAAGCTCGAGCTTGAAATATGACGTAATTTTAAAAAGCCACCGGGTTCCAATTCTCAGAGGGCTGCCGCCGCCGCCGCCGCCGTCTTGTATATATTTTTACGGCTCAGTATAACGCGACGTCCATCCGTCATGGCCGTGCGAGAGGCTTAAATTTAAATACGATCTATGGATCGCCGTCGGTATATGACGATTATAATATATTTCGAGATCGACGACGCGTTTCTCCTGCGGTTTACCGATACACTAGTTTTCGAAAAAGTAAGCGTAGGTGAATTCGAGAACGCGTCGCGGCGCAAAGGCTTGCCGGGCCCGTGCAAGTCGACGAGCCTTCACGATGCACGTCGTCGCGTCATACATTCGTCCCGAGTGTGATAAGATAATAATAGTAATTAAAAATAATGTATTTCCTATTGGTGAAGTTGCATGAATCGAGGAATCGTATTTAGGTTTCTGCCCAGTCGCGATCGACACTACAACACTACGAACAGACCTTTAAATTCGAGGAAAATCAAATGAAAAAAAAGAAAATGAAAAAACATAATACGTACGAGTGCGTATTATTTTCTCGTCGTTTCGTGGGATTTCGGCGCTCGTCAGTTACTCGTATAATACGATATCATGTCGAAACCGTAGAGCGTGTAATATGTTATGCGGTTATTGCGATGATACGCGCGCGTGTACGACCGACGACGGAGGTATAATAATAATACGAATCGGTCCTGGCGGTACGTGTCGTTTATGTACGGTCGAACCCGAGAGGAGGACGACGCGCATTCAAAATGCAAACGCGACGGCGGCGGCGTGTCCGTTACAGGACGACACGATGGTGGCCCCCGTTAATTATTAGATTATCCTTAAACGCCGCACGTAGGTATTAATATCGATCGCCGGCGTTTAATCTGCCAATATCGAACGTCTATCGGCGGTTGCCGCAGGCGTCTACAGGGTCGTGCCCAGGATAACGAGGAGGGAGGGGCAATTAACCTCGACCGCGTGACTTTGAACAATGATTATTATTATACTCGAAATAAAATAATAAAACAGAAAAGTCCGACTATTCGAGGGGTGGTTTGATGCCGCGAAACCACCTCCCCCGCGAGTGTCTGCGTCTATAAGTGTTTACGCGTGCCGCGTTACGGAGAAGTCGGGGGGTTTTTTTTTTCCCACGAATAATTGAGAGAGAACGAAACGAAAAATATTATATAATTTTACGAGACGAAAAAAAATAAATAACAATATAATAAAATCGCGTGAACACACAATGAATGACGTACAACGTATATTGTATATATTATTACGCAGTGTCCCGCGACCGGCGGCGGCGCCGCCGCCGCGTCCTCGGGTTTGATTATAATAAACGACCGCCGCCGCGTAGGCTCGGAGAAAAGTTTTCCAATTCGCGCGAGACCGCCATATTGCCACCGCCGCCGCCGCGTCGGATGCCTTGACTCGGCCGCCCCGCCACGCGTAAGTGAGCGAGTCCGCTAATAACCGATGCGTTTTAAGAGCAATATGAAAATTCCGGCGGCGGAAAACTGCCAGGCTCATTGTGCGATTTATTAATAATAGAGCCCACGCGACACGTTTTATGCGCGCCTTCGCGACGACGTGCAAGTCTCGGCGACACGCGCGACGTTCTGTTGTTATAATATAATACGCGACAACAACGTACCGAAAACGTCCTAACGTCGAACGGAAGGAAAAGGGGTGATTTTTTAAAACCCCGCTATTTTTAAACGCTCTGCGCGTTTTTGTCGTTGCGATTTTCGATCCGTTCTGGGGACATCTTCGACGAGGGAAGGAGTGAACTCCCAGTGAA
This sequence comes from Drepanosiphum platanoidis, assembly GCA_948098885.1. Classification (NCBI taxonomy): domain Eukaryota; kingdom Metazoa; phylum Arthropoda; class Insecta; order Hemiptera; family Aphididae; genus Drepanosiphum; species Drepanosiphum platanoidis. Next base: position 27,025,816 of record OX402528.1, read on the forward strand.
TTTTATTTAAAATTTTATACTTAAACCTTGTTAGTAATTTGAGTTATGTTTTATCACCTCAATTTTTGGTTAAAACCGTCTCTGTTTATATTCGCTGATAACAGATAAACAAATATTTATAATCGACTATTTAAAATGATAAAAAATCGTGATTTTTGCACCAGAAACGTATAACAATCGAACAGATCCAGTTGTTAATGGGATATAAGATAGTTCGTTATGAATACATAATAGATTATGTAACAGTAGTAATAGTAATAACGCCATAATAAAATAATACTCAATTATAATGATGTAATAGATAGTTCGTTATGAATACATAATTATGTAACAATAGTAATAATACTATAATAACAACGAGTGTGTTTGCGTGATTTTCGGGACGAGCGAAAGTTCACGTCAGTCCAATACACGGCCAAGCTGCTCGCGTCACCCGGCCAATGACGGCCGAGCTGCGCACGCGCAATCCAACCGATCGAGTGACGCGAGAAAATACGGCAACGCACAGTGTGCAGACGACCAGTCTAGTGTCGACAGTGCTATAGAAAGTTCTTTTCGGTTTTAACATTGCGGTTTTTATTTATTTTTTTTCGTAAGAGTCGTTAATGTCATTATATCATTTATCTCGTCGACGACTAATCAAACTTATTTTCGTGACATTTTTGATTTTAATATTTTTTTTTTTATCGAGTGAATTTTATATATCTGTTACTATACTTACTTTATCACACGAGCCAATACGAACACCGAACCTCGACAGCGACCCACCGACAGGCCGTAAGTAGTACTTATTATATTTATTTACAGTCTATATAGATAGGTATAGTGCGGCTCATGGGCGCCGATTAGAGGTAGCGAAGGGTAACGACCGCCACCCCTCACCTTTTTTTTTTCACGAGGTAGCAAAATCATATTTTTGATTAACAATCCAACAGTTCAGTAGGTACCTAATTATAACGATATAACCTCTATTTTTTTTCTATTAACGTCGTAATAATTCGTAAACTCACTTCCGTCGAACTCATTTTTATTTTCAAAAATATCCGTCAATCAATTAAATCAAATCAAAAGTACCTATTGATTTCTATTGTTTTATTAATTTTTAATCAATTTTATTTTATTATTATGAATTATTTATCTATAACTAGTATCTATAATTACCAGTTTAAACAAGTTATACGAGTTATTTTACAGTTTTAAAATATGTCCACTGTTCATTTGATTAAATATGTGTTCAATTTGATCTGGAGGTTTTTTTTTTTTGGAACAATTTGCTACCCCAGTAGTTTTTTCCAAAAGGCGCCGCAGCTTATTAGTATATATTTGTTTGTGGACATTTATTTTGACGAAAAACGCGAATTCCGTTTAAAAATTAATACTATTCAATTTAAACGTGATAAACGTTTTACATTAAACGCGGTGTTTTTAAATAAATAGAATGATTATTAATATAATATTACATCGCTTAAATGTTTAACACGATAAATATTTTTTTTACTCGAAAGCTCAAATATTATTACATAAATATAAATTATGCAAATCAAAATAATTTTCTACTTGAATTATTAATCGGTAGTCCAGTGAGAAATCCTCTTTCGTGCCTTCCATGAGAACCCGTGGGGTCGATTTCGCGAGAAAAAAAACCGTTTGTCCAACTGCAGTTCGGTTGCAACTGTTGTAGTCGGTTGTCAATAATTATCTCTCTGTCGTTTATAAATTATTAGCTGACGACGTCTGACGAATCGCTCGATGCTCGTTAATTAAGAAATTTCGAATGGATACGAATAATTTAATTAGCCGCGCCCTGACCGGCACTAAACAAACCGTGTCTTTATGTAAAATCATATACTCGTATACACAGTGCTCTAGATACTAATTCGGTAGAACAAAATTCCTTTGATGAATATGGGTTTCGTTTTGAGAGGATGAAATGATTTAATTTTAAAGTTTACGCGGCCAAAACGAGGGGGCGAAAAAAGTCCATCGATGAATACAACGGTGCACTAACGGGGAGGTTTCCGTTTTACGGTTTAATGCGTTAAGTCGTATATATTCACGCATGTAGCGCGGAATTTGCGTAAAATAAAAAACTACAGAACCGAGTTTCTATTTAGGCATTCCTATGGATCAATCATACAAATTTTAAAATATAATTTAGACGGATTTTAAAAATGAGCTATAAATAATCTTTCTCTTTTTTTTCGACGGTAGACTTTATATTATTGATATTAGTATAGCAGTTATTGACACGTTATGAATTACACATGCCTTAATAAATATTGTATACGAATGAATCAAAAAAAAATGGGCGTCCCTTGCTTCGCTCATTTAATCTAAAAATATTCGAATTGCATTAATGAAATAATCTTAAAAAAACAAATATCTGATAACGTGGTATCTGTTTTCGCTCGTTTCCAACCCCAGACCGTCGGTTTCGATTGGATCCGGCAACGTCCGGGTTTAACAAACCTCCTTTGGTTCCCGAAATAAAAGTGGTCGAAATCGACCGCCTTAAGTATCAGCTGTTCTATCGTCGTCGGACCGGAACCTGTATACGAGTATAGTAATTTTATGCTCGGATCGCACAATGCGTGATTATTTTTTTCCGTCTGAGGTTCGCCGAAACGAAGACGACGCCGCCGCGCCGGCGGCCAGTTATAAATACAATAGTAAACGCGTCAATAATAATCGTCGCTATATAATATTATTATTAACGTGTCCGCGGGAGTGGTTTTCGTCGCGTAGTTTTTTGCGCGTCGTCGGCGATTTTTTCACGTTTTATTTTCAAATCTCTCGGTCTCTCCCCCCTCGTACAGCCCACGGCCGTATAGGTACGTTTTGGGCGACGGTTTCGGAACTCGTGCGGGATATCGGGACGGACGCGAACGCAGAGGGGCAGCTTTTATACGCGTATGGTAAACGTTCACATCCGCCCGCGTTTATTATTGATAATGATACGGCGTCGGAGGCTTAACGGCGAGTGCTTAACGGACCGTTAAAACCGAAGGTCCGAAAACGGTGAACCGAAACCGGGGGGGGGAAGGTGGTGGTGGAGGGAGTAGGGGGAGGTAGGGTTGTAGGGTCAAAAAGGTTAATGACGTCACGACCTTGTGTGCGGGCTTAAAAGAGCGCCGCCGCGCCGGTTGACTGATGGCGAACCGTTCGCATGCGTGTTTTACTCGGCTAAACACACGTGCACGCGGAGAATTAAATTAATAAAAACTGCGCGTACACACGATATCGGTGGCAGACTGAGTTTTGTTTTGTTTGTTTTTTTTTTTATCGATTTCTCGTCTCGTCGTGCTTTTATATTTACGGCATACGTAAGGTATACGAGGCGATCAAACGCACGGCTCTACACAAATATAAATATTACTATTGTCGTTGTTTATTATTATTGTTATTATTATTTTATTACGTGCGGTTACGAGCCCGCAGGACGCGTCGTCTATTAATGAGTGTGTTTTATTTTTCCATACGCCGCCGCCGCCGCCACGGTTTTACCGCCATCGCACACGCTACGGGCGGTAACCGAGTGTGTTTTTTTTTTGTCAGGAATCGCAACTCTATACGACGATACGACAAAGTGTCTATCGATTCGGACGACCGAGCTGAATTTCTATTTTTTATCTACCTAAAACAGAGCAAACAGAATGAGCAAACACATAACAGCGGGCCGCGATAACGCCGCATTTTAACCAACGAACGTGTAAGTTTCATCAATAATATATATGTATATGCATTAACGTCTTATATATTAAAGTGATTAACTTTTTCACAAGAAGGAATCTCGCGATACTCTGATCGCAGGATTGACCGCCCTTTTTATTGATTTTCAAACAATTTACCGTTTAAATATTTCTGTGGTCTTGGAATACGGAGCGGGTAAATAAAAAAAAATCGTCTCTTTACTTCATAATCGTCGAAAATCGAATTGATTTATCGCCGAAAATTCATTACCGCCATAACGTCCGTGTGCCAAATTTATGTATTTTGATTCATAAATCATATTGCGCGTTTACCGAATTTACCGGACGCGTTGTCCCGCGGAGCGATGTTCCTATACGCGAACAATTGATAATTATTGTTCATAGATTATTCCACATCGAATTATTTTGCTCGACCGCGTTCCGTACCTACACGGTTATGTTCGACTGCGGCGGACGGATCAAAACGATATTATAAATCAGACTGTGGTGCAAAATCCGCGGTTTTTGTACGCGGAAAGAAACACATCGAGCGCGCACGATCCGGTCGGATTTCGATGGACGTAAAATATTATTATCGTTTTCACATTGACTCCGCGGAATTCGTTCGCACGCGCGTGTCTCGCGATAAAAATCAAAACTACCCAGTGCAATAACGTAGTCATAGCGAACACGTCATGTTTCACGTCTGCGATCATCCGCGCCGTTTCGAGCGGTGCTATGGCGGCACTTTGGCACTCGATCGTCAACGATATCGTAATTATTTGTCACTTCGGGGGAAATATTATTTTCAATTTCGATTTCCGTCGAGTCGAATTCGCGACCGCCTGTCGTCTCGACACACAATCGTGTGACGGAGAGTGCAACGCGCACGGTCCGACTTGGTCGTACAATAAGGTTTTGCGGCAAGCGACTGTATGCACTTTGGCGGGACGGTAATGAACTGCTCGGTATCGCTCGCACGCGCGCGTAATGCAAATAAATGTCCAGTCGTATATTTTATCGAGTTGAACGCGCGCGCCCTAAATCATGACCGATGTGAAATTTAAAACCGTTCTCAACGCGTACGCTATAACGGTATGTACGCTGCTCAAAACGCGGAAATCGCGGGGGGGAGGGGGGGCGAGAGCTCGCCTTAACAATAATAATAATATGTAATATAACCGCCGCCGTAAAACGTAACGTTCTCTCGGTTGCCCCGGTTTTCGTGACGTTTGTCGACATATTTTATCTCTCGTAACTGTTCGAAACGGCTCGTTCTCATTTAAAAAAAGCTTTCGTTCAATTACTTGTGTGCAGCCGCTGTATATTATATTATGCTATGACGATATGTTATTGTAAGGATTTCGAGTTGTATTTTTTATCCCGCACGATTGGATTTCGCGCGTCGACGAGTGGATATCATAATATCGTTATCGTCGTCGTCGGTCGTAACGGATAAGAAAAACAACAGCGTATAATATCACGCGGCTCGGCTATGTGCGAACACTCGAAACAACACTGCAGTAATAACGTCTCGCGTCGAGATAATCCGATGAGATCGTTTTTCGTGTTAGCGCGTGTGACGACGATTTATCATCACACGTTTTCATAATAATACGCGCGCGACGATTTCTTTCGAACGCGATGTTTTTTTTTGGTTTTCGAATGCTTCTTTCGAACTAAAGCAATGATTTAGATTTCGTAGCGAAAACAACGATAACAACGACAGCAATAACGAGTGGGTTCGAGTAGTACAATTAAACGATTATTTCACGCGATGTGGTAATGTTGCGGCGCGCGCACTGTTACAAAAATTGCATATATTTTATAAACAAAAAGTTTATAGATTTCAAACTTGACTTTAATTTGATGTCTATCATTCGCGGGTACTCAATTGAATTGCTACAGCGCGTTAAATGTGTTCACACTTTTGCCAAAAACGTCCAAGACGAAAAATCGTTGTTTTTTGTTTGGATTACTATAATGTCGTCAACATTTGTTTTTCGAACGCTTTTAAAAATCAATAGTGACTTTTTCCCATAGTGTTGAAGACTAAAAGAGAAAAACTTAGCAAGTTATTACAGATTATTTTTTGGGCAATATTTTTAAATTTTTCGCCAATATACGATAATTATAATTTCTAGAATCATTAAATTTTTCGTTTATCTCAAAACCACTAACTTCATTTATTACGGTGTGTGCTACACGTACTATTTTCATCGAGTCAGCTAGTAAAACGTTTTCTAAAAATGTTATTAAGAATCCTTAATTCGAATCAACAACGGATAAATTTACTCGATCGTGACCTCGAGTTATTAACGCTGTTGTACTCTGTCTATTGAAATATGCAGTCTTCCGGGTTCGATTGTTATAGTATATTTCGATTAATTTGAATGTTTTTTACACTGATATGTGGAGAGCACTAATCCTTATATTCTTTTAATACACAAGTTTAATATCAGATATAATATTTTACTATATATTATTATAATACATTATAATACTAACAGATCGAACGTAATCGTAAAATCGCGTCTCTCAGACGTGTTCGAGGTGTTTTCGGTTATATTAAATTTATTAAAACATCTGTAGCTTCTACAAGTCGTAATAATAAAACTAAAATATATATTACTATAATGATAATGGTATTGATGGTAAATTTTCTTTTCGTAAATAATTTATTTATTTAGCGCGCGCGCGCGCTCGGTAAACGCGTTCCTTTAGTTGTTAATTTTTAAATGCCAAATCGCGTATATAAATATGTTTTACTGCCTATTGAAAGCACAATAAAAAATACAAAAATAATAATAATTTATAAATAATAATATGCATTGTGTTGGGTCGCAAAGTATAAAAATCGTGTATTATATTTGATAAAATAACCACGTGTATCAAAGAACTCGTTATTACCTATTTATACGTCGATTACAATGGGTTATGGACGAAACTTTTTTATAAACGAAAATGAAAAAATGTCATTATTATTATTATTATTATATTTTTTTTTTCCCCTGTTACTAAGCATAATTTAATTTTACCTTTTGAATTGGTGCGTTGATTCGAAAACACAAAAAACCATAAAATACCGCGAAATGGTTCTATGACAATAATTGAAAGTTTCATTAAAAATTTAAATTCTGATTGCTCACATTTTATTTATTTACAATTTCATTTAATACTACTTGTTTGTTATTCTTTTGAAGCTTTTCAAAAGCTTCTCATTCTTTCTCAATGACATTATTGCATTTATAATGTTATTTTTTTCCCAATTAGGCGCACCGAACAAATTACTCTTGTTTACTGTTTGTGTTTGGAACGAATGATATTGTATTCTCAAATGAGTTTCTTCGTTTTTTTTTTCTTCATAAATTACATATTTAACGGACCAGCGCAGCTCCCAGAAAATGTAATTTTTCATCAAATTTTAAATTACACATGTCTCTCGAATAAACTGAAATATAAAAAAAGAAAAAAAAAATCTGGCAACAGCTAGCGCGCGTTTTATATTACCGAAAAAATGGAAACGAAATTCTAATATTGTCATACAATTTATCACCGTTGTAGCCGACACCTATTTCACGATCTTAACGCCGCCGGTCTTTCTTTAACTACTGTTTGCTGTTATCAATTTCTCCGAAGCTCTATGAGAACAAAAAAGGGGTGGAAATAATTATTTTACCTCGCGGGGGGGCGTTTTAACTGTTGAAGTTTTGTTATTTACTGCTGTTATTGAAAACTACACGACGGACCCTAAAACTTCATTAAAATAAAAAAAAAGAAGAAGCTATACGGGTATGAATTTTAATGAATTATTGAAGTATGCACGGTGTAATGCGCTACCCCGTTGCATAAAAACATTTCTCTTTTTATTTAACTAACGTGAAATATAGTGTTAAAGTGTTTACGTAATATACTTGTTATTTTATATTCATAGGAAAACAGTTGGTAATATTACGATATTGTTTTCGCACTGTTTCACAAAGTTTTTTTTCATTAATACAAAATATTCTAGTTTGTTTGCTTAGGTAGTTAAAAACAATATTATGTTTACGAATACTTATTAAGAAATTCGAAGCGAATCAAATCTATACAGAGTATTTTAATTTCGTAAGGTAGAATCGTGCAAAATTAAAACACATTATTTACATAATTTTTTTTTTTTTTATGGAAGCAAACGGTTATTTATAATATAGTTAATAACATACACCCCATCGATAAAAAACAATATTATAATAATTATTGGCGATTATGCGGGTGACGCAAAAAAGACGGCGTTTCACCTGTCTCGGAATAACATTATTAATCACGATCGATGTGCATTCGTCATAGCTCATCGATAGCTCGAGTTTTGAATAATTCTTTTCTTCTTTTAATTCAACACTCCAAGCGATATGAAATTTAGGACGTAATAATAGCGAAAACTCGGTTTCCGTCGTCCGTGATGATGAGATAGAGACGCGGCCGTGTTCAAAGTTTAAACAAACCGAATCCGGCCGATATTATAGCCTAGTTTACAGGCAATACAATGGTGCACCCAGAAACAGGAATAATGAGCCGAAATCGATTCGGACGAAAGTCGTCGGCTTTCTCAATTCGGCCCCCGTCGTTTCAGTCTCGGCCGAATTTCTAAATATATTCGCCGTCGCATGCGCGCGCAGTAGTTTTTACGCTAAACCATTGCTAATTGATATCGTTTGTTTAAGATAGTCGTTTGTCAGAACTTCGCACATCGGTACGATTGCAATAACGCCATTTCGACGTTTGAAGTCCAGCGATAGAAACAATTCGTTTCTCAAAGCAAACAACACTGTTCCTATTGCGTCATATTGTCATGTTGAAATCGCGCAATTATTCCAGCTTAAAATCACCGCGAACAGACGTCATTCGCATCGGTAATAATTTGTTTTTAAAACTCCATTATTATTTTGACGTGTAATATTCACCAAACATAGTGTCGGCTCGTACAAAATTTACTGTTAGAATCGCCACCGAATGTAATATATGCAAAAGTAGTTTGATACGATTAAATTTTTAATTAAATTATAAAGATTTTTTTTTATTCCAAAATAGTTTAAGTCAAAATATGTACATAACGTGTGCATTATTCGATTTCTGCGAGTAAATACGTATAGCAATACTTTTTACAACAGCAAAATAATACTTTTTTAAGCTCGAATTTCGTTTCACGTTTCATATTATTATCATAAAATTAACGTACAATAGTTTTCATTGTTTCAGTTTTTGTTTTGTTTTACTTTTAAGGGCATATTTAATCCACGCTTCGAAATTTTCAAATCGAATCGAGCTACTCCAGAAAACCACGAACAGTTGTCTTTTCGATAACATTGACGTGTCTCTAAATTTACAAAAAAAAAAAAGAATCAAAGTAGCATTGCCGTCTTAAGTTTTCATAAGGAAGACTGTCGCCCTCTTTCACCCCCCCCCCTCCAACTCACGCCGACTCCTCATCACAATAAGACCTCTTGACTCGTCGATTTGACCGTGTAATTCTTTTAAGATTATTGTTGTACTGTCGACAACGAGAGATATTTAAATACGATATTGTACAGTATAACGAGGGGGGGGGGGGGCGCATGGCGAATTCATAATATCCAGTAAACGCGTTGACGTTGTCGTGTATTCGTCGCGCCAAAACAAACATTATATTACGCAATAATTCAGTTTGCGATTAACAGTCCAAATCGAATCGACATCGCGACTCGAGTTGATACTATTTATCGATCTCGCGCGGATAACCGAAACGACTTAACAGAAAAGCCCCGGGGCGAATAATTGTGTTTGAATTGAATGGTCGAATAACATATTGTACGCGGCGGCGCCGCGCCGCGGTTTCGGACGGACGGGGTCGTTTGAATTTAAATTCACATGTTTGTAGCAATATTCACTCTCGCGGGACTCGGAAATTTACTTAACTACTCTATAATATAAGTCGGCGGAGATCCGTCTCGTTATGATCGAGTACAAATATTTCCGTTGGCGCTTTTAAACGCAACGATCGAATGCAAACAATGTAATGACGTTGTTGCGCGGACAATTGAAATCGTCGAGTCCAGGCCGAACAGTCGGAAAACACACATAGTGTATTGTACTACTGTATAATCGTATCATAATGCGCCGTACACGTTTTACGCGGTGATGGTTTTTTTTCTCCCCGGACAAACGTTAAAGAAAAAAAAAATCAAAAAGCTAGCCGGGCGTGTTACCACCGTTTCGTTTGAAAAACGATTCTGCTCGAAGTTCGGTTCATCTTTTTCTCTAACGTTTTTGATCACGTGCTTGAATCATTATCACGTGTGCTAATGTAAATATTGTGCTTTTTAATAATTACCGCCGAGTTTTTTTTTTTATTATTTTTTAAAAATATCGTAAAATACAATATGTTTCACATTCCGTCGTATTCTCCATCCCCGCGGTTGGTACGAATTTCACTTTATATAATCGCAATGCGCGCGATATGAAATCATCGAATTTCGACTTCGTGTTCTATATTTGAACTATTGAATTCGACGAAAGTCGCAGTCGTCGTGGAAAACTGTTCAAGGTTTACTGGCAACGTACGACGAGATACGTAGTGGAAAAAAACATTTCCAGGACTTGGGAAATGTCTTAGACTTTAGATTCTTGCCGATTTTCTCGAAACCTTGGAATTACGGTAAGTAACCTTATTTATATCGTACGGCCCCCGTGGAATTCCTTACAATGCACTTCGTCTGTCTCCATCAGGCAATTTTTCGATTTCAATTTTCGTTTCCGGAGATTAGCGTCAAAACCTAAAAAAAAATCACACACACACACACACACACACACACATAAAAACCTCTTTTCGCTCAGAGTCTAAATTTAAGTTCAGTTTTTCGTTCTAAAATCAGAACAATTAACCGCGCGTGTTATTCGCTCTGTACTCGCGTGGAAAAAAATACATTTCAAACTTTTTCCGTCGTACACATGTTTGTGTCTGCGTCGTCGTAGGAAACGTATATAAAACGCATCGTCGAACTATTGATTGATGCGCTTAGTCTTTTCCCGCCGGATATATACGTATGTTTATATAAAAATATATATACGTACATTATGTGCATGAATATATTGTATAAATGTATATATAATAAGCTCAATGCGGAATTGCAGGTGCAGGGTTGGAATGGACTGGCTAAAGTGTCGCATACTAAATATCGGCCGCAAAAAAGGTGGCGGAGAGGGCGTGTGAGGTCGGCAAAGGGTGTAGTGAGACGATGCGGACGGTGGCAGAGAACAGGACATGACTCCGAAATACGAACCATTTCCTGCTACCAATAATAATACGAGACTATGGTATTCTTTCTACCCTGCGCGCGCGCGCGCGCGCTCGCGTGTATATATGTATTAAACTTCTCTTCTTCTCTGAATATCTAAGAGCGCATTATGCCGTTTCTGTTGGCCAATCACGTACCCCGGACCAACGTGATGAAGGGTTTCATTTCTTTACTTTATGCGTGATCGCAGCCAAGTGGAAAATGCGCGTACGAGAAAATCCGGACGAACGGATTCCGCAGCGAATGAAAAGATGATAACATATTATTATTATTATTATTAAACCGCTCCTTTGAATCTCGGAAAATATACGGGGCAAACGTTTTAATTGTGTTACAGGTAATATTTCGCGTCGTATTATTCGAGGACGCGTACGTTTATCTGTCGATTATCATCATCGCAACGCGGTTGATCGAATCGCGTAAAACATAAAGTACTATTACAACGATTGCAATTAGAGAGATGCATCTCAAGTGGAATGATAATGATTTTACTGATAATTATATAATCGTCAATACGCATTCGTTGATAATCGGGGTTCGTGTTTTTTTTTTTACTCTAATATGCGCTCTCTTATTTAAATATGAGTTAAATTTTTAGTTTTTTAAATAAGCACCATACATAGTATACCCGAAAATAATTTATGTAAAAACATTTGTGTCTTTATCATCTCTTTCGATTAAAATTAATGTAAAAGTAATTTATCGAGCAATAAAATCAACTTATTAATAAATAAATGAAAAAGCTGAAATGGTGACAAAATTGTTTGTGGACACGAACAAATAAATACAACCGATAGGCAGTCATAATAAATGTTATTATTCGTTGAAATACAAATTTAATTGTCAAGTGTTAGTGACGGGTTTGATGAAAAATCTGACGAAAATGTGTGCGTTTTAATTATCCGTTCATAAACTTCTTTTTACGATTCTCATTGAAATGACGACAAAGTACTCAATGTACATACAATTTGAAACATATTAACAGATAATAACATTAAAGTAAGGGAAACGGTGTTAAAAAAAAAAAATTACTAAAATGTATAGCTTACGGCGCAATTTCATCTATGTTCTATCGTGATATTATTATCAAACGCTCTGTTGATATTTCAAATGGTTTTGTAATTTCGTCGAGTTTGTTCTATTTCAAATGAATAAATATTAATATTGTTAAACGCGTATTAAAACACGATAAACAAAATTAGATCAAATGGGTTCGCGATTTGTTCGTTGTAATTCAATACGAATGTTCATCACATTTATTGTTCACGTACGTACGTACGTTTTAAAAGAAAAATCGTAATTGTATCGTATAATATTATACTATGTGAAAAAAAGGGGAAAATTTATAATGTAATGGGTATTTAATTTTTTTTTTTTTTTTTTTATACTTTAAGCATGTGTTGTTCACGCTAAACGATAATAAATTATATTAAAACGCGTGTAATTCTTTCGAGAATAGGTCTGTTAAAATATTTATCTCATTGTAAACATTATAAACCGGTGTTTTGGGAATATCGCAATTGTGAAATTTTCCATTTGGGAGTTTTTAATACGAAACTAAAATGAATAATGCCCACCGGGTACGTGCAGTTTATCAATGCACAAGCGTTGCCCTGCAGTAATTATTACCGGCATCACGCGAATTCGAAAAGAGATGTTTCTACAATATTTCTCCCATCACGGACAGCAGACAGTGGTAATTATTATACAGGTTATTACGCGAAACTGAAAAAACCGATTATTTTACTTTTATTTCGTAATAATATAGACGTCGAACAATCGTGTTATATAGACAACGGCCGTGTCGGGTAATTTTTTTTTCTTTTTTCTATACAAAACGGGTATTTATTTAATTTAATTCGTATAAAAACATCAAACTGTCCGAAAAGTCGAGTGTCGAGTTCTGAAAATATATTAAAAATTTACCAGAATGAAACGTAAAACGAACCGAATAAAATCCAGACATTTCTAGAATCGAACCCGCGAGACGTATATTATAAAAATGTAGACCACGTATTTAATGGTGGATAGTGACGTCAATATTCGCTAGCCAGGAGAAAAAAAAAAGTCATTTTCAACTGACCTAAGACACATAAAAATGTATAAAGTATATATATGTGTGTGTGAATATGTATATAAAGAGAGAACTTATAGGTTTGCACAGTCCCGTGACGAAAATCAATTCCAAGATACATAAAACCGGAGAGACATATATTATTCGCAGTGCAGCATTTTTATATGGAAGATAATTAAATACTAAAACTAAAAACATTCGAGTCGAAACGCATTTCGATACGGTTATTTCGTCGAAGGGTAATTTGTATTTATTTTTTTTTAGTTTTGCCACAATTAGAAAAACGAGAACTACGTATATTTATGTCGATTTCTTTAAGAGAATAATGTCCATCTCGGCATTTTTCATTTGAATTCAATGCTCGTTTCCACTCGATAACATCATCGGAAGTCAATAGAGTTTAATAATAATATTAATAAACTGTCGCGGAAAATTTCAATTATTTCAATCTTTCAATAGGAAACGACTTGAAAGAAAAGTAACCCGATAACATATAAAGTAATGAAATTATCAACCTGCAATAATACATTACAATAATAATAATTAATAGTTAATATTTTTCCAGCCCTGATCACGTTAAAAAATAATTCGAAACAAACGGCGTTTCTTTTTTTTTTAATAATTTTAATTTACATATTTTTTTTAGTATTTATGATACATGATATTATTATAACACAGTTTTTTTTTTTTTTTTTTTTATAAATGCTTAGCTCAATATTGTTATAAAACGAAATAGTAGGCAGTCTAAAACTTATAAAACTTATAATGTTAAATCGGAATAAATCGTATGCTCGCGGTACCCGATTGACTTGAATTAATATTCGTTTTATCTAAAATCCTTTTGTCTACACGTTGATTGTTGCGGTTCACTTGTACAATCCTCTAGTGAACGACAATAGCGTGGAAAAAAAAAACAAACTGTTTTCATTATAAACTTCGCGTGGGAAACGTGTAGTCTTACCGTCTATAACAATTGGTTTTGTCTGATTAAATGTTTTTAAAAGAGTCTTAAAAACTAAAACGAACGAGAAAATATGCATTTAGAAAATTACGCGACTTGTTATGAAAACTGTTGAAACTAAAAAAAAAACCTTTACTTTGGTTGACTTCGTCAGCTCTCCTCGTGTCTAATAAATATCGAATGATGACTATTGAAAAACCTCGAAGTCATACTTGAAACTTGTTAGTCAGAGTTTCATTAAATTAATACGCAACTTGTCACAGCAATTTATTGTGTGCAACATTGAACGCGCTATCAAAAGGTTATCGTATAGAACCTAGACGATTTTTAGCGAGAAGTAAAAACTGTGCTGACTTTTCCCCTTTTCGCGTGGAAAAACTCAAGCAAGAGAAATAATAATTGTACAGTGAATGCATTTTTGAAATTGACGTCGACATATAAACGATATTATTAAACGTATCGTTTTGAGAAGAAAAATTATAACTACGAGTTAGTTTTCAATCCTTTCACGAAATCATTACGGATACAGAACGTCGGACAGGCTATAATATCACACATACGGTTGAATTGTTTATCGCGTAAAAAGGTAAAACGTATTTGAATAATTTATTTATAGTTTGATGTATACTTTTTTTTTTAAATTTAACTCATCGATGAAGGATGGTCTCTTACACCACGCTATTACTGTAGATAGTACTTTCGTTGATCACATATTATTCTTATTGTGCCCTATAGGTCTTATCGTATCTAACGTCTTTGAAAATACAGATCTACTCAATAAGAATCTATGTCACGTTTGAGTACTGGCAGAATTCAATCTCTGTTTATTGCAGAGTATAAACTATAATAATTATTTGAGTGGATTTTAAACAGGTAGTAACTTTTATTTGGGACACTATAAGTATATACGTTTGATCAATAGAAATGTAAAAAGCATAAGTACTATCGGTTTTTTTAAAAACAAATATTTATTTACCTACGCAATCGATTGACAAAACGTACACGGGTAAAACCACCTACCCATTACATATCATTGTATCGTGTGCTCGTTATAAAAAAGAAAAAGAAAAGAAAACGTAATCGATTTGAACGTTACGATTGAAATCCGATTATTCGACTATTCCAAACGCGCCGCGTCAACGTCATTTAATTGCGCGTCCTCCGCACACCTCGGGATGTAAATAAATTATAGATTTTTGGAAATAGAATTTCACCCAATCGCACCCCGAAATAATGTACCAAAGCGGCCGAGACTTTCCGACCTCCCCGCCCCCCCCCCCCCCCGGTAATAGTGACACGCGGTTCCGATTGCGGCGGTATCGGATTTAAAAACCGAAAATAAAGTTTCCACTTGGCTTTTTACCGTTATATTGACCAATAAATTCTAATCCACGTTTAAACGCGCTGGGGAAAAAGGGGCCCCGGAAGGTTTTCGCGAATCAGTCCTGCCCCAAAGAAGTTAATTTAATCCCGGCACGCACGAACTTCATCCATTCTAATTCCGCCTGTCGACGTTTCGACCTTTCGCCAATATCGCCGTTTCCCCGGGGGCATACTAGGGGATCCTTATATGCTATATCTTACGCCGGCATTCAATGTCGCGCGGTCCCTTCGGTTACCTTAATGGTTATATATTACAGTGGCGCGCGGCAGAGACAAAGAAAAATTAAATATCCATTTTCAATGCGACGTTCGTACAAAAGCACTGCGCTGTCGGTCATACACATGAATGATATATGCGTTCGCAAAGCAACGGCGCGCGGCGGCGCTCGCGAGAACGTCTACGGTCGTGGTGAATAGTGCAACGATTCCCTTCCGCGGCGAGTAGAGGTCTCGTTAAAAGTGGCCAACCACACTTCTTTCGGGAACCGTTCGCAGTGTCGATTCGGAAATATGTATACGACTTGAAACGGTTTTTTCGGAAAAGTATCCGTGACGTGTTTCCGATCGAAAAAAGTTTATCGCCAATTGCGTAGAGTCTTTCGATAGTTGGCCCGTAGGTATATATTAAATTCGTTCCGTGAAATCATCAAAAGTCCGTAAAATAATATAACAGTTCAATATTGTAAAATTATAATAGTCAATATTTTTTAACGATGCACCGAGTCCAGGTCTTAATAAAAATTATCTTTAAATACAATCCAACGATTATTTTTAATTGTTTCTAAATGTTCACGCCTTCGCGTAGTTTTTAATGGCAACACGAGAATTGTTCTTAGAATCGTTTTACGTTCTACTGTATAAAAAAAAATAAAATAATTTTGTTGTAACCGTTTCGACTTTCTTAAAACCGTATCGACGTTGTCTGCAGGTTTTTTCCTCGCCCAAGGAATAATATTTATAGAAATATTCGTCAAATATATAAACATTTGAGTACCGAATAATATATTAAACACTTTTCGAGTATTTCTTATAATATCTTTCAAAAGCGAATATTAACCGCGCATACTATTGACTCGCGTGTTATTCACGTTGTACAAATACTACTTTAGTGTGGAAAATAAAGAACAATATTGTAATAACATGTCGACTATAAATAATAAATAATTACACGCAGTAAACGTTATTAATGAGACAGAGGGACGTGATGAAATTAAAAGATAGGTAAATCATGAGATTTTATGTAGGTACGACTTAATTGTCGTGAATAAAACAACGGGCGCTGCAGAGCGAGCTTAGCAGAACAAATATTAAATCAACGTGAACAATGGGACGGTCATAATGATATTATCAAGACACGATCTAAAGCGGTTTCGGAACTGTATAATTGTCTCGGTGAAAATCGCGTGTACCGTGAAAACAAAAAAAATCGGTTGCGATAATTGAAAGATTTCGAACCAGATAAAGACGCGCGCGTGTATACACGAGATTGTGTTGTTGTTCTTTTTTCCGTAAGAAATTAGAACGCGACGTCGTACTTTGTAATTTATAAACCGGTGACGTCTGCGCGTCCTGCGCCCGCAAAGTACACAGTACGTATATTACACGGAGTACGCGGACAATAATTCGTTTTAAAATATTACTTTTTGATATTAATTTATTATGTCTTATAGCGTTCCGCTCTTAACGGGCGGCGGCGGCGGGCGTACGCGGCTGCCGCACTATTATAACTCATGTTTTGCGTAGTTATGAACGTGATCAATATTTCAAGACTACTAGTTTTTTTTTTTCTTTCGCCGTGCGCTAACATAACGACGCGCTCTTCCGACGAATATATCGCATCCTTTATCCGCCGCAGTCGCGTACGTCTCGCATTTGCATATTATATAAATCAGATACACCGCCGGCAGGACGTATTCGGTCCGTTGCAATCCTTAGAAGTCTGCTTTGCATAACTTATAATTTGTCGAGCGCGCCGCGCCGTGCGATGATGATGTATTTATATGGTTCTCTGCGTCTCGCCATTCGTCTTGTCGTCGCGCAGAGGTAGTGGTAGGGTAGTACCTATTGCGGAATTGATTCGTCTGACGGCGCGGCGTCGCGCCAACGCTTTTGAGGCTGCCCCGCGGTCCGAACGACCGACGACAACGCGTTGTTCGACGTCGGTGCGATTCATCGGGCCGCGCGCGCAAACTTCGCGCCGCGGGAAATCACTAATTGTCCTCGGGTATCCGCCACATTATGTTACGTTTCGCAAACAGATAATGCGATTCGCAAAAATCGAACCGTTCGGTCGTATTTTCTCAACAATATACGAGTTGTACATTTAGAGACGGGACGTCGTCGATGAGACTGGCGTTTTTCTTTCTTACCGCCGACTCGTTTTACGTTTCGCGATAAATCGTCTTTCACTATTTTAGGTATTTCGAGCGAAATGCATTTTCCGTTTGTTTTCCAACGTCATTTCTTTATACGTTCGCGGCATATATTTGTCTTTTTTTACAATATCAAACGTTTTAATTCGTGTTTGCTGTTTTATTATCCGCACCCTCCTCGGTCTCCGATTAGTGCGGATAGGTTAGGTCATACATTTATATAGGTGTTATATAGTTAATTGTTTTTTTTTTTTAGTTATTATCAAAATTTTTCTTTTGTCCAAGAAAATCATGTTTAAATAAATAATCACAAGTGTGTGCAGAATTTAGAAACGTAACACACCACACGTTTATTAAAAACGTGTCCGAAAACAAAAGATAATCACAAGAATTACGTTTTATGGTTTTTTGTAAAAATCACAAAATAGACATTGTCATTTGACACGAGGTCTCATAACTACGGACAATAAATAGGTTGGCGAATAAGTTATAAACAAATGTGTTTGAGTGGAAAATAATCAACAAAGAATGTGATACCTGCAGTTTCCGAATGATAAATAGTTTCACTGTTACATCTGTGAAATAAAATAAAGTACTATGACAATATAAAGCGGCGAGTGTCTGAAGACATTTTCTGCACCAAGTAATTTGAAAACACACATACGAATACACACCAGAGATAAACCATTTCAATGTGAAGTTTGTCTGAAATCATTTGCCACAAGTAGCGACTTAAAATTACACACACACACGAAGCCACGGCGGAAAATAGACAATATTATCAACGTGAAGTTTGTTTGAAATTATTTCCTTCGTGTAGCAACTGAAAAATACACACGCGGAGTCACACCGGAGAAAAGTCACATCAATGCGACTTTTGTCTTAAATCATTTTCTTCAAGTAGCAACTTTAAAGTACACGATATGCGAAACCACACCGGGGATAAGTTGTATCGTAGTGAAGTTTGTCATTTTTTACGAGTAGCAACTTGACAGACTCACACGCGCGCGTACATGTACTGGGGAAAAATGTGTTTGTCGCTGAATAGAAAATCGCTAGTTTTAGTCGAAATAATAATACAATCGTCAACATTTAATAGACACGTTTTTGGGCTAGATACAACATTTCTGACCGATTTGGCGTCGCCTATTTCGCGCAATTCATATGGAAAACACGGTTGTTTAATGTATTGCCGAGCAACGGCAACAGCTCAAATCCGAATGTCGTAAAGTATTGTATCGAGAATAGTGTCGACCGATTTAGCGTTACAAGATAAACCATAAATCGCGAGTTCTGCTGGTTTGAAAAACATCGAATCATACAATTAATGTGCTGCAACTAAAAGCTACCTCTAAAACACATAATGTCTACGATTCAATGTTTCTACGCGACGTGGAGAAAACACCGAGTAGCGCGTTACGTTTATTTCTTTCCGTTTTTCTTTTTCCAACTCTCATTAACCAACCGACTTTTAAAAAGTGTGAATAATTACGACAAATAAAACACCGTTTAACCTCTCGTGTTCTATACGATTTTCATGTTTCGCGTTTAAAACGTTATCGAGTTACCCGTAATAGTGTTTTAAGACGACTGCACGGAGTCGTCTCCCTCGGGTCCAAAAGGTCTCCAGGTAAATGCGATTCCTCTCTGCCCTCCCCCCGAGACGCTTCGGACGTTATTCGGTATGAGTGTATTATCATTGTTTTTTTTTCTTCTTCTAAATTCGTACGATCAATAGAAATTCTCCGGTCGACCGACGACGTTTTTTTGTTTTTTCCGCGCGGCAATATACACCGGCGAGACGAGTGTTGAATTCTACGTCGTCGTTTGCACGGTGCCCTCGCACACCACATAACGATAATAATAATTACCATTGTTATTATTGGGTGTGCATAATGTCATAATAAACTAGAGCGTGTGCGTGTATAATATTATATTATCGTTATTGTAATAAAACGCGTCTACGACGTTATTACTGTGTTGCCGTCGCACCGCGGAACGTAGAACACTCGTTACCCTCTGTTTGACACAGTAGCCGGGCCACAGCGGAACGGAGTAGAGAGACGCGTATATATAATAATAATACGCACACGCGCTTTGTCATGCATAATGTAATAACATGATTAGCCCGGTGTGTGTCTTCCGAATTTTTATTTCGTTTTTTTTTTATTTTTTCACATTATTACGTACAAACGAAACGAGAGAAGTTAATATTATTATTATTATGTATAACACATTATGTCGTATTATAATATTATATATACGTATACGTATATAACGTACCGCTCGGTACGCCGCCGTTGCCGCTCGTCGCGCACACAATGGCCGACAGACAGTCGACAAAAGGATCTGTTGGATACGTAGCGAGTGGGTTTTTTTTTTTTTTTCATTATTATTCCTCTCTTCCCCTCTAGCGTTATCCTGCCGTACGTATCGTATTCGTGCGCGCGCGTTTTTTTTTACAGACTCTCCGTGTACCATTCCTGACCGAGTACTCAATTTCGTATTTCCAGTCTAATTTCATGGTTCCATGCTGCAGACAACGCGTGTGTCACGCCTGTACGTATACATAATAATATTATAACCATGGTAACACGTCGTTATACAAATGCAACGCACCACACCGATATTACAAAATAATACAATAATAGTAGTAGTAGTAGTAGCAAAGCAATTATTATCAAACGGGGATGGGATGCGAAGAGACGGTAATGGAATACGCGGACTTGGTTTACACGCGGCGCAGTGGCGAATTCGAACCAATAGATTTTCGTTTTATTTTATTTCTCTCGGCGGTCTTCGTCTGCCGCTTTTTCTGTCACACACACACACACACAATCACACCTGCACGCCGTTCGTTTCTTTCCCGTTTTTTGAATCAGTTCTCCCAAACGTTAATAGTCTTGTCTCCTCTTTCGGATCTCGCCCGAACGACTAGGTTCCTCCACGCTTTACGGACCTTTAAGCTCGCGCACGATACGTGTACAATAAATCCGATAAGCTCGGCGTTTCGATATTCCATTATTTATTTCCCCCCACGGAGTCTCGTATTATTCATGTTAATTGCGCTGTGCAGTCGTACCGTCTAAAAGGCTTTACGTCATCGAACAACGGGCCCATATTGTTGTATTTGTACGCCGAACATTTTGATCCCGCGACGTTTAAGCTCGTATAACAATACTCCAAGTAAAGATTAAAAAAAAAAAAAAAAAAAATAAAACAGCATTAACGGTTATTATAAAGCGTCGACGGGAAATAACGTACCTAACACATAATATATACGTATTTATTTTTTTTTTAATTTCAACTGGTACCTCTTTTGTTACGTCTGTATTATAGATGCGCGCAGTATCCGAGAGTACTGATCTCCGCGGGGTGCTTAAAACGTTTTGAATATCGTTTACGAAAGAAAACGCGATTCGGACGGACCAAACAGTGTTTCGTAGTACTGTTTTGTACTCTATCGCAGTTTAACGACAAATGTACGACGGACTACAACAATAGAGCTAATCCCGGGCTATTATATTATTAAGGTGGTGGTGATACTCGATTCCTCCGCGAGACGGTGACCATTAATCACGTTTAAAAAACGCCGTTATTAGCTATCGGATGTCAATTATTGTCCTGACCCAAACGTCAATATTATTTTAAATTCTTTACCCACGTTTACGGATAGATAATAATAATTAATCACTCGAATAGGCACAATGTGCCCGGACGAGTCGTTCTCTTTTCTTCGTTTTTTTTTTTTTTTCCCGTCAGCTTAACGACATCACCAAACGTAATACAATCGTTATACGTATTACACACAGAAGTATTATTGCTCCACTCGACGAGCGTCGTAACATTACTCCGAATGTAATTTTATGAATTTAGTGTCTATTAATATTTATGCGCGATGAATGCTCCGACGAGTTATAAAATTAAGTTCTATGCTATGGACGGCGCTGATAAGTCGGAATATCCCAAGTTGTGTAAACGTAGATTATTAATTAGTAGTACCGCGAGTTTAACTTTTGTTCGAATCCCGATAACTGGTTATTTTGCTAAGCTTTAGCGACGCAACAACAGAGACAAACGTCTCTTCGAATCTGGTAAATCCTTTGGGGAGATAACGAGACGCCTACAATAATATTATATACGTTAAAACAACACAATCGTTTCACTACAACGATAACTATATGCGGTGCAAACGAATAGAAATATCCGCGCGCACGTGGAAAATAAAAATCCGCAATCGTTGTTGTTCGAATTGTTTATAATCGCGTGGTGTCGATTAGAATAATCATTACGGTTTTTACTGAATTCAGTGGGGCACTTCATATTTTTAGGTTTCAAACGAAACGAGTTAAATGTTAAATAATAGATTTTTGTTTTAGATAAATATTCCACTTGTCTACTTATAGATAATTTATCTTTATCTTAAAAAATATAACTGAATGTCATAGATAGTGTTGTAAATGGCTAAAAATTCAAATTAATACTATTACAAGTCCATGAAGCAAATTAACTTTTATATACTTAATCAATGAATGCTTTAATCGTAATTTTTAATGTATTATATTCACGTAATTGTTTGTATTTCATCTAGATAAAAGATGGATTTAATTTGTTTACCTTTTATCTTTATTTTAGATGAAATCAAGTGGTTTGTCTTTATAAAATCTTTATCTTTATCCAGATAATTTGTTTGCTATCTGGTCCTAACACTGATTATAACTTTCACGTGACCAAGACGACGGCAAACTTTAAGTGCAACGTTATCGTTCGAATAGAAACTCAACACAACAGGACGCTTTAGGCGAGCAATTTGCGAATTTTCCACTAATTCACTAGGAAACAACACGAGAACATACTTAAAACCCACTAGAGCCCCGCCCGTAAAATTCACAACACGGATGTTTTTAACGAAATCTGTTTTGAATTTTAAAACGCACTACGAATGAATCATCTAGAAAAGTACGTTGTAAACTTGAGATTTTATGTCGTTGGATTATTCGAATTTCTCTGTGACATACCGCGAGTCGACGACGGTACGTTCACAATACGTGTCGCAAGAAAAATCGTCAGTTCTCGTCAGTTTTTTTCACAGAAAAATGGAAATTTGAAACATTCGATAGACATAATATTTCAGAAACATTTCGTAACGAGCAAAAAAAAACGCAACCTCAATAAACCGAAACAACATACAATTATTACGTAACAGACAAACGTAACGATAATCGTTGGAAAGACTATGCCGGGCGCCGCACGAAAGGAACAAAGCGCAATGATTTCGTCGCGCAGGACATGGTCCTGGATCATGGACATCGTTTCGCGTCGTCACGGCCGATCGCCATTTCGGACGAAGACGCGCGCGGCGGTTCTTCGGCGGACGGGAAAACGGAGGAGCGGAAAAAAAAAGGATAGCGAAATAATCGACGGCGACGACGCGCATTAGTCGCCGCGTTATTAACGCGCGAGTCCATTATCAAATTATATATTATTATGCGGGAGAGATATGGGGAGAGCGCGTGAATTCGGGGCCGAAATTATCGGTCGGACAGTTTGATTTACGTACTCGCGCCGCCGCCGCCGCACTCTCCGGCAATATAATAACGTCGTGTGTACCTGCACCCGCCCGGGCCCCGCCGCGCCGGTCGCCGTCCGAAACGCGACAACAATGTGTCGTGTGTTTGCACTTCATTAATTCCCGCGGCAAAATTCGGAATCCCGTTTAGCGGGGCGATCGCGTGTTTTAAACCGCCAAACGACGGCGGCCGACGAACGAAATCGCGTCGACCGTACGCCCCCGTAAACAACTAGGGAGCCGCCGCTCGGGATTTTTTTTACGAGGAGGCGCGTGAAAAAATTCGTTTCGGTCCGTGTACGTATATCTATTCTGCTTGTAATATTTTGTTGACAAAGTGTTTTTCGCACAAAAACACAATGGGGCGGCTTCGATATAAGAAAAAAAAAAAAAGGGTGAGATACAGGACGAGATACAGATGACGGGTGATTGATGTCGGCGAATTGGTCTTTTAAATTTGAAACCGACGTACCGTTGGTCTAGAAAAAAAAAAAAAACGATTCTGTGTGAAAGAAGAGAGACGGCTACAAAAAGTATTGTTGTTTTATAAAATTACAGCGAAATTTGACTATTCAAATTTTTATAAAACAATTATAATTGTGCCTATATCGGAAATATTCCGAAATTGTTTCGTTGAAGAAATATCAACTTAAGAAACTCAAGAGTTTTATGACGAGCCAAAATTATTTTATCGACATATTATATATTCGGTGAAATTTCAAGTCCCTAACCTGACCTGCTATGATTACTTTTTAAGTAAAGACGAAAAAAAAGATTTTGTCGAAAACCGGTTAACTGTTTTTTATCATTTTACGTCAGTTTTTCACATACAACTTTTAAACTGTAGGGAAATTCGAAAAATTACCTGTTGAAAGTACCAATTCGATACGATTTTCTACCACGGACCAATACTGATGTTGAAAATCGGAACATTTTTTCAACATTACGTTATGTTGTATATTTAATTATCTGTACTTGGGCCGGTGTGCAATAAAATAAATAAATAAACATGTTTTACCAGTCATTTACAGAGTTTAAAATGTCAACATTTACAAACGATTATAATATTTAAAAAAAAATAAACACAAATCACCATTTAAAAGAGTACAGAAACAGTATGACAGACATTTTTATATTAAAATCGGTAAAAAAGCTACGGAGGCTTTCAAAGTTTCGAATTGATTGAGCTCTTGAAGATTTTCGTTCGAGTTAACGTGTTACTTCAAACTTTCAACTTTTGACTTGTTCAAACGTTATATGCGAGGCCGGACATCCATTAAAGATTACTAACACTTTGGACACTTTTAAACATTGCTCTTGTGCGAGACAAATTTAGAATCTATGGACGATCGCCTGTCAAAGAAATAGCCGATAGACATGGAATATCAATAGGTTCTGATCATTAGATTCTGGCAAGTTTTGGTGAGATTAAGAGGAAAAAGTTTGTTTTAAAAGACCAGTGAAATTCGAATATATGACTTTTTCACGAGCACTTTGCGACTTCCGCACGAGAATATTCGACACTGAAAAATATACCGGCGGCGCGGCGGCGGTACTACCATCCGTCTTATTATTATTATTTTTCCGTCCGTGTGTATCGAGTAGGTTTTTTACTCAAAGGTCAGATTTTCTAGTTCCTAATGAGAACGTTCGCAATACGACTGGAAAGTTGGATTTTTTTTTTTGCGTTTCATTAAAATGCGCGCGCGCGCGCGCGCACGCGCGTTAGGAATTTATGGAAATCATTGACTTCTTACCCGAATAGTCGCCGACCAGTGTACTCCGAGCGGTGGGTCGATCAGGAATATAATATATATTATAAAAAACGGCGGAGACTATGCCCGACGTTATTCGCTTTAGAAATTCGAACGCGTGCGTGTGCGTTTCAACCAATTAACATTGTACCTCGTTCGCCGTCTCGTCGGAAACTTTTCCAAGCCGGACCGACCGAGCGCTGGGAATTAACAACGCGCACCGTACAATGTGCATCGGTACGAATACGACTCGGCGCGCCCGAGGGCCTCGAAACTACATATTCCCTCGCGGCTTGTCATCGCCGGGCCGACGGCATGGTGCGCGCAAAAAAGATTTTTGACGTCTTGCGACATAACAATCGATAAAACTCGCCGAAACGGTATTATGATCACGCGCGGTATACGTATATTGTAATTGCAACGCAGTGTTGTTGCAGCGCATCGACGAAGCCCCATAATTGAAATACAAATCGCGATTGGCACATTATCGAACGCAAAGCCGATGCAAGTATGACGTACGCGACATCGGTCGTGAAATTCAAAACCATTGTGTCCTCCTCCGGCGTACAACTACATTGTCCCGCCGTGACGCAGAACGGCCGCCGTTGCTCGCAAACGCCGCGCTCACACAACGCAGTCGACACTCGATTTGAAAACTATTCGAATTTCTAAATTATTTCACTCGAAAAACTGTCAGAGGAAATGTTTCATATAAAAGTGAACATAGAAAAAAAAAAGAAGTTCGTAACGCGTTGCCCGGAAATAAGTCTCCGAGCGGTTTATCGTTGACACTTTGTTTCGTTTGCTTTTATTTTGGCAGACGTAATTTTCTCGTTCATTTATCCAAACAAACACTCCGTTATTGTTCAAATGTTATTATATTGAATTTAATACGCTTATTTATTCGTTCTAATTGATATCCGTATTCTAAAACAATATACCTTGTGCCGATACGTTTAGATTAAAATGTGAATTCAATTTTCGTACTTCATTTCGTTTTACTTTTATTCTGACGAGTTTGGACTGTATTACAATAATCCGCATGTAGGCCACGCATAACTGAGCGGCATCCATAGAATACCTATCATAATAATATATTATACTGTACGTATTATTGTATTAGGTGTACTGAAATACTATTTTGTAAATGTATATCCTGAATTCCTAGAATATGGAATAAGAAGAGACGCCTAATAACGATGACGGGCGGCGGGAATGGGGTGGTTGAATCGTTTCCCCAGAATTCTTCGTCTAGATCGCGAGAGGAACAAATATTCCGGGATAATGATATAATCGTATAATACCCTTTACGAGAGCAGTAAATATTTCCTAGGAAATAATCTTGTCGTCGTAGGCGGCTAGAGAGAGAGAGAGGGTTGTTAACGATATACAACGGGGTCGTTTCGTCGTACCGGCGGCGCGGCGGTGAAAAGCGCCGAGGAAAATCCTCCCCGTGACCATAATCCGATGCTAAGGTCCGACCGTCACGACAAGTCTCCGGACACGATATGAGAATTGACTTGGATCTCTATACGAAAGTGACGTACGAGAAGTACGTTCGTGAGTAGATTTGACGTTTTAATTATTCGAATAAATATACGGTCACACAAATAAACTCGAACCTAATAGGGGTTGAGGGGTGGACTTGGTTCATCATAGAATACAAATAAGACGAAATAATATGAAGTATATTCAAATCAAACAGACTCGGTTTTAAACCGTCGCGCGTCGTGGGTTTCCGAACGGCGTGTTTTGGCACAAGTTTTTTTTTTTTCTTAAATTTTTCTCTTTTTCCGCTGCGGTTTGATGTGGAAAACAAAATACGAAAATTACTTTACGGTTTCCAAACGACGCGTCGCGACGGTGGCCTTTTTTTATCAGCATTAACATAACGAGAATTTTTTTTTTTTTTTTTGTTCACCTCATACTAAGAAAGTTCAACGGGAACTTTTCTTTTTATTTTACGTTTCCAATCATTTCGTCTGCTCTGGTCTGCGTCCAATCACTGCATCCGAAATAATTACGGATTACCCGGAAACGAAAAATAAAGTTTCGCGCTCGACCGTCAAATCATTCAACAGAGATTGCGTCGGGGGCAACGCCTAGAGTTTTATAATATTGTTGGCACTGTATTCTAAACGTCTCCACGAGCCCGCGAGAAATACGAAAAATCTCAAACGACCGCTGTTCTTTCGCTTTCAAAATTTCGCGTCGCGTCGCGTATTGTTATCAACGTGAACGCCGACGCGGTAAACTATTATCAACTATTTTACCGCGATCATAATATATCGTGAATCGCGCATACTATAAGGATGATATTATGTTGGCCGTGGATAATTATAAACGCGAGACGGAGACGCGCCGTCGTCGTTTCCATCACTCGCGTCCGTACATTATTATAACGTCGATTGACAAGCGTTTTTGGAATTTCGTTCAACGACAGACCTCTGCAACAAACGAGTAGGTACGGTGGAAACGGTATATGATATTACAATTTCAATATCACACGCGCACACACGCGCATCGTCTGTCTCGGAACATTTATC
Organism: Drepanosiphum platanoidis; assembly: GCA_948098885.1. NCBI lineage: Eukaryota > Metazoa > Arthropoda > Insecta > Hemiptera > Aphididae > Drepanosiphum > Drepanosiphum platanoidis. Next base: position 27,053,477 of record OX402528.1, read on the forward strand.
GTTTTACATGTTGTTATTATTATTACGATGGCTACTATTATTATTATTATATGTAACACCACCGCGGTATAACAATAATACGAAATATATAATGTTTAATAGCACCCCGCACACTATGGACAAACCATAACACCTTGTGTGCGTTTCGAAATGTCATGCATCGTAAAGGGCGTAACGAATGACCACATCGAAAAATAATCTTCAGTAGCACCAGAACACGGTATCTTCCCACGTATTTCCCGCCGCCACGGTGTAACAATGAAGAGAACGTATATGTCTTTGTGCGTGTGCGCGTGCGTGTGTGTATAGTGTGCCTGTTTTAATATAATATCACCGTTCACCGGTACAATTTTAAGTGAGATTTTAATTTGGCTCAAAATCATCGAGAATTTTGGAACAAGGAACAAGAGTGTGCCAAGTGCGCGATTCTGAAAAGGGCATAGGTTTTGAAATTCAATAAACGGATAAATCTCTATTAACTAATTATTTTGAAACTTTATTTGAATTACAAAAGTGCATACTCGCAAATTTGATATACCTATATTTTATAGGTACAAAATGTGTATAGTTCCGAAGGTTCAGTCCTGTAGCGATACTTAAACATGAATACGGCCCCGTTTTAAGACGAGTTTTGTGCTTCGAATCGTGTTTTGGGCGAAATGTAATTATTAAATCATTCATATTAGTGACCGTTTTGTGCAAATTCTTTTCGACATTCCACTTTCCGCACACTTTAAGTCTTTCGGTTAATTGTAACATATTATTACAGTGTCGCACAAGAGAAAAAATAAATCAAAAACAAATTATCAAGTAAAGAAGACTGCAAGTGGGGTGATTATTGAGTTTTATGAATTTAACCAAACTCTGAAGTTTGGTACCTAAGTACACCAGTTGGACTAAACGGTTTTTTTTAGACGAGTAATTTTTGGATTATTCGCCCAGATAAGTTGCACCCGAAATCGTAATGATCTGAAAACCATGCGTGACTATGCACAATAATATATCAATCGACTATCGTCCTATAGACGACGGCGGGTTTATCCGCGTAAAATGTTGTGAGTCCGTATCTCGGTCGAACGTTTTGAGGTATTACACATTATTACTATTTAATAGTTATAGTGGTTTTAAGTATGTTTCTGCAAGGTTCCGCACTTGCGGTGTTTCATAACTGTCAGCCGATTACTCAAAACTTTTCAACCTTTTTCCCGCGTGCGACCAAAGTCCGCGAAATTGAAAACTCCGGCGAACTCGAAGCCATAATAATAAGAACAGTAATAATAATATTTGGCTGGACGTGAAAAGATCTATTTTATGGCGTTCGTTTATTATTATACGCATCACATCGCGTAGGCAGTTGAATCGCTCCACCCGTTGAACGGCAACTTGTCTGGCTGTTTTTTTCGGTGTATTTCACAACGGAACATTACATTTCCGAACATTACATTTCCGACGACAACATTTTTTCATTAACAAATTCGAAAACCAAAACCCATTTTATTTCAATTGCAGAAAAAATTGCCCGTGCACATTGTATTGAATCACTTATGTTTATAATATCAATGCGCCCGTAAAGTATGTTTTTTTTCTAATTATTTATAGTTTACGTTGTAAGACAGAACAGACGCGTATAACGAATCGACATACCGTAGAACAAACATACAAATATTAATACGGGCGAATTCGTTGTAAATTAAGCTGTAATCGTTTCGGAGTGGGTTTTGGCGTTTTGATCATATGTTTAAAGATGCATAACGCTTGAAATACCCTCTCAAAACTCTCGCTGTATCCTCGAAATCCCAGTGATAAAGTTATAAGGCGTATCTACTCGAGTAAATGAGAAATCGGTGTAATCTTCAACGTGTACGCGTCCGCCTCTCTTTCCTCGGTCCATATTATATTACACGTAGAGACGTAGTCGTACGTTTAGTTTTCATTTAAATTATAATATTATCGACTAATTTATAACGCCGCGTTCTACTATCTGATCGCGACTAGTCGCAGTATGCAAATTAATATTATAAATCATCAAGATTATAATAATAATATTATACTAATTTTTCATCGCTATCACTTCACATACGTACTGCGGCTCACTTACCGAACGCGCTTTATTTTTCTCCCGAGGGTCTCTCAATTTTCATTGCCCATCCTCGAGTTTTGAGCATCTGCACACAAACGTCACTGTTTGTAAAGCTCTTAAAATATTAGGTTTCATGAAAACGAAATTCAAAAATATTCACCTCGGTCTGTTGCTTTTGTTCGTTTTGTTTCGCTTTTGTCCGCCCGATACTCGAATAACGTATAAGGTAGTTTGGCGTCCATAACTGGCGGAGAACCAATTGAGAATTGAGCGGGTCTAAAATACATTTCTCCCTTATGTCACCTAATATTCTCGAAATTGACCATCCTATCGCACGGCGACAATATTTGAATTTCCCCTTACATTCCGCGCGTCGACTTAAAACTGACACCGGCTTTGTTTCCTGTCTTATCAATGGCTCCCTCGGCGTTCCACACCTTTTATCCGGCGTCAGGTCTCATATTCCTTCTTATATATCCTGCTCTAGAGGCCGCTTATTCCTTATTAAGTAGATTCCATCTCGCTTTGCCTCTTATGATAGTCGCAATCACCATTTCCGTAGAATTCGCGCGAACAATGCGTATCCTTTAAACAGCTTTATTTAATTTTTTTGGCTTATCGTTCGTTATTTATAACACGGCTTTATTGTATTCGTAATCGTGTCCTGAATTTCAGGTCCGTTTCTTCGACGTGCACGTTTGATAATTTAAGATTCTCTTCATTCGAAAAAAAAAAAAACCGTTGTACATAATATTATGACGGCGAAGTGTCGCATTTCCATAAGTACTCGATTTTTCAATATAATCACAACGGTTTTTTTGTTCGCATCAGATCTAATAGGTCGCTAATTCGCGGAGGAAATCACGAAAAATATTTCGAACTCACAAGTGTACACGTCAGTCGATCGAGCGCGTTCGTACAATACATTTCTTTTCGCGAATTCTTTAAATATCACTTAATTTTAGTTTTTCTATTTCTATTTGCACTTTTTACGCCGTGTCATATCGTTCGGTCGGCCGGGGGAAAAAAATAAAATAAAAAAAATAATAACAATAATAAATAGCGATACGACGAATCCGAGCTGTGACACATGACGAGTGTGCACTGTGCGTGCGTGTAGTGTTTAATCGAGTACGATTTGTTAAATGCCGTAAAACGATCGTTCGTAACATATTTCGTGCATTACGCACATAACGCGTATTCTAATGGTGGCCGCGGGATTGAATTTAATAACTCTCGGAGTTTATCGGGCGCGAATTCAACGTTTAGCATTTAAAAAAAAAAAAAAAAAAAAACGACAATAAAGAGTTTATAAAAATGTTATGTCGCGGTCGTTAAACATCGATGTAAAAAGTACGGCGGCGGCGGCGTGTACGCGGGGACGTTGACAAATTAATAGCGAGCGCCGACCGTCCGACCGACGGCGTGGCCGATGATAAAATAACGAAAACGAGGCCAGTGGAAATCAGATGTTCGTACGCCGCCGTCAAATTATACACGTATTTCGGCGTCAAACGACGTACTTGCGAGATTTATGGGGGCTCCGAAAGCGTCCAGATTTGCTTTTAAAACCCAAACTCGGACCGTTTTCGGTCGGTCGATTTCTACACACACGCCGGAAATTAATCTAAGGGTTTTCGTCGAAAAAAGGCATCGGATTACTCACTTCCACACTTTACCGCTTACAGTAATTATTTCTAACAGTTTTCAAAATAGTGAGTTTTGTATATTTACGTTTAACATAATAATATGTATATTAAAACTAGAATCTTTTTAAATTTTTTTTTTTCATACGTTCGTCGATTTAGAAAAAACGCAATCGGCGGCGGATTTGAGAGTGAAGTAAGACAGGCGATATCTTTACCGATTTTTACACTCGATAATGGTGTTTTTGTTTTTTCGACAGCTCGAACATTTCACTTTTGCGACGAATCATCGCGAAAGAGCGACGCGGCCGAGCGCTTTGGAGCACCTGAATTCTAAATTCGCGGCTGTATGTGCATTATTCGGAGACCGGCCGACAGCAGCGAGGCTGCTGCGGCGACGTGTCTGGCCCGGGGGTCGGTTGCGTGCGATGTGGTTTTTATCGCCGCCGCATTAATTGAATGAGAGCGTATAACATAATATTATTACGCGCCGGGGACGGGATGCGAAATGTCACGACGATATGGCGTCGGAAACCGAGACCGTTGGGCCTACGGTCCAGCAGTTTCGCTTACGACCGCGTATTATATATAAATATAATATATTTTCCCCACCGGGTCATTATTATAATAATTATTGCGTTTATTATAATATTATATTTATACGCCTGTTGTAACAAACGTAATTGATGCCGGCAGAACGCGCGCACGACGACGTTAATTAACCGGACGCTCTCGGAAAGCCGCCGACTCGCGTTTCGAGTTCTTGGAAAAGCCTCGTAAACAGCGCACGAAACAAGGAGGCAGGCTTATTAATTTGTAATATCGAACAACGTTTATTATACGCGTATGTAGATTGCGGGAATCGCAACGCGCGCGTTCACGGTAGGTTAACGGCGGCGCGTACGAGCGATCTCTATCGCCGCACAAAACACCCGATGTCGATGGGCCCGTGTTTCGTTTTAATTAATATTATAATAACGTTGTCGAACCGATACGTTTTCCGCGTACGTCGTCGTGCAGCGAGTACTGCCGCACGTTTCGTAGCCGTTGATGTTTATCGGTTTTTTTCGTTATTTATTTATTTTTATTTTGTTTTCTCCCCTACGATGCGACATTGCCGCAACGAACTCGCTCAAATGCTACGAGATTATTGAAACTGCAGGCGCCCCCGGACGCCGTCCGATACTACGGTTTCCTTGGAAACACCGGTGCTGCCGAACGAATTTAATTTCGATCGCGATATATCGCAATATTTTAGCACGTCGTCGTTAGTGCACTTGAAGAAAGGATTTCGTACGATTTCGATTCTCAGCAATGGAACAAAGTTTGAATCATATAAGAGGTGACGGGCAATGAAACGAACGAGAACATCAGCTGTATTATTTATTAAAATATAGAAACGATGACGTTCAAAAGTATACGCGAACGAAGCAGCCGGGTAATTCAATAAATATTCATTTTTCAAAACAACTCGTGCGCATTTTCAGGTGCATACTAATTACAGTTCTCAAACTAATATTATAGTTGTCAAATGTTTTTATTTTATTTTTTTATGTTTCGAACTCGTACGGCGAACATTTTACACCAATTGTATTGTTGTCTGAAATTTAGAAAGAAAACCGTCAAAAACCAAACGTTCCAGATGGCAGTGAAAATCAAATAAAATTACATCTCGCAACGTAATATCGATACGTCAAATCGATCCTTGCCCGCCCAAACGGGCAAAAATAAACATTTTGGCGTGTCCACGTACATACGATATAAATATCAACACCGCTCTCCACGTGGTTCGTTCGCGGCTAATATAACCAGCGCGGAAAATGCGCGCACAGTACTATGCACCGGGTATTCAATTATTCAAAGAACAATTTCGCGGGTACGAGGAAAATACTCTCTACCACGCATATAGGTAGAGTTTATAATACATACGTACATACTTGGAGAGAGAAATGCGAAGGGTGCCGCGGGAGGAGAACGCTGCAGCGGTAATAGAGTTTCTCAATCGTTCGAAGGATATTTTTAGGGTGAAAAAGCCTACTGCGGCGGCGGCGCCGAACTATTGTCGGGTACAGGTGAATTTATCACCCCGTGGGAGGCGGTTCGCGGGGAAAATTGCATTAATGGAAAAATGAAACTTTTACAAAACAGTTGGCCGTATCGAGAGCGCGCGCGTGGGCGGAAAACACGTCCGGGGCTCGCAACATATTTTTTATCGCTTAATATTCATCAAAACGTATATATCATTATATTATATACGAGTTCGCGCGCCCAGTGCGGTGTACGTACACGCCTTAACGTCGCGGGGGCGATATGCAAAAACATGCGGCGGCGCGGCGGTCCGACAGAAATAAGGAGGAATACAGTACGGAGACTTGTACGCGCACACAGCAGAAACATAAATTACAATTGCTGCCAAGAACGTACCCCTTAAACGAGAGGGGTGGGGGAAGAGAGAAAGGATAGGGCAAAAAAAAAAAAAAACAAAAATAAATATATTTACTGCCAAAGTCGACTCTCGTCGGATGTAATACGTATCGCAGCAGCAGGAGTGTTCCCAGGGGCCGTGGACGGTCGACTGTTTCCGGACACTATGCACATATAGTACGGCAACGGCGGCGGTAATAAAATCCTTTTCTATATCATGTTTTTCGCCGTCCTGATAGCACTAGTAGTAGTCGTAGTAATAATAATAATAATAATAATATAGTCACGCCAAAAGACCGAGTGGTTTCGAAACAAAACAATAAAACATACAAAGCGTTCTCGCGCTACTCTATGTTATATATACATATATATTTTATTCATAGTATTTCGCGGCGTAAAACTTTTAAATTCGAAACTATATTATTATACGAGTACAACAACAACTACTGCGCTGCCGAAAGAATGTCGGCAAATTTCGACCACGAAATATTTGCGAGCGTTAAAAACTCGGACGAGAGAGAGAGAGAGCGAATGGTTTTTCCCCCTTTTCTTTTTATTATTGTTTTCGGGCTAGAAACCGTAGTGGACCGTTTTCGTATACCGAATCGCAGTGTACCACGTCGTCGGTTCATAAAATCACAATGAGCGTTCAGTTTACAGCTGATACACCCACTGCAGCTTGTTTGTCGTGGCATAATAAAGTTTTTATATACCGTGTTCGAGTCGATGTATTGAACGCGCTACGGTTTACGTTAAAAATGTTTCGAGTCAGTTTAATTGTATGGTTAAATAATTTAAAACTTTTCAAATATTTATCGTGAAAACTTTTTAACCGGCGGGAAATGTATGGTTTCTCGACTGCAGCGTCGAAACCAACTCTAAGTAATCTTGTTTATTTCCACAAATTGATCAAATTCACGGTCGTCTCATATGGTTAATAACAATATAACATGTTACTGGTATAGGATTCGTCGTTTTCATTGCGTTAGCCGAACGAATTGATATCGAACGGGCTTGCCATACTATACTATCTCCTCTCAGACATCTGTCTCTAGTTTTAAACGATTATTTTTACGGCGATCGTTTTCTTTTGATTTCAAACAACATACTCATTGTGCACTGGCGTTGCACGTACAAATGATAACGAAAAAAATCATTACGTACAAGGCGTCACAGCGATAATCGAATATAATACGCGCTCGAGAAACGTACGTCGTGTCATTAATAATTATTTGAATCGTTAACGTTAAATGATATGAGTTAAAAATGAAACACATGTGTGTAAGACAATCGCGTGAATCCTATTCATACACACCGAAGTTAGAATTATTTAATCTAATTTATTTATTCATTATTAATGTTTCGACATTTTAAACGAGACTTTGTATAATTTTTAAGATTTTGAACGAATCGCGTATAATACCTACCAACAACTTACACGGCTAGTCGAAAAACAATGTTGTTTTTTTTTATTATTAAGATTACTTTCCGAGACGGCAAAAACGCTCTGTAAATTTCGTACTAATCCATTATTGATAAATATCCATATGCTATCGAACACACGTGTGTGTTCATGTACATGACATTTTAGTTTTAGTTTTTTATTCGCCTGAATTTTTAAAACGACACAAAGTTCTACGAAAACTAATGAAGTTTGCGAGTTTACAGTGCTCGTGTTTTCAAAACTGACCCGCGTTTTAGGTAGGTAATGATATTACGGTAATAAATTATTTTTAAGAATACGGGAAAAATTCTTAGAGTTGTAATTTTACGACATGAAACTTCACGGAATACCTATCAATGATTTATAATACAAAAAGTTTAGTCTAGCTTTAAATAAAAAAAAAAAATTATATTATTTAGAGTTTGTAATAACATTTTTTTTCTTCTTTTTCTAAACAGTATTTCTTTACATAAAACTTTACGTATTTCGAGCTCGTTATCGAGTTCGTTATACGAAAACATCTAAAATATTCAACGGTTGTTTCGTGTCTTTCGTGTATATTACATCACAATATCGCTGTACAGAAAAACTAACGAATAAGTGCCATTAACAAACAAGATTAGATTTTAATTATGGAAAATTAATTCCACGTGGTTGGATTTAAAACGTTATTAATGATGATTTATCATCTCTATCAATATATTAATAACATAGTAGGTGTTCAAGTAAACACCATAATGAAATGGGACGTTTTCGATTTCAGAAAACATGTTTTTAGATAAACGCGATACACAAAACAGCCGAACGATTAATATTTATTATTACTAATTTAATCAACTTTGATTACCCGGATATCATATTATTTAATTTGGTAATTTTTCGGGTTGATTATTATTGTTTTTGTTTTGTTTTTTACCATATGTTAATGTGTATATAATATGATAACAATCGACCAAACGTTATTGTCGTTATTATTTTAATTTTAGATTATTTGTCAACGATAGGATATTACGGTTTTGACAAAAAAATGTCAAAACGTATTTGATTTGTCGGTCACATTTCGAATCAGTATAAAAACGCTCGACAAATGTCGTGTAGCCAAATTAATCCAACGGACTCGGGTCAACGGTTTCCGAGGAAATCGCGAAAACCTGCGCGGAAAAAAAATCGCGATAAATCATTTTCACAGAACGCAGATCTTCGCCGAACTCGTGGGTGTACAGTGTACACTGTACACATAGAGAGATTCGTCGCTAATCGTTTTTCGAATCCTTTTCCGAACGTCACGTTCGTTTGTAACATAATACGATCGGGTGTCGTTTTGTGTGCGATCGCCATAGTCGTGCGGCAGCTTTTTTATTCTTCGAGACTCACGATTACCACGAAGACGCAGACGTTTACAATTTGCCGCGAGTCCGTGCACGGCGGCGTATTGTATCGAATCATAGTTTTTGCGTTTGATCGATAACGCGACATCGAGAGTCTTTGCCAGGAAGCGTTCGAAATACCTCGCTCGTGCCTGCGCATAATACTTCAGCGTTAAAACGTCCATACATCATAATATACAGTCTTGAATATTCTATCAAAAAAACGCGCGCGAGTTATAATAAATGACTCGACGACGTGCGAGAATAGAAAAAAAAAAAAAAAATGAAAAAAAAAACCTAGCTGTAGGTGTATTATATACATTATGACGGACAAACTTTAAGTGGGGCAGTTCAAAGATACGCGGCGATATTGAAAGTTTTGGATCATTTCATCAATCTCGGGACAGTATGCAAATTCAAATGGTCGGTGACGCACAAGTTTTCAGATAAAAAAAAAAAAATAAAGAAAAAAAGAAGATCGAAAGTTTTTTTTTCACCCACCGCGCCGCCGCCGCCGCCGCCGCCGCACGTCGTAATTTTCTATTTAATTCGTTCGGGATAACGACTGGCCCTAAAATAAGTCTGTCGCGACGTAAAAACCAGCATAAAATATTTTACGTCCGTAAAGAAAATGTACAAAGCCGTTTTGATCAGATCGACCCATTAAAATGTAACGAAATCGAAAACGTCGACGCGGTCACATTAAAGGGATGAGCTCGTTTCGTGTAACGCTCCGCTAGTTTCTTCCTAGTATCGTGTTGAACAATACGTATATTATCGATGTCGGGTAATAGTTAATGATAGTTTTTAACTCAATTGAATTAAATCCATTGTATTCTTTTCAATTATGTGAACGGTCCAAGTTTATAGAGTGATCTTCCAAAGTTCCAAATGACAATTGAGTTTACAATACTGTTGACAAATAAAATATGAACTTTATTAGATTAATTTATATTTTTATAAGCCCCTCAGGATGTATGGTTTTTTTATTTTTATTTTAATCACACAGATTAAATACATTTTCACAACACGATGATAAATTACACGAGAACTTTTCTTTTTTTTATTATTATTATTATTATTATTACAAGAAATATAAAAGAAAAACACATTTCCGAGGCAATGGAAGTTATTCGAAATCAGCTCGATCGGGACACAATGGATAAAAAAAAAAAAAACTCGTGTAAATTTAATCGTTTATTTTTAATCGTAAATTATTGCAAATCAATATTAAGTCAACGAATAATTCAAAAGCGATGCGTCGAGTCCAATAAATTAAAATCAACTCTTCAACTCGAACATGACTCAAACTTGCCAAGCCGTGTATATACGTAATGCATACTTAACGGGTACATATGAAATATAATTTATTACAAAAAGATAGAAGTTGTTGACGTTTTCCACGGCGATGAGTGATGACAGATACTGGATGATTTTGACATATCCGAAAAAATCTCGAGTCACGAAAATGTAACTGTTTACCGAGGGCGAAATTGAAATCTTGTCCTCGGTATCGAAAATTTAAATTTTTTCAAAATCAACAGCAAAATCGAATACGCGTCATGCACTCGCATTTAAGAGATTGAAAGTCGCGCATCGGGTGTCGATAGCGCGAACAAGTCGGAAAAACTTGTTGTTGCCGAGTCGATTTGCAGCCCCGCGGGTCTACAGATATGAAACCCCTCTGTTCTACCGGGTCCGGACCATCGGACCTCGTCATCGGTTCGCCTCGTAGAATCGCCTCAGCTCGGCGTTCTTTTCACTCTTACTCTCAGCAAGAACGACGTCATAAAATATGGCTATTTCGACGACGGAGTTTCGAACGCATCACGCGAACAATATTCTATTCGTGCGCAGGATCCGAAATGTCCTTGTCACGAAGGCCCGTTTACGGGATCCGATTTCACCGCAGTTTATAACACAATACCGTTTAGAGGTATCCAGTTCCATTATGTTGTTTTTTTTTTTTTTGTTGGTTTTCGTTGTTTAGTACTTAATATCCAAACCACTATGGTAATCCAATCGGCAGATCGATTTTATTTATTTTTTTTTAACGTTTTGTGTTCTGTGGCTTTACGGTGGTCGTAGGGTCTCGCGCGAGACACCGATGCGAGATGCACTCGTCGTCGTCTGGACCGCGGTATACGTAGACCGAATAATTGCGATTGGGTCTTTTGTTAATACTAATTATTACGGAGAAAAATGAAAAAAAATCCCCTCATATATCGTGCGGTACGAACGTCGCGTGCTGGTAATTAGCGCGAAGTCGATCTAAAATCAAAACTTCGAGACTGCAGCACACGGAACGTATTGTGCGGGCATTATAATATTATAGCGCAGAGTTTAGTGCGTGTTAAATTATATGCGTGCTTGCGAGTGCATAATACATAATAAACATAAATTATGAATACATTAATAAAACGAGTGTATAGAGCTAACCGATTGGAGTGTAACGCGCCGTGCGGTGTATACAATAATTATAATAAAAGCTATAGCGAGGGGTGGCCTTTGAAAACGAAAAAAAAAAAAAAAAAACAAAAACTCGTCCGACACTATAAACGAGTAAGAGTTCCGTTTCGAATATAATTATAAAAATAATAATAATAATAATTATTATTATTATATTTATGGTTTCCAACATCAAAGAATAGAATAGAGGACGGACACGGATAATATTATAGCAGATGGATTTGCAGTCTTATTTAATGTTCCGGCGATAAACGGTTTTCTCGTCGCTATGTTATATAAAAAAATGATTTATCACTCGAACGGTCGTGTACGACGTTAGCCAGCCGTTCGTTTTTCTGAAATTTTCATTATTTACAAAAACAAAAACAACGGGATCGCGCGCGTAAGACTACGCCCGTCGCCGTTGTAGTGTAAACTGTTGTTGTAAATGTATATATAATAATCGAATACATTCGAGTAAAATAAACGAATTTCAAAAAAAGGAAAACGTCGCGGTCGTAATAAAAAAAAAAAACCAACGTTGATATTCCGTACCGTTTGATGTCGAAATTTAATAATCAAGATTTCACTTTAAAACGCGCAGCAATACTTTTACTCGGATCAAACGTCGTCGTTCGTGCGAAAAACGGAACAGTTGCGAAAATACGTCATCATAGCGCGCGCACAGTGGTGTCGATTGGAAGCGGCGGCAATCGAACGTACATTGGGTCCGGTCCTCGAGTCGACACGTTTGAAAAAATATAAATTGTTCTCGTTTCTCTAAAACCATCGACACGCAATGCTGCGGGAAAAAATAATTTATAGTTTAAGAAATCATTGTCTTTTCGGAAAGGCATAATTTACACAGAAATATTTTGTAAATTTAATTTACGTCAATAATAGCTTTGCATTGATAATTTTACTGTGATTCAAATAAACGAGTGATTTCCTTGAAGTACAGAAAGGAAGTATGAAAAAAAATGACAGTACTTATCATGTACTTTTATGTTTTTTTAAATATTTATTTTACAAGTACTCGTCCAAATACGACATAATATTAAAATGTCCAACTTAAGTTCTAAGTTCTAAGCTCTAAGTTTCCAACTTAATCGTTGGCACGAAAAAACAACAGTTTGTAATTAGTCGCGAAGACATTTTTTTAAATATATATAAAATAATATAATAAATTCCTCAATAGTTATTATTTACTAAGACATGAAGTGTACTCGTAACTGTTTGCAAACCACTATTGAAACTATTGAAACACGTGTAAGAGTATTTCGAATTTATCAAATTTTACATACTTTTAAATATTTAACAAAATTGTTAGAGTTTGACATTACTTTAAAAACTGCATATTCATTTGTACTACATAATATACCGCAGTCCTCGCCATTTGCACGTGTCTGAATCGGCGTGAAAAAATAAAAAATAAAAACGAGTCTGCATATCATCAGCAAGTGTAGAACAACCGTAGCGACGGCGTCGAGGGGAACGCGCAGGTAAACGGCATGTATTTTGTTCGTTGATTTTCGAACGAGCGATTGGTCAGGGATTGACATTTGCGAGTTAAACAAACGAGAAACGACTGCAGCAGTAATTGCTTTATTCGGCTCGGTGGTTGTGTCATTGTTTACGAAATTGTTAACTCGTTTAAAATATATATTTTTACACGCGTCCGGTCGAAACGTTTCGCAGAGAGGGACGAAAAAAACAGGGGGACAAAAAAAAAATGAAATGAAATCGTCGCCGAATATGTAGTTAACCTTCCCCTCTGTTCACTGTATTATTATTATTATTATTATTATTATTATTATCATCATTATTATTATTATTACTATTATTATTACTACCCCTATTTGCCGAACTGTGTCGAAAATAATAGTTGGCTTTCGTTTAATGGCGTCTCGCCAAATTCCAATCGTTTCGGTGTCCGTCGTGCGTGCACGCGTGCGCGTGTGCGTGTGAACGCGTACAACACTTCAACCAGAACCGCGGTCGAGTTCTCGACGATAAACCCTCCGACGGATAAGATAATGCCGGACGTCGACCGAACGGGCAAACGATCGACGTGAGATACGCCGCCGCGAGCAAATATATGTAATTACGTCTCGGCCGCGTAATAATTAAGCGTTATTATTTATCACTATAATAATAATAATATGATATAATAATATGACACGGAGAAAACAGACTCACTCGACGTCGTCGTCGTTTCGACATCGTGCTCGCCTACCACCCTGGCGGACGGCGTCGCTATCTCTGAGGGGTTTTTTTTTTATTCTTTTGTGTTCGAAAACGAGACGACCGACCGTCGTATAAACGATAACCCGCGTAACACGCGCGACATTCGATTCGAATTCGACACGATCGCGCGACCGCGGCGAGGCCAAACGTTTATCGCTCTCGTTTATAATTTATCTGTTCCGGTGGCCACTATCGTGTCTTATCATTTCCATCGTATCTACGCCTACGTCCGGCCGAACGCGTTCGATTAGCTACCGTCGTAAACGCGTTTTACAATATTACAATATTAACATGCTGTTTAAAACAATCAATCGCCGCCGACGACGACGGCGCTATCGATATGTCGTCGTTTATCTCCAACTCGTACGATATCGGTTCACGCGGTCGTGACCGCCGTAGTAACGTCGTTAAAAAATCGTTTCGGCGATTCGTCCGAGGTCCACGATTGCCACGCCGCGCCGCCCCGTTACGAAACTCTAATTGACGCGAGATCAGATTACGCGGACTGGATCGCGGACAAAAGAACGTACGGACGAATAATAAATAAAATGTTTCAATATTTGCTCTTTTAATTAAAACACAGCATCTCGCCGAACGAAACGCAGTAGTAGGTAGGTGTAATAACTATATTATATTATATAATATTCTTTCGCGCCGTTCGCGATACTTAATTAGCACGCGAGTCGCAGCGCGCGCCCGGGCGCGTTTAATTTGTTAATGCCTTGTGTATATTTAAATACGTGTATGTACCGTTTAGATTTCTTTGATTTACGTTCGAATGAAAATACACGCGGCCGGTTCTTAGAGTACATAATAACGCGGAGATTTACTTTTTATCAGACCCGGCGGGTTGCCCGGGCGCGCGCAGCGACGACGTCTCGGTAATTTTCTTTTCTCTTTCAAATATTTACGCGATAATATAAAATATACTACACGCGGAGAACGGTCTCGTTCCATCGAAATAAACCGTGCGCATTATAGCGCGATTGCCGCTCGACTTTTGTTATACGTTCGCGAGCTACAGACTTTTCGACTCGATGGTAACGGTAAAAAGACGAAATAATAAACGCGAGCGAAAAATCGAAACCCCGGCGGTGGCCGCCGTCGAGAATAAACGTATAGGTACGCCTGTGTATAGGTAATATTTAATGTACGATTATAACAATGAATTCGAGAGATCCGCTTCCGCCCTATTTGTTGCGAAACGAACCGCCTTAGCCGGAGGCCACGCGCGCGGCGCAGGCCATGTGCACGCAACACTCGTACGCCACTCGTTGAAATCGAATTTCATTCTTTTTTCGTCGTATATTTTACAGACGGCGAAAACACGCCGCGCCGGTCCCGACACACGCGCCGCGAGAACTATAATATTATAATCGAATACGGCCGTTTGCCTGTCCGACTCTCGTGCGCGCGTTCCGTCCGTTCGACCGCGGCATTTACGGGTCCGTATTACGAGGGGTCGGAATCGAGGGGTTCGGATCCGAACTCTGCGAATTTAAGAAATTTCAAATGACCTCCGAATACATTTATAACGATCGCGTGATAATGTTTTGAAACAAAAACGACGTAAAAACCTACTACGTTACCTTTTGAGCATTTCATTGTACGGGCGAACATCGAGATTTAAAATAAACCGATGGACCGCCCCGGACGTGAACCTTTGGAGTAGCTAAAAATCGTTCGCAACTCATAAAACCACCCGTGTTTTCGAGAACTATCTCTATATAGAGTCGATTATGTTTTAAATTCTCGCGTTTATTACTATATTATTAACCGTGTTTAAATTATTAAAATAATAAAAATCGAACGGATCGATTATTAGCAAAAATTACCTAATCAGTTCGTTATGAATACATCATTACGTAACAATAGTAATAGTAATAACACTAATAACAATGAGCGTGTTTGCGTAATTTTCGGTACGAGCGAAAGTTCACGTCAAAGCTGCTCACGCTGCCTGCCGACCAATGACAGCCGAGCTGCGCACGCGCAATCCAACCGATCGAGTGACGCGCGAAAGTACAACAACGCACTGTGCAGACGATCAGTCTAGTGTCGACGGCGCGGCGGTTCAGAGTTCTTCTCGGTTTTAACATTGCGGTTTTAATTTTCCTCCGTAATAGTCGATTGTTATTATATTTTTCTCGTCGACGACCTGATCAAACTTATAATCGTGACTTTTGTATCCGTAGCTGCTCACTTTATTTCACAAGGCCAATACGAACACCGGACTTCTCGACAGCGACCCGCCGACAGGCCGTAAGTAGTACCGATTATATTAAATTTACTTACTGTCTGTAGATAGGTAGTGTGTCATTGGCGCCGGTAGGAGGTAGCGAAGGGTAGCGATCGCTATGACGCTTTTTTTTTTTTGCGAGGTAGGAAAATCATAATATTTTCACCACCCAATAAGAAAATCGTGATTTTTGTAAAAAAAATCGCATTAAAAAAAAAAACGTATAAAAATCCAACTAATTAGTTATTAGTAGTATAGGTACCTAATATTATAATGATATATAATCTCTATTTTTTTATTACCGTCGCACAGTGGGTTATTTTCATAAAAATCTGGCCAAAATAGAAATATTAACAAAAAAATTCATTTTTTTCATTTTTTTTTATTATTTTACTAAAGTAGAATAATATTATATAATACATTATAACTATACATAATAGTTACGATTCTGTCGAATTTATTGAGTCTCCGTGTTCACTACTAATATTCGATTCCATTTCTATTGTTTCTATGGTTATCCACTATATAGATATTGTCAGTAAAACTATTTTAAAACGATTAATAATTTCAATATCTAGTCCAGTAAATAATATCAATTAATTGATAATGAGTATAAATTAATTTAATATTTTACTAAGATATATACATAATATAAACCTCCAGGTAATGAGTCCATTTTTTTTTAAAAAAAATTACTACAGAACCCAAAATATCAACCAAATACTATAAAAATTTCTTATACACAGTAATACCGACGCGCACGATGTATCAATAATGTCATACTCTAAGGTATTATTGCTATTGTGGACGTTAAATATAAAGGAATTGCATTAATGTTATTTCTATTAGATAAACACTATCAACAATTATTATCATTCTAAATGCATTTTGAAATTTCTAATTTTGGCCAGGTTTATTAAAATATCCCACTGTGCGTCGTAATAATTCGTAAACATCTCCATCGAGCTCATTTTTATTTTAAAAACTCTCTTAAGGTGGCTGCAAACGCCGCGCCGGCCAGACGGTACAAAAATACATGTAAAACAGCCCAAAAGGTAGACGAAATTGCGAAGCTTCTGTTGGACCAATTTTAATTTTGAAAAAAGATTTGGATTCTTTATTATGTATTCTAGACTTAAATTGTTGGGATTTTCGATATTACATTTATTGAATACGCGATTAAGTATATAAAATGAATATTTTTTTTAAATTGTGGATAACTTAACAATAAATTAGATAATTAGAATATCAAAAATCCCAACAATCAATGTCTAAAAAACATAACGAAGAATTCAAATCTGTTTTCAAAATTGAAATCGATCCAACACAAGTCTCACAATTATGTCTTGCTTTTTAGTCGTTTTGAAAATAATGAAATTTCCTAATAAATCGGTGGTGACATGTGCCTGTGCGTGCGTGAGAGCGACCCGACCGTCCGGCCTTTGTGTGAGAATACTATGAATATATTGTTATCGTCCGGTCAAATTACGATACAATTATTATTTAGTCGTGTGTGGTGAATCGAGTGAGTCATAATATTTTTACAATATACAATTAAATTCGATTTAGATTAAATCCAAAATACCTATACATTTTAAATTGTTTTATTAATTTATCCAACGTAGTTTTATTATTATTAATTATTTATCTATAACTAGTATCTGATTACCGGTTAATACAAGTTGTACGAGTTATTTTACAATTTTAAAATAGGTTTATCTCTTATCAGTTTAAACATAGGTTTGAAAGTAGGCGAAATTTTTCGCAGGGTGTGAACTGCACCCCGTGCGCACGTCTATGTTGATAATGTGCTCTAAATCTATTCGCATTGGTAATAAATATGAAACTTGATTGTTATGCAAAAATGTTGATGATAAAAAAATAAAATTTAAGATTTAGATCGATTTAAAAATATTTGGAATAAAATATTAAAACATGCATACGGTAGTGAACAAATTTTTAGTAAAAATAAGTTTTCGTCGGTTTATGTTAATGTAATTTTTGCATTACGTATTTATTTACGTCTATTTTCCATCATTATTACATATTTACGGAATAATTTGTAAAATTTCCATCGTAATATTAATACCGATAAATTAATAAACGTCATGATTTGACGAGAATGAGAAAAGTGTATGGATCTTAAGGGACGCAATCGAAAACAAAAAAAACTAAACGAGTTATCGATTCGTTCAGAATCACGCATAGCTTATATTACGCGTCGTGCGCGAATTATTATTTTCTTCTCACACCTAGTCGTGTGAATTTACCATCGTTGATTTAATTTGTCCATGGTAAAAATAATTGAAATTAAAAGATATCGCGAACGACGATCGAATCGGTCCTTTATACGTTTTTCTTTTCGACAACACGTCTGACGCCTCAAATAAATCCAACCCGTTT